>JAPFFF010000047.1:0-438353 GCA_039105265.1 Tritrichomonas musculus
CTGACTCAGCTATTGAGCCAAATAATTCAAAACAAGATAGACTATATGAATATTTGCAACTAGAACTATTCCATGAATCCTCTTGTATGTATCGAATGTACTGATAATAATCGTCGTTACCGTTGCATTCAAATCTATGAATCTTATGAGAACCATTCAAATCTGAACAGTTGACTTGCTGATTCAAAACTGTCCATGCTTCATGATCGTTAGAGCCAACAATTCGCCACGTTTTCGGCTTATATCTGCTATTTGGACTATCACCATATGTTTGGATTGTGTATGACGTCAAGTTGACTTTTCTTTTGTCGAAATCAAATTCAATCCAAGAATCAGCCTCACTCATCGGCGTTCCTGATGATGTATTAGCATAGTATGTGCTTTTACTGCAATCTATGAGATTAGTGATTGGACTTGTGGCATATCCTCCCGCAGAAAGAGTGACAGCTTTATCGCCTTGCTTACTCTTCAAATGGCTGATGATTCCTGACAATTCGTTGCCACTATATTTGCACTCTGTAATCACTGGTAATTTATCAAGTGGTAATTTTTCAAAAATTTCACGAATGAATGAAGTTATTCGAGGAAGTTCATTTTCAACGATCCTATCGTTCAAATGCTCACAAAAATATTCAATCATTTCTTTCAATAATTCAGTCTGATTTTTAAGTTTTACTGACATAATGAAACGAACAACAATTTCTTCATCTTCTTGACTTTTTAATATTGAATAAATTTTCTTAATATCGTCAACTTTTTCTATGGCTTTTTCAGAGTATCGATCAATAATTGAGAAAAGAACTTCTTCACTAAGATTTTTCATTTCTCCGCTTTCAATCAGTTCTAAAAAATGCTCATTTAAATATTTAACTGCAATCTCGTCCAATTCAGTACTTAAAAGTGAAATTGCTTCTTTAATGTTTTGGATATCATAAATATTATCTGATGATGATTCACCAAGTAAAAATCTAATCAATGCAAAGTTTTTTTGTTTATCTTGTGGAATTTTAACTTGCTCTTTTGTAGATTTAACTATGAGATTAAGAAGATCTTTATTATCTTCTTGCTTTTGCTCATTGAATGGAATTGAAAGTTCATATTTGTCAATAGTAGGATCAATCATGTATAGATCATTTATCTTTTTGGAAATTAACCTTGCTACATTTTGAGAAATTTTAAGAACACTTTTGTCTTGTGAAGGTGAGCAAAAAATAATTTGGAACTTATCACTAAAATCTTGTTCTATTAATCTTCTGAAATTTGAAATTGGAGTTTCAAATGAATTATTAGAATTCATTAATTTTATGTTTTCGGTTATATTGAGCTTATTAAAATTTTCATATAATTTATATTTATCTTATTACAAAATTTAATTTAATTATAAATAATTTAAATTTAAAATATTATAGCTAATATAGTGATTGAAGATTAATTTGTTCTATGAAAAAAGAAAAATCAAAGTTTTAATTAATTTTAAAAAGAAGCATTTATTATAACTTTATTCGAAGCATTTATTATTAGATAGATTTAAACAATTGATCATTTGCTTGCAACTATCTATAACAAAAGAGGTGAGGCTGCGAAAATTTTTGGTATTTTTTAATAATATTAATACATATTATTTTATTCCAGAATTAAATGCTATTTATGATAATTTCACTAATATTTTTTTCAGATTTTTAGCTATAAATCTATTTTTAAAATTGAATAGCATCTATCTTATTATAATTTCAATTTTATCTTAATAAAAAAATTCTATTTACTCAAAATAATAAATAATTTAATTATCAATATTTAATATATAGATGTGAATATAATATTAAAATCTTCGACTAAGAATTATAAATCAAAATAATGATTTTTTATGACTTAACTAACTATCATCTAATTATAAGCATGATTTTTTTGGTAAATTATTGATAAATATTAAAATAAATACTTATTGTGAGGTTGATACCAAAATAAAAACAAATGAAATTATTTAGATATTTGTGAAGTTTACATCATTAACGTATATAGAATTATATTCAATATTAAACCTCAATCCTAGCTAAAATTGTAAAAAATTTTTTAAAAATATTTTGATATGTTTGCCAGCACCAGATAAGTTAAGAGATAAACTATAGTTATCCCTTTGGTCTTTAATATAGAAGAAAATTTCTCTTTAAATTGAAAAATATTTTTTTGAATTTTGACCAAAAACGCATTCATTGAATAGCTTTCTTATTAAAAAATAGATATCATCTATATACAAATGAAATTTAATGGTTGAAAAGAAAAAATAATGACGAATATATGAATTATGACATTTTGAAATATCAATACAATTTCAATTTTTTTTGATTAAATCTGAAAAAAAGTATATGATATGAAAAGGTAACAAAACCATAATACTATATTTTTAATTTATTTTTAATTTTGTTGATTATTATTCCTAAAAAAGTTCATTTAAAATTTCGCAGTCTCACCTCTATAACAAAAGAATCTTTATAAATTAAAAAATTGTATTTTTAATGCAAAATCAGAGGAGACAAAATTTTTAAAAAACAGATATTTTTAAAATTTTATTTTTCCATTTTAAACTAATGATAATAAAGAACTAAAAACTCTGCTCATGAACTTCTAACATCTTTTTATCATGTGATATGAACATTTTATTTTTCAAAAATTTTGAAAAAAAAAGGATCATTTTTCATGTAAATAATAGTTTTTTATTTTTAATAATCATATATTGTTTTTAATAATGTATAAAAAATATAAATAATCTATCAAATTTATGCAATATTTTTTATGTATCTCTATTTTGTAAAAATTACAATTTTTTCATTAAAAAAAACATCTGATTCTCAATGAATAATGTGGAGTATTTGAACTGATAGGTTATCCATATTCTTCATATAATTTCTCTAATAAATCAATTAGAAAAATAAAAAAATGATGATTGTATATTAAAAATTATGCTGTTTTTAGAGGTTAAAATCAACATATGCTATATTTGCTTTTGCAATATCTTGTTAAATAATTCAAATTTATCGAATATTATTGCATTATGTAATACAATAAATACTGTTTTAAACAATTTTATATTATTCTTAGTTATTCCCTGGATCATTTTCTAAACCAGTAGCATTATTTTCATTTAATTTTATCTCAGAGCATTGGCTTGACAGCATAGTTAAAATAGTATTATATTATTTTATGAATTGTAAAAGTATATAACAATATTATTTATTTATTAGTGTATGTGTTTGGATAATATATTTTGAAGATAATTGAGTTTTATTTATCGTTTCATATTTATGATAAATTATGGCACATTTTAAGAGTAAAAAAAAAAAATCAGCCCTGAATTTTTTAATGTCATTAATTTATTTTTATTAATAAAAAATATTATGTGGAATATTAAAATATTATGCAATATTTCCTATCAATTATTAAGATAATACTATTTTTTAATAAGCAAATATAAAGTATTCAATTATGGTTGAAAATTGAATACTTTATGGTAAAATATTAATGAAAAAGTTGTTCAAAGAAAAATAAAATATATGTTTATCTTAAAAAAAAATTCTATAAATGCATTACATTTTTTATTTATATAATATATTACTAGTATAAAATGGAATATTTCTGTATTATATACTTTTTCATCAAAAAAAACTAAAAATACCTAATTTTGCTAACAAAAACTATTAAATGGAAAATTTATTAATTAAGTATATGTGTATATTAATAATAAACTGGTTTGTTCCATGAAACACAATTTTCAACTGATTTTTTTGGATTATTTTCAAATATCTTATCAATCTAATTTTTTCCTCAATAATGCTATTTTACACAATAAACGAGTTTTTTGGTCAGAATATATCAATTGTATAGTAAAACTGTTTTTAAAAATTAAAAACTTATTGAAATATTGTTTGAAAAACAAATTAACGTATATTAACGTATATATAAAATTGAAAAAAATTGTTTTATTTTGTTATAGTTGAGGGACTATTCAAATTTATTGATGTATTATATTTATATACCATATAATATAACTATTGTCATATGTCATTTGATATACTCCACTTTTAATCGAAAAATAGAATAATTGATTGCTATTAAAATTAAATTATTTCAAGTTTTTTTGGTAAAATTCTAAAACTCACAAAGCAAAAGATATTCAAATTTAAGGATATTTTTTGAATATATCCATGAAATTAGCAGAAAATCTTTGCATCAAAAAAAAGCTCTCAATATTTTTAAGCATTTTTCTCTGAAATGAGCAGGAATTTTCTTTAGTTATTTAGGTTTTTAATTGCCCTTGAACCAAAGAACCTGTAGATATGATATGAAGAAAAAATTCAGGCAATTTAAAAATTTTGTCTCCTCTGCAAAATCAAAAAAGCCAACAATTTCTCATTTTAAATTTAAATAAAAATAATAAAATGAAAGATATTTTTTTTAATGTTTATTATATTTATAACAACGATTGTGAAGTTTCTCTTTATTTGGTCTGGAGGTATTTTCCAATTACGTCCATCTTTTTTATGATCTCATCTAGAGTGCCATCATTGCCATTCTAGAAGCAGCTACAGCTTTAACTGCACTAACAGAAATTTCTTTCAATGCAAGGAACTTGAAACAATCAGCAAATTGGGTCACAAGTCATTCCAACACAGTGTTCAATTGCTATTTGCATCCTCATTGATTTCACCTTGACAACCGACTCCAGCACCAGATATTTATGCATCCACCTTATACAGAAGACCAACAGCACCACAAGCGAGCGAATACAGATGAACAAAAGTTGATCAGCCTTCAATGACTCAGATGATTTCATCTTCTTTATCTTTATGGATTTTTGGGGATTTTAAAAATGTACCTATTTCATTATATTTCCTTCCTGTTTCTTCATCTTTGCTATTACCATTGTCAATAAAATTGAGAATGACACTTTGTATTTTTCTTTTATTATCTCGCATTCATTTGTCCTTTATTTACTTCAAATTTTTATCAGAAACAATATTTACAGAAGCACGATATCATTTGGGAGTTTTTTGAGGCAAAACATTTCTCACAAAAATCTAAATGTTAAAAAAAGGAAAAATGGAAAGGTATTTAATATGAATATACATTCCTGATAATTAGCATATATCATAAATATTTATTATTTATTTTATAAATAATTGTTTGAAAATTTCAAAATAATTTCATATGAATTAGGATCAAAAAATATAGAATTCCAAAAAAAATTTTAAGAAACTGCAAAGATATCTTAAAAATATTAAATTCAATAGGAGTAACTTTTTGATTAAAAATTTTAATATCAAAGTTTTTTTCTATATTTTGATCAGACAAAAGATGTCCTTAGTATCATTTCATAGTGTTCCGAAACAAAAGCTTCAAGGCATTTCAAACAATGAAATCAAGAATCTTTATTCAAAATTTGTTTTTTTATATTTTTCATTTAAGCGATACCAAAATCAAGAGGGAATAAACATTCAAAGCTCTATAGAAAAACTTTTATATTATTCATTAAAAGATTTCAAGTTCATTACCGTTAATTTAAATGACATTAATCAAAATAATCAAAAGTTATTTAATGGTAATAATGTAACAAATGAGAAATCAGATACCGAAACGCCAACAACAGATATAAATGCATATTTCTGTTGTGAAGGCAAATTTATTATAGTTAAACAAATTAACATATTAATTATTAAATCATTAATTGAGAAACTTAAAGATGAAAAAATAGAAATTTTAAATGTTAGTGAGAATATTAATTTATTTAAAAAAGAACCAAATGAAATTAATGCAAAAAATGAAATCAAAAACTTTTGTCAATATTACCAAGCTGAAATCAACAAAAACAAATTTATTAAATCTACAATTTCGCCAATTATTGGTTATACTATTCGAAGGTTCTTTTATCCAAATTATTTTTTCAAAGATTCATCTTTCTTTGATTTATATAGAGCATCAAAATCGAAAGAAGAAATGATTAAAACAAAGCTTTTCAAATTATTATTTGAGTGCAAAAATAACGTTCAATTTGTATATCAATTTATTCACATCATTCAAGAGATCAATATGAATATTAACAATATTCAAGGAAATGCAACAAATATCATTGAATTTAAAAATGAAGACTTTATAAAATTGAGGACTATATATACAAATCAATCTGCTTTTTATTACTTGGTCATTCATCGTGAAACTTTTTATATTTTCCTAATGAAAGATTTGTGCGAACCGAACAAGCCTGAATATGAAATAGATTTTTGCAACAAATATTCAAATCGATTCTTTACAAGATTTTATGGCTTTATAAAGCAAAATAGAATGATAAAATCACTGATTTATGAATTTATGTGTAATAATAGTTTGAACGAATGCAAAGATAAATTTGATTCATTGTTTTCTTTGTTAACAATCAACCGACTTTATCAAGGAATAAGGTTTTTATTTTCAAAAAACTTGATTCACAGAGATCTCAAGCCAAAAAATATTTTGCTTGATAACAATTTTATTCCTTACATCTCAGATTTCGAAACGATTCGTCATCCAGATAAAAATGAGCAAATTACAAACAATATTGGATCGATTTTATATTCTTCACCAGAACAAGATGACGGTCATTATACTTCATTCCCTACTGATATCTATTCTTTTGGTTTAATAATTCATTTTCTTTATAAGAAGAATCATTTGCATTCATTGAACCCATATGAAAAAAATCTTAATCGTAATAAAATTAAAATTAAAAATTCTGAAGAAAAAATTTATTCAAAAAACATTGAAAAACTCTTTATGTCATGCATTAAAACATCACCAGAAAAAAGACCAAATCACAATGAAATAAAATCAATGATTGTTAAAGAAATCAATACTTTTGATTTCTTTAATATATCGAAAGAAACGGATACAAGCAAAAAAATTGAATTAATTCAATTTATTTTTGAAAACTTATTAATTCAGTATGAAAGCAAAGAAGAATCATCAAAATTTATCTTTAACATTTTGAAGTTTTATTTTAATCTACATAATGAAGAATGCAATAATGACTTGAAACAAAATGATTCAGATGCACTTTTAAATAAAGGAAATCTTTTTTTACAAAGAAATGATTATCAAAAAGCAAAAGAATATTTTGAATTAGCAGCCAAACAAAATAATTCTGATGCTCATTATAATTTAGGAAATCTCTATTCTAAAGGCCAAGGTGTGAAACAAAATTACTTGAAAGCGAAAGAACATTATGAATTAGCAGCCAATAAAAACAATTCAAATGCACTTTTCCGTTTAGGAATTTTATTCTATAATGGACTTGGTGTAAAAAAAGACCCTCAAAAAGCAATAAAATATTTTGAATTGTCAGCCATGTTAAACAATTCTGATTCTTTTTATAATTTAGGAATTATATATTCATCAGGACAATATGTAAAACAAAATTATAAAAAAGCAAAAGAATATTTTGAACATGCAGCAAAACAAAATCACCCAGATTCATTTTTAAATTTAGGAATTATGTATTGCAATGGTCTAGGTGTTAAACAAGACTATTCGAAAGCTAAAGAATATTTTGAAATAGCAGCAAAACAAAATTATCCAAATTCTTTTTTATATTTAGGAATTCTTTATCACCATGGTCAAGGAGTTAAAAAAGATTATAAAAAAGCTAAAGAATATTATGAATTATCAGCGAAGCAAAACAATCCAGTTGCTTTTCATAATTTAGGAATTTTATATTTTCATGGAAATGGTGTCAAACAAAATTTTGATAAAGCGAAATTATTTTTTGAATTAGCAGTCCAAAATAATAATTTAGATGCTCTTTATGATTTGGGTCATCTTTATTATCACGGTCAAGGAGTGGATAAAAACTATAAAATAGCTAAAGAATATTTTGAATTATCCGCTAAACAAAACAATTCAAATGCACTTCTTTATCTTGGCGATATTTATTATTATGGACAAGATGTTTTTCAAAGTTATTTAAAAGCCAAAGAATATTATGAAAAGTCTTCAGAACAACAAAATCCAAAAGCATATTTGAAACTAGGAAATCTTTATTTAGAAGGCAAAGGTGTTAATCAGAATTATTCTAAAGCTAAAGAATATTATGAATTAGCAGCCCAAAGAAATTGTTCAGATGCTTTTAGCAATTTAGGATATCTTTATCTGGAAGGAAAAGGCGTGACACAGGATTACTCAATGGCAATAAAGTATTTAGAATTGTCAGCCAAACTGAATGATTCAAACGCTTTACTTTGTTTAGGAAATCTTTATTACTTAGGTCGAGGTGTCGAACAAGATTATAAGAAAGCAAAGGAATATTTTGAATTATCAGCAGAACTAAACAATTCAGATGCGCTACACAATCTAGGACAGCTTTATTCAAAAGGCCAAGGTGTAAAGCAAGACTATTCGAAAGCGAAAGAATACTTCGAAATTGCTGCTAAACAAAACAATTGCCATTCTTTTCTCAAACTTGGAATTATTTATGAAGAAGGCTTAGGAGTTCCAAAAGACTATTTGAGAGCGAAATTGAATTACGAATTATCAATTAAGCAAAATTATTCCCTTGCTTATATACAATTAGCAAATCTTTATATGAATGGATATGGTGTTGATAAAGATTTATCGAAAATGAAAGAACTTCTAGAAATTGCAGCTCATTGCAAAAATTCAAAAGCATTTGTATTATTAGGTGATATTTATTTGCGTGGCATAGGCGTTGAAAAAAATTTTGTTGAAGCAAGAAAATATTATGAAAAAGCATCAAATCAAAATTATTCAGTTGCTTTTCTAAAATTGGGAGAATTATATTTTCATGGATATGGTGTTGATAAAGATATAATTCAATGGAAGAAATATATTGAATATTCAGCACAATTAAATAACACTGAAGCTCTTTTTGCATTAAGTTATTTTTATTCAAATAGTGAACAATATGATATCACTAAAGCAATTCATTATTTGAATGAATGCAAAAAAACTAAATACGAAATACAATACTTATGCACTCCTGAAGATCATATTTCTTATTCTCAGCATGAATACAATAAGTTTTATTATCGATCAATGAATGATCTAGGTTTAATATATCTTATTGTTATTAAAAATGAAGAGAAGGCAATTAAAAATATTAAAGAGGCAGCATGTGCCGAATATCCATTTGGTCAGAACAATTATGGTTTATTATTACAATTTTATTTAAATGATAGTCTAAATGCTGAATATTTTTACCAAAAATCTTCAAAGCATAATTTTGCACTTGCTTACTACAATCTTGGTTATATTAAAGAAAAAGAAGAGAAGATTGAAGAAGCATTTAAATTCTATGAAAAAGCATCAATCAATGAAGATGCTCCATTAGAATTTCATAATCATACCCACATTGATAGAATGCTTATAATTTCCAAAATTTTCATCATTTGTTTTACGAACATAAAGTTAGCAGTATATTATTATATGAAATCCGATATTAATAGATGCAAAGAATTCTTCATCAAAGCTTTTGCAAAAATACTTGATTTAAACAACAATTTCATCCAAAAGCAAATAAACCACATCATTAGAATTAAAGGTAATTTCTTTTCATTTCTCAAGTTTATAATATTCATGTGTCCAACGTTTAACTTTTCAAATCAGCAATACTTGATATCTGAAGAAGAAATGATGGATATAATAAATCAATCAAATATCACATTAGATACAATAAACGACGAAATAAAAGAACAAGAAAAGGAAAAATCAAATACAAATGTAAAACAAAATGAAAAAGAAAACGTCAAATTAAACAATAAAGATAACAATTTTATTGAAAATATACAACCAAAATCAATCAAGTCTGGAATGAAATATATTGACGATAAAGAATATAAACTAGAAGAAATCAAAGCTAATCAAAGAAATATTGATTTTAATTGTAAATCAAATAAATTAGTAATTTTCAAAGATCTTGGAGAATTGTTTGATTATATTGCAGAATCAGGCAATTTTCTCAAAGAAATGAATGAAATTATTGAATCAATAATGAAATTATTATATAAACCGCCATATGCAATTTTATTTGGTAGAATATCAATTATCAAGCCAAATCCAATACATAAAGAAGAGTCTAATTTACTTAAAAATGTAGATCAATCATTTTATGACGGATTTAATGAATCTTTTTAAGTAAGATTTAATTCATAAAAATTAAATTCATACTTTTGAAATTCATTCTTTTTATTAATTTGAACTTATAATTATATTTTATAAAACATTTTGCATCAATTAGTTAAAGATTAAATGAAAAAGTGTTTGACATTCATATCTCATTTACAGATGGATTCATATCAATATCAAATTGTAGTTATTCTTTCACATCGAGAAACACTCAAAATTGAAAAATAAAAAAGACAAATATTATTAAATAAATTTATATAAATATGAGTAAAAATAAATAAAATAAGAAGGGTTGATGGTGTAAAGGTCAGCACATTTGCCTGTGGTGCAAAATGTCCGTGTTCGATTCACGGTCTACCCATTTTTTTGATTTTTGAAATAACTTGGTTATCCTTATAAATAATGGAAAATAATGATTGCTATCATATTAAATGAGTATATTTTGATATTTTTTTAAAGAAATGAATCAGTTATCGATTGGTTACATGACTTATTCAAAAAAGATTAGGTTGTGCATTAATAATTCAGCTATCCAACAAGAAATGTGATATAAAATCATTTTTTCTGGGTTTAACGTACATTTTGAATAATTTAGCAAAGTTGGTTACAACTGTCTCTACTAATTCCTATCACTTATCTTTACTATTTCTTAAAGTAAAATAAACATTTTATAACTTATTTAATATAATTTTGTGTTGTTAAAAAAAGATGCTATATAGTTAATAATTAATATGAAGAAGGCTAATATATATAAGTTTTATGTTTATCCAATAAAAATATCATTAAAATTAAATGATCAAGATGGATCATAAAATAACTGTTTGCAATTCAAGAAAAGATTAATAATTTCTTTATTTTTATGTTCTATTGCGAATTGCAAAGCTGTCGTTTTTTCATCTTTAAATATTTTTGTATAATTTGATTGGTAACCATGATCATTTATTGTTTTTTGGGAGATGAATTTATTAAAAATATCAATATTTGGATCTGACAATAGAATTGTAAGTAACTCAATATTTTCTTTTTCAACAACCAAATGCAGTATTGTCATTACTTTTTTAGTAGTTGTTTCTTTAGTGAATCTATTTTCGTATATTATTTGTTTATATCTACAATTAGCATTGATATCAATATTTGGATGTGACATTAATAACTTAACAATTTCAATATTTTCTCTCTCCACAGCTAAATACAAAGGAGTCTTTCTTTCTATTATTTCTTGACATCCATTGTCAAGTTTTTGTTTGTATGTACAATATGAATTAACATCGATTTTTTGATTTGATAATAACAACTTTACAATTTCGATGTTTTCTTTTTCAATTGCTAAATGTAAAGCACTTTTGTTGTCTTCTGGGGAAATGTTCACATCAATATTAGGCAAAGATAATAAAAATCGAACAATTTCAACATTTTCTTTATCAACAGAAACAAATAAAGCTGTTGTTTTTGCTTCACTTTCATATTCTTCTTCTATGTAATAAAAATCATCATCATTAACAACACTAATTATATTGTCATTTACATTAACATCGCATTTTAATAACAAATATTTTATTATATCATTTAAGCCATTCATAATGGCAATATATAAAGGAGCTTTTTCTTCAAGTATTTTTCTTTCTCTCTCAGATGATTTTTTAATTTTACCTTCTTTTATTTCATTTTTTAATTCAATATTCTTTGATAATAAAACTTGTGCAATATCTGCATATTTTTTATTCAGTGCAATATGCAATGGTGTTTTTTTCACATTCATTTCCATTTTTTTAAATAATTTGTTATTATATCCCCTCGTTTCAATATTTTCATATTCATACTCTTCAAGCAATTCATTGATATCGATATCAGGATGTGATAAAACAATTTGAACAATTTCAATATTTCCTGTTTCAATTGCAAAATGTAGTGGATTTCCCGTTACTTTATTAATGGCATATCTAACTGGGAAATATTCATTTAATTGAATTCTTTCTCCCTTCTGTTGAGTGTTTATCATTTTTTCTTTAATATTAATTTTTGGATTTGATAATAAAATTTTAACTATTTCTCTATTTTCCTTCAAAATTGCAATATATATCAAAGTTTGCTTTATTTCTTTGGTAAACGTATCTATTTCATTATGTCTCTTGGCAAGTATTTGTTTGGTTGTAATGACATATCTGTAATTTATATCAATTTCAGTATTATTTAACAAATAATCTACAATGAATGGGAAATTATACTTAACAAGATTATAAATAACTTCTGGGGAACTTAAATTGTTTGGAAAGATATTATAATATCTATATTTGATTATTTCTTTTGAAAAATCCTTCATATCTGGCATATATGTATTTTGAATGTATTTAGCGAAATCTAAATGATTGCATTTAATTGATTCTGTAAAACATTCATCATAATTATTATCATTAGGTTTAACATTATTTTCTTCAAGAAGATGGATTAAATCTGCATTGTTAGAATGAATTGCATAAATCCATAAAGATGGCCCTAGTTCTACTTTTTTCATTTGTAAATATTTGAAAATTTGAATTGATCCAAAAAAAGCTGAGTATTCAATCAATGTTGGCTCTTTATCAATTAAGAATTGATTTGTTTCAAAAATTGAAGGTTTGATTATAGTTGAAAGAGATAAATTTGTTTTATTGGTATAGGCAATAAATTCTTCAATTAGATCATTTCGAATTAAATCGCATATATAATTATCATTTTCGCCAATTTCTCTTTTTTTATCAAAAATATCAAAATTTTCTTCATTTCGGTTAATTTGTTCGCCTTTAAAAAAAGATAATATTTCATATGAAAAATAATCATAATAATTTGCTTTTTTATTGTTACATAACCAAAAAGCAATTGAATCATTTATCGTGAACATTTTTTCTTTAAAAAGATATAAAAGAATCCTTTTATTTTGACGGAAAAAATTGAAAATTTCTTTATTTGTAAAAGATTGTCGAATGTCTTCTTTAAAAAGTGAAAGAATTTGCTCAATCTTTGTGAAAAAATTGTTTGTATGATGATGATTATCTAGTATTTTTGATATTAACATGATAATTTCTATGAGTTTATAACATTTTTCCTGATCATTAAGATTTTTGAAATAATTATAATTCGTTAAATCGTAATTGTCATCAATGTTTTCTTCATTTTCAATAAAATCGAGAAACAAATCTTGAATGTTTTTCATTTCTTCAATGCAAGGTAGTACTTCCATTTTGTAAATTTATGCCCAATATTTTCAAAATAAAAAAAAGAACTTTTGAATCGATTGAAAAGTCCAATTTGGAAAAAGGTATACAAACTCTTTTCTTTCAATTTGTTGAAAGCAAAAAGTTGGTGATTTTAAGACTTACTAAAATTTTAATAGCATATTTTAAATCCTTATCATATGTATAATTGTTTGATACTATTTATAACCTGTTTAGTTCATTACATAAGAAATTAGAATTTTTATTCTTTACTTTTTGAAAAATTTAAAAACCCTAGAAAAGTGGTGATTAAAATATTATTTTTTTATTTTTGAACTTATACTTTTCTATATTATTATATTTGTTTGTTTATAAAATAAAAATATATTTAATTAATTAAGAATATGTGGAGATACGAAAAATCAAAAATCGATATTTCAATAATTTCCAAATAATTTCTAATCCCTTCGATACATTTTCCTGTAATGATTTTTTCGTTTTATATATTTTATTTTACATGATATATCTCGTTAATTGGTAGATTTATCTAGGATTTATTGAGATAAAGCTAAAATATTAATTTTTTTGACGGTTTAAGGAGAAAAAAAGGTTAATTTTTTTTTCTGAAGAGGTGAAGTCGTCAATCTAAGCGAATTCAATTTTTTTTAAAAAGGTGAAGTCGTCAATCTAAGAGAATTCAATTTTGAATGCATTGAAATCACGATCAAAATTACCTAAAGATTTAAAATAATAATATATTTATTTATAATCCAATTTTTTGAGAAAAATATGGAAAATTAAACAAAAATTATAATTGAGAAGTGAAAATTTTATTATAGTTTTTCTTTCAATTTATAAAAAAATTTAAATAATAATATTTTTATATTACATTTTATTTATATTAAATTAAATATCTAATTCATTTTATATATTGAATTATAATATATAATATGAGATATCTAATGATATATTTGATATTTGTTAGGATATGAAATAATGAAAAATCATTAAAATTCAGTTTCGAAAGTTTTTTTTAATTTGCTGAAAAATTATCGATACATTTAATCTAAATAGGCATTTTAGATATTCATTGAGATTTACATAATAATCCATATTATTAAATCATGTATATTATATTGTTTAATATAATATTAATTAATTGCTTAAGATATCTATACAATATTAATTTTATAAATTCAGAATGCATTCAAATAATAAAATATATTTATCTTATTTTTATAAATTGCATTTCACAATATAATATATTTTATAATTTTAAATGTATATTAATATATATAAAAACAATGAAATTATAAAATGCAATAATTAAAATGATAATTTTTTTTAGATTCTCAAAAAATAATCAAAAAAACTATTAATAACAATAAATATATATATGTAAACATTTATATGTATATATTTATTTAAAAAATGTTAATAAAAAAGATTTTTTATTCAAATTTATAAAACAATCATTTTCAAACTTTTTCAATTTTGAAAATTTGTAAACTAATCAAAATTAGACAAAATTAAATTTCTTTTTATACTGGAAATTATTAGTTAAAATTTTAATATTTTTAAATATATATAAATATGAGTTTTTATAAAATAAAATAATAATATAGAAAAGGTATTGTCCGAAAAAATAGAGTTTGGGTACCTTTATTTGGAATTTTTTTTTTTTCCTTTCAGAAATACGATACAAAGGTTAGTATTATTTTTAATCTCTAAAATCTCATATTAAAAATAAAAAGGACAATTTTCAATTAAAAGATATAATACAATTCATATTGACTGTGATTGAAAAATTTTGCAAATAAAGTATCTTTTTATATTTAAATAACAATACACACGCTAAGGTGGGAATCTGTAATTTTTGAATTTTACAGGAATTTCTTCCACATCTTTCAAATTGAAATTATTATCCCAAAACAAATAGGTACCATTTGGCGGTTTTTTCTTACAATCCTTTGAATTAGGGAAATCAATGAACCATGCATTTTTCTGGTGGAGGGCGGAAGGCTTCCTCGTTGGCCAGTGCCACGCGAGGTGGTACACAATTGGCCTATAAATTGACCTATTTTTAGCGTCTTCGAGGAACATTGAACGAAAGTGACAATAAAAAAGCTATATTTACCAATTCATATTGAAATTCATTTCCTTGAATTTGCAATGTTCCAAACTCACGCATTCATGGTCACCGATTTCAAAAAAATAATTGTTTGCATAGCCAGCTGTAGTCATTCTTAACTCCAAGAGGAGTCTGTTCCAGTTACTTCCAATTGTGCCAATAACGAATGTTGAAAACAGAGAATGCTTAATGTTTGCGAGCATCTGAGGAACCAAAACGCTTCCCAAAGTCATTGACTCTTCGAAACCTAAATTATCAAGCTGAAAATCAAAATATGTAATCGATTCATTTGTTTGATGAAGGAACCAATCAATTATATTTTGATCTTCACTGCTTAAAAAAACATTTAATCTGTCTTTATTTAATATTTTTTTAATCATTTTTAACGCAACCATGCAATCGTTACCGTCAACTAGCGTCATTTCAGCTCCTTTATCACCACGTCTAACATGAACAGACACGTCATAATTATCAACAGGATTGACAAGGAAGTCTTCTTCAATTTCTTTCACCCATTTTCTGGCAACTTCATTGACACGATAAAGATAGGCCGTCGAACACAAACGCCAATAGAAATATGATAAATCTTCTGGTATTTTCAAACGCTTAATAATTGGAACAATAATGTCTGGAACAATGTGATTATCAGATAGATACTCATACTTTATATCAACGTCTTTTGAATAGTTTTTTATCGTACAATTCGTTATCGGTTGAAAAAAGCAGTCAAAATTGTTAATTGGCTTCTTATAATAATGATATTTACGGGATTTTCCTGTATGACTTCTTTTCTTTTGCTTGTCAATGAACTCTTGTTGCATAGGATTAGTTTTTCCACCACAAAATGGTCCATCACTCCATATGATATCATATTCTCCCCAAACTAAAATTCGATCATTCATCATGGCTATACCAAGTAATGCTCCAACTGTATGTATAACTGAACCAAAGCCGCTGTATGGTGAACTTGGAGCCAAAAATTTTTTATTTTTACACGATTGTGGATGCTGGTGTTTGTAAATAAGGTGTAGAACATCTTTGATGCCTGGAATAACATCTAGTCCAGTTTTTTGATAATTTGGTGCATTTAATTTGAATGAACGATCTGGCCATTTTGTATGATTATCAACATATTCCTTCTGTGATAATTGTTTGTCTTTATCATAAATCAATGATCTTTCTATTTTCTTTGGTTTTTCTGCAACATTGGGAAATAAGACATTCAGAGCTTCATTAATAACATATGGATTGTAATTTGAAAGATTTCCCCAAAATAAAGAACCTTTGTCAAAATTTTGGTAAAATAAATTTAAAGATATGAGTTTTGTACTAAAAAAAAAGCTTGCTACGACTTGGTGATCAAAATGATAAAAAAAAAATAGAACAAACGAAAAAGTAACAATAAATACCAAAAATATTCTGTTCCAAAAATTCCTATAATATTTCATCTTGTTATACTTCTTTCTTCAAAGAAGTAATCAAAGCTTCAGATAAATATTAAAACTAAGACGTTAACAAAATTCTCAATTCTCACAAAACAAATTGTATTAATTCAATATTTAAAATCGTTTTATCTTATTATTTTAATAATAATTTAATAATAGTTATAGTATATAAATTAAATAAATTATATTTTAAAAAAATATCCAATTAAATTATTTGGCTATTTGGTATATTTGTGGATATATTCGTATAAAATTAACGTTATCGCATTTAATAAAAGAATAGACCCTATTAAGGTGTACATTCAATTTTTATGTATTCAAAAAATGACAACAAAAATACAAATTTTGCAAAAATTTTACTATGAATGTTTATTTTTATTTGTAAAATATACATTAAAAGTAATAACATTTTTAAAAAATATATTTAGAATATCTCACATCTTTTTGAATCCATAGATGATTCCATGAATTTTGATTCAAAAAATCTGGCTAGTTTGAGTTAAAACTTGAAATATTGATAATATTTTGCAATTTTAAGAAGAATTATTTTATAAAATCCAAAATTCCGACGATGGGAATTTTATTCTAGATAGATCTTATCTTTGAATACTTTACTTATTTTTTCACATCAGAAATGTTATTTTACTCATAATTTTTCAATTGTTTATATTTTACACACTCTCAATTATTTCATAAAAAAGAACTCGATATTCTGAGATATACAATTATTTCATAAAACTTAACACAATTTTCTGATCATTCAAATATTTCATAAAAAAACTAATTCAATTTTTTATAGGCGTTTTTCTTAATCTAAATCATGAATCAACTTTCATATAATCATATTTGGGAACTAAACCAACAGCAATCTATTCAAATTACACAATTACTTGAAAAAATCACTACGTTGGAAAATAATTATCTCAAAATGGAAGATAAATATCAAAAAGTTCTTCAAAATTTGAAAATAGAAAACAAAAAATTATTAGAAGAAATTGAACAAATTAAAGAGTACAACAACAAGCTAAAAGAGGATGTTTCTAAAAAAAATTCCTATTATTTTAAATATATTAGACTAATTCAAGAAATTAATAAATTAAAAGCTAAAATAGATGACTTAAATAAAAAAAATCAAGAAGCTATTAATGAATTTACAATTGAATCAGAATCAAATAAAAAAAGTGAAATATGGTATGATACAACTGAATATTTGTTATTTAGAAAAAATAACAATGATTCTTTTGATTTATTCATACAAGAATTAATAGAAAATGCAAAAGTTTCAGTTTATGGAAGAAGATATTCAGATTTTTATAAGACCATTTGTCTTGGATTGTACTTTACTAATACAAGTTCATATAAAGCACTACAAAAGATTATACCTGTACCTTCTATCACAACTTTATATTATTTTTCACGTCAATATTTAGGAGATTATAAAATATCACTTACTTCAATTGAAAAAACGGATTTTATTTTTAATGAATTTAAAAATACTTTTTTTCAGAATTTTGAATCATTAATCAACTGTTCATTAGCAATTGACCAAACTATTGGAATAAGAAATCCAATGTTTTTCAATAATCATAAAAAAAATAATTATTTATGCTTATATTACCTTCAACCAATAAATAATTTTTATCCAAATGTTCCAATTTATATTGAATTTGACTTAAACGGTCGGATGAGTAAAAAAACATTAGAAAATTCAAAAAAAATTAGAGAAATTGCTAAAAATAACGGTTTTGTAATTAAATATATATGTACTGATGCAGACACTCCCACTAATCCATGGCACACATCTATTATAAATAAAAAATATAACCCAGAAATTCAGAGTATGTATGATTCAATTAAAAATATGCCAGAATTATCATTTTCTACAGATTTTTTTCACGCTTTAAAAAGCCAAAAAAAACGTTTTTTTAGATGCAAATTATATTTAAATAAAAAATCACAGAGTGTTGATAAACATGTTGTAAGATTATATTTAGGATTAACTGTAGGAAAAAGTAAAGCATTTACTGATGAAAGTATACAAAGTGGATTTAAAGATAAATATGCATTAGAATTTTTTTCACCAAAAGTTCTCATTGAATCACTTAAACAAAAAGAAACTATATCTTTTGCTTATTATTTGTTACCATTCACATTTTGGTATTTAGCAGATAAAGTTCTTTTTATTGGACGACAAGACCGATTGAATCTTTTGAATATTGCCTTCTCAATTTTTCAATTTGAACTTCACAATTTCCCAAATTCAGATCCAAATGATCGTTTTTCTTCAAAAAAAACAAAAAATACATTAAAATTATCTTTTTATAGAAAAATTGATCTTATAAGATACTTGAACTCTATAGTTTGCTTAGGAGATTCCATAAAAAATAGTTCCGAAAATGTTGGTACTGAAAGAATATCTACTAAATGCGAAGAAAATTTTTTTGGGAATGTAAGATCTGATCTTAATGATTCACTTGATGCCGATTTATTTTTGAGCATAGTTGCTAGGAAAATAATTAAAAAGAAAATTTTTTTTCAAAATAACATAGTGAAAATTCCAAATTACAAAGAAAATAATATAGCAGGAGTTCCTACTTACAATGATGATGACAATATTGATATAGATGATAAAAAAATAATAAATGAATGCTTTTATATAAGGAAATTTGTGGTAAATGAAATTAGCACTTTTTCAGAAAAAAATATACCTGAAACTATTCAAATTTTAAAAGTTTTAAACATTAAACCATATTTATCAACCAATTATTCTGAAAAAAATGAAAGTTATACATCAGGATCACAACTTTTATGCAGATTTAATATGATCAAAAATAAGCATTACTTTTCTCAACCAAATGAAATTTAAATTTATAAAATAAGTAAAGAAAAAAATATATATTCTATATTTAATTTTTTTTATTTTATATTGGTAAAGATATTTTGTTTTTTTCAATTTCAATTATGTAAAAAAATAAACTTATCAATTTGTAAAATGTTCTCTCAAAAAAATAAATAAATTTATTTTTATATTGTACGTCAATTTTATCATTCTATTCAGAAATTAGATTTGAGTCATCGTATATTATATCATATTGCAATATTATATAAAATCCATCTTTTTTTCTACCTTTATATGGTCTAAAAGAATATTGCATAAAAAACAATGAATATATTCATAAAAAAACTATTTTATTAGTAATTAGAAAATTAAATTTTTATTCAAAAATATAAACAAATGATTAATTCGGTAATACTTCATATGAATCATTAATTGGATCTTCACATTTATTTAATTTTGAAAATTCACTTATTACTTCCTTTTGACAAATTTCATTGTTTTTAATGATTTCATTTTCATTATAAATTAAATACTCATCGTTTAAAATATCATCAATTGATGGTCTTAATTTTGGATCAAATGACGTGCATCTTTTAACAAGGCTTTTAAGTTTTGTATCAATTCCATCTCTGAATGATAAATTGCCACTCGTGATCTGGTTTATAACATATTCTTGATCTCCATCTTTATATGGAAACTGCAATTCTGATATTGTATATAACGTGATTCCAATAGAATATATATCAGTTTTCTGTGTATCAAATTCGCCTTCAACAAATAATTCAGGAGCTCCATAATAAATTGTGCCATTTTTAGATTCGTTTCCAGCCTTTAAACTTATTTTGCAATATCCAAAATCACACAATTTAGGATTTAAATTTTCATCAAGTAATATGTTCTCTGATTTTATATCTCCATGTGCTACACCATTTTTGTGAAGATATTTGGTCGCTTTTAAAAATCCGTTTATAATTTTTTTCTTCTGTGCTTCACAACTGAATCCAACATTTGTTGCATATGATAACAAATCGCCTTTAGAACAATATTCCATTATTATTACATAATATTCTTCTTCGTTTGCATTTTTAAATTCGAAAAATTCTCTCATTGAGATTATATTTGGATGATTAATTGACTGAAGTACCTTTACTTCATTGAATACAGATTTTTCTATTTTTTTACAAGAAATATCAATTTTTGACATAATTTTGGCACAATATTTTTGATGATTACATTGATCTTCCACAACAAAAATAACTGATGTGCTTCCACAGTTAAGATAACTTATTACATTATAACAATGGAATGATTGAGGAATATTAATTGGGTATCCATTCTCGGTATTTGATTTAATCATTGGGAAAATGAACCATTTTATTTTTGACATCTACATTCATAATTAACAATAAATTTCAATATTTTTTATTTAAAAATTCAAATTGTGTAATATAATTTCTCATTTTTTGAATCGAAAATTTTGGATTTTTCAGAATTTTCTAAAAAAATAAAAAAAAAATTGTGAAGTAAAAGAGAATATTTGTGAGATAATATTTTAATTTTTTGAAATCAAAAATTACTTCAAAAAGGTCATTTTCCCAACAATTTTATAAAAAAATAAATTGCAAATAATTAAAATCAATGTTTTTTTATTTTAATTATTTAAAATTTTCTTTAAAGAAATCAATAACTATTCCAAAAAATGATATAAGAATTGAAGCTTATTTAAGCTTGATAGTCGATTAACATTATATGATCCTGATACATTTGAAATGGTTAATTTCTAAATTTTTTATGATTTTTTGAAGTATAGGAAAAAACATATAATTTTTCTGTTGTGATTAATAATTTCCTGAAGATATCAGGTATATTATTTATATTGAGTTTTAGTGAGCAGGTCAAAATACTAAAATATATTTTATATATAAATTAGGGATTTAATAAATATTTGTATAATTATTATAATAATTATTTTCAAAAATTATTTATATTATAAATTAGTCGGATGTTAATTAGTTTCCGCCGGTCTACTTTTTCCAAGATTCTCAAATCATTTCGTATTCGCAAACTAAAAAAAAAAAAAAGCAATTATATTACCAAAATCATAAAGTTTTTTTTTTTAATTGAAAAATCAAATTTTTATATCTAAAACATATTGTATGAAATATATATGATATATATGATATATGCTAATCATATAATTCTTACAAAACAAATCAAAAAATTCTATATTTTGACAAATGAAAAATTGAATAACTTACAAGATAAATATTCAATAAATTAATATTGAATTATCTCGCAACTTCGAAAATTAAACGATTAATATTAATATGTATTCTTTATTATATTGTGAAGTATAATATATTTTATTATATAATTGAGTTCTAATACCTCTATGTTCATTGAAAATTTGTATAATTTTGTGTTTTTGTTTTAAAAAAAATGATAATTCATATTAGAATCTATTGCCAAATTTAAAATTGTTATTAATATCAAAAAATATGAAAAGAATCAATATTTTATAAGATATGACAATTTTTTTAATATAACCATAATTTTTTGAAAAATATAAAATCTAAACTTTATGACTAGTAATCAACTACCTCTTCTGCAATGCATTCAAAAAATACTAGAAACTATTGATCTTGAATCCCAATATCAGATTGTACCCCAATACTATGAAGTTACAAAAGATGAGTTCGAAAAAAGCATTGAAGAATTTAATAAAAAATTAGAAACATACTATCTAAAAATATCTGATATAATTGATGTTGACAAAGCTTTTGCAAAAAGAAACAATTATTTTTTATTTGATGGGTTTTCCGCAGATATTGAAGCAAAGAAATTTAAAAAATTAACCCCGAAAGAGCTTTTGTCTATGGTTTATTCACCTCAATCGATTAATTTTTGGCAACACACTTTTTATGATGTATTAAATCCGATATTTACCAAAGAAGTCAAAGTTATCGACTATGACGAAATTATCAACGCAATTCAAGTTCCCATTACCAACAGTATTATTGCGAACCTAAAATATTGTCCAAAATATTTACGAATTATTTTGACCCAGGGAATTAACCAAATTTCCCCCATAGAATTCTACCAAAAATACATTCTTGAAGAGATGTTTACTAATCCGCATCTTTTCAACATTTTAAAGTTCAATCAAGATAGTAAATTGACTCCAGAAGAATTGACCTCTTTAAAAGATCAATTAATATCGTCTTCAAATCAGTTTCACATACATGAAATAATTCAAGACCAACCAAACATTCTCGATTCACTTCAAAGTTACGGCAAGTCGACTTATGACAGCAAACAATACTACTGTTTACGTGATTTACAAGAATTATTAAAATTAAGGTCAAACATTGACCTTGATGTATCGGCACCTATAACAGAAAAGAACTTTTATGGAGAACTAGAGAAGATCTTTGTTGAAGAAGACAACAAATTGCAAAATCACTACTTCAAAGGCTTGAAAAATGCAATCAAAAGCCAAGACAAAATCAAGGACAAAGACTTAATAGAAAAATTCACCAATAAGGCCAATCTTTTATATAACGAACATCTTCTTCAATACTACACCTTGATGACTAACGATACAATATTTCAAGCTGATGCATTTTCATATGTTAAAGGTCACAAAAACCTCCATCGTCACACAGTCAAAGAGTACATAGACAATCCGTCACTTTTTATGACAGATTTAATCGCGATGACCTTACCAAAAAATGCAGCAGGAAGATTCATCAGTCTCTTTAGGAGGAAAGATATAAACACAGATGCAGCTCAGTCAGGAATCTTCGCATCTCCAGACAATCCGATCTTTTGCAGCATGTTTCTTGACGCTGGCATGACTTTCAAAGACTTCATTCAAAGGAGGCCTGCATTAAGAATGGCTGACAGTACATTTATGAACATTGTTGAATGCACTCCAATTGATTATGAAGAAACAATCTTCAAATTGTACAAAGAGAAGGCTGAAGAGTTCCAGGAAATTGCCACTCTTTTTGTTTCTGCATTCAGAAAGAATGTCGATCCTTACGAAAAGGCAAGAACCATTTCAAAGACATACGAATTCATTGTGCAAAAGATGACTGATTTAACTGGCTTTGAAATTGAAAGTAAAGAACATGAAGCAAAATTCCTTTGTTCACTTTTTAGATTGGCAAAACCACCATTCATCATTTCAACGTACATCTATCTTTACGAATACTTGATTGCTCCTTCTTACAGTCAAATTTACATAAACAAAAATGATAATGGAAATCCTTTCAAACGTTTGGAAATGACAAGTAATATTCTCAATCCCTTAATTAAATATTATAAATTTGACGTTTCAGAACATTGCAGGATTAATCGCACAAGTTGCAATTTGGATGTGAAAAATGCCAATACATTAAAGAGCTTCTTGAAGGATATCATCGAAGAAAATCAAGAAGAAAATATTTTCATTGAAAATTCTGAAATGTTACTGAAAAAGTTGGAGTCAATTGAAAACGGCTCTGAATTCACTTTTCGAATCATTCAAATTGCTTCAAATGAAGATAATGAAGATGGCCAGGAAAGAAAAGAAGATGATGATAAAGTTGATGACTCACTAATAAGTTACAGTGACAAAACAAAGTTGAAATGGATATGCAATGTGAAAATTGACCAAGGTATAAAGAAAGAATATGCATTCCCTGATGATATGATGGAGTTCGTTGAACAATTAGGGAAGAAAGCAGATAGAGATTAATAAACATCATAATTATAATTTTTTTTTTTTAATTTTATAATATTGCTTAATACAATTAATGAATGCATGATGATGTTAAATAATGTTGTTTGGAAGTATATTTGGAAATCATCTTAATTAAAATTTTTTATTTTTTGATGCAGTCTGTGCATTTCAAAAATTATCTGATTTCTCTGAAAAAAAGCTTTTTTGATGTAATTATTTGTATAAACTTAATATTATTAAAAATAATATAATATTAAGAAATTTGTGAAGAAACTAAGAGTATTTATCCAAAAAATCTAAATAAAATATATCACTTTTTCTATAAATATTGAAATATTAAATAAATAAAATTTCAAAAACGCAATAATTAAAAAACATAATAGTAATTGTTTTTACACTAAACTCAAATTTTGAATTTTCGGGTAAAACAGATTCAAATATCAAAAGAAAAAGTTTTTTTAAAAAAATGAAAATATTCTGTGATAATTTATATATTTTTTCAAATTTTTATTTTTATTTTATATACATTTATATATAGAATTTATATATATTTCTTACATTTCTTAAATGTGGAAATGATTCCTGGAGTAATGATATTTTTATTTTGAATATAAATTTTCAGAAACATAAAATGTTCGCACTTCTCTTTAGCTTTGTTGCATCAAAAATTCGTTTAGGAATTTCAGAAGAACGTCAATTTCTTCAATGGATGAGAACAAACAATAAATTCTATACCGGCGATGAATATCATTTGCGTCTTGGTATTTTCCTTTCACATGCTCGTTATGTCCAAGAATTCAACCGTCGCAATGGTCTTACATATCGTGTTGGTATCAATCAATTTTCTTGCCACACACCAGCTGAATATAAAGCAATCTTAGGAGGTCGTATCAGCAAAGAGATTTCAAAGAAAGTTGTTTCATCAAAGTCAAGAACTGCTGCTCCAGAATCCTATGACTGGCGTGAAAAAGGCGTTGTTAATCCAATCAAAGATCAAGCAAGCTGTGGCTCATGCTGGGCATTTTCTGCAATCTCAACATCAGAAAGTGCATATGCTATTTCCACAGGAAATCTTCTCCAATTCTCAGAACAGAACCTTGTTGACTGCGCTCCTTGCTATGGATGTAATGGTGGCTGGTCAGATGTTGCATGCAATTTTGTTATTGACCGTCAAAACGGCCAATTCAATTCAGAAACAGATTATCCTTATACAGCACTTGACGGAACATGCTCCTTTGACTCAAGCAAAGGAATTGGTAAAATTATTGATATCGCTGGCGTTGAGAATGGTGATGAAAACGATCTTAAAGAAAAAATTGCACAATATGGAGTTGCTTCTGTCAGTATTTCTGCAGGAAATACACCATTCATGTCATACACTGGTGGAATCTTAGATGATGATGAATGCTCCTTATTTGCAATCGACCATGCAGTTGCTTGCGTTGGATATGGCTCTGAAAATGGCGTTGACTACTGGATTGTTCGCAACTCATGGGGAACTACATGGGGTGAAGAAGGATATGTCAGAATGATCCGTAACAAGGGCAATAAATGCGCAATTGCTTCACAGGCTTTCATAGCTGTTTCTTCTAAATAAATTTAAATCCTTCAATTTTCTTTCTTTTTTTTTTTGTAATCAGATTTAATTTAATATATCATTAATTATTTTTTTTAAATACAAATGCTTTTTTGAATAAAGTGTTAGAGAGAAATCAGAAGCTTCTGTAGCTTAGTGGTTATAGCGTTCGCCTAGTAAGCGGAAGGTCGCGCGTTCGATCCGCGCTAGAAGCATTTTTTAGCTTTTTTTTTATTAATTACCTCTATTTAAACTTGAATATTACTTATTTTCAAAATATTGTGCACCGAGAATTTTATTAGCATTATTTAAACAACTGGAAGTGAAAATTTGTTTGTTCTACATTTTTGTTGAGGCGATTATTTCATCAAGAGAAAATACTATGAAAGAACAATCAGTTTGGTAGCAAGGATTGTTCAACTGATGTCAAAAATCATCCTTATGTTTGTCATGAGAAAAAATATGTAGGTGCAAAAAGTAATACATCAATTGCAATTAACTTAGTTAAAGAAAATGGCGAATCAATTGAAGGATTAGCGTTTATAACTGAATCATATGTAATAGAAATAAAAATATTTCTTAATTTGTTTATAAAATTTAATCATTTCAGTCTTCTTCATTTTCTTTTAGAGAAACTAATGAAATGTCTGGTTCTTTTATTACTTCCAATCTTAGTCATAGAATTGTATTATTTCCATTTGATGATGCAAATTTTTGATCTTCATCTTCTTGCTGGCTCAAACTATTGTAATTAAAAGTGTCAATGGTTGTAAAAGCTGCATTATATTTCACATTATTTTGATATTTTGAATAATAATTCACTTTTTTCTTGTCATTTAAACTGGAATAGAATGATATAAGTATGCACAATTCACTGAATGTGATTGAATTCTTTTTGTTTGTTTGAACAAAATAAAATGTGCTCACAAAATTCAGTGATTCATCAAGTAACAAACGATCGACCAAAATACAAAAATAGTCGAACTTGAAGAATTTGGAAATTTAATTTTAAATAGGAAAGAATTTTTGCGATGCTTTAACATTTTTGCCTTTTTCCTACTTTATAAATCAAGCTAAAACAGTTCTAATGACGCTATTCATATCCTGTTAAATTGAACTTATTAATTTCAGTTTGTTATAAAGATTCTGGTCAAATGAAGATGGTCCAATAAATTGAACTTATTAATTTCAGAGTTAGAAAAAAAATCTTGGATTGTTTACAATTGAATTGAAGTATTAAAAATTGAATTACATTTATTTAATACTTTTGTAAACTCAATTAAATCTTTTTCATCTCTTATTCAAAATTGAAAGATTTTGCTTTTTTCTTTCAATTTTTTTTTTATTCGGTTTTGCCATTTTTATTTTTTGTTTCAAGAAAAAGCAGCCAGAGACAAAACTTTATATTTGTCATTAGAGTAGGCAACAAAAAGATCAAATGCATTCATCTGTAGTAGCTAAGCTAGCCAGGGAGGTTTAAGGTTTCCATTTTAAACTATTCGCATGATTTAATAAAAATTTTCATTTTTATTAAATTTTTTTTACTAATATAAATTGAATACTTTTGATTTTTAAAAAAAATAATTTTCATCCCCCGATAGCTACTTTTTAATAAAAACCACAAATAATCATTCAAAATATTGAATAAAAATATTCAATTTTTTTTCGAAAAAAAATTGAATAAGAGATGAAAACAATTTAATAGGGTTTATAAATATATTCAATTTTTAAAAGACCAAAACAATTCATATTCATTTTTTCACAATTTATTTGATCGACCTTTTTTCTTTTCAAATTTTTATTTAAATATATACTCATAAGTATTTTTTTAAATTGATAATAAGGTGAACAATATATAAATTCTATTGATAACATCGTAAGCACATTATTCAGTAGAATTTATATAGAAGAAGCAATGAAAAAAAGTTATATATCTCAAAATATCTAATGTCACAAAATTGTTGACTAATTTGAAAAATTAACCAAAATTATAAAAAATACGTTTTTATTTAATTTCAATTGCTAAATAACCAAACATGTTCAAAAATTGACTCGTCCAGTTATATTTGGCCGATGATAGAAGGTGAAAATTGACCTATAACCGTCCGGCCAATTCCGATTTCCCATAATTTTATTTTTTCATTCTCTCAAAAATAAAAATAATTGAGAGAAAAAAATAATTCTCATTCAATTTTTGAATGTCCTTTCAAAAAGTCTCTTTTGGATGAAACCGCTTGATCAGTAATGATAGTGTTCTTAAGAGCGGTTTCATTAAAATTAAAAAAGAAAAGAGATTTAAAATTTATCAAATAGATTCAGAAAAAAAATTCAATTGATTGAATGTAAACAAAAGTTAATTTACGACTAATTCAAAGTTTAATTTTTTAATTATTTTTGTCATGCGGTAAGTATTCAGATTCAATATCATCGGAATTTTCGTTTTCAATTGAATATTTTTTATTTTTTGAATCTGTTGATTCCATTTCACTTACTTCATCATTTTGGACATTAACCCATTTTTTATATTTGATCAAATAATAAAGTAATGACAAGCACATCAAGAAAAATCCCAAAGCACCCATTATATAGGATATCTTAATATAGAAATTGAGCCAACTTAAATTTGGTGTTGCAAAATTTTTAATAAACAAAATGACAACACTCAACAAATATCCAAAAGAATCGCATATGTACATTAGAAAGCCCGAGTTTGCCTTGTACTTATATGTTGAAAGAAGGAGATCAAAAAGAATTGAATTAAATGGAACATAAGAGAAATATAAACCAACGCCAGTCATGACCATTATTGCAAGTCCATTAGTAACATGATCAAAGTCGTTTAAAATTGCTGAAAGAAGAACAACGACCATTCCAACAAGAATTAGTATATGATAAGCTATCAAGCCAATAATGTGTCTTCTGATGAGCATGAAAAGGCCAATTGGAATAACAACAAGAATTGCAACTATCAATTCTGATGTTGCAAAAACTGACGGTTGCCCAGAATATCCGAAAGCAATCCATAATTCTGCTGCAAAATTATCACGGAAATCACGATAAGCAGTTAGTGTCATATAGAAAACAGTCATCACTGTTATTCCTGGCCAAAATTCAACAAATAGGCGAATTCTATCTTTTCTGTTCATTTCAACACGAGCAGTTCTAGAATTAATATCATCTTCATTTGGTGGTGGAAGTGAATTAAGAAGAAATACAAATATAACAAGAATTGGATAAAATATTGCACCAACAACAGCCGGCATCCAAAATTCAGAAACATTTAAATTGGTGATTGCTTTTCCAACAGCTTTAACAGCACCCGATGATATAATAAAAGAAACACACATGCCACTTCCAAGTAATTCTGATGTCCTTCTTCCTTCAACAAATGAAAAAACAACTCCCCAAATTATTCCCAATGGAAGTCCATTTAAAAGCATGAAAATACAATTATATGGTTGTGGAACTGCTCCAAAAAGAATCAATGTTATTTCGGCAACTAAAATGGCAAATAAAATCCAATATCCTCGATTATTTGGATTTAATTCTGAAACAATTTTTATACCCGCAAATTTGGAGATTGTGTATCCAATGGCTTGCAATGTAATGAGCATAATCTTGTAATCTACATTAAATATTTTCAAACCTTTATATGATGATGCTGAAAAAGGTTTTCTATATGCATAGGCACAAAAATAACATGCAAATGCTGATATAAAAGCATAAATTGTTTGAATTATGTAATGCTTTGATAAAAAATTTGCTAGTTTTTCAGAACGGAATTTCATTTTTTTTTTAAAAAATGAAATCAAATAAAAATTGAATAAGGCCAGATATTTATTTTTCAATCAAATTAAAAATACGATTCAAAAATCAATTGATTTTTGGCGACTAATTCAATTCAATTGGTTCAAATTGAAAACTAATAGCAATTTTTTTTCTGTTGGGACAAAAAACATTAATTTCTGCTAAAATTGATATGAATGCTAAAGATATTTTAAAGGAAAATATAATTGATCTTTTTTTGAGAAATATTTTATTATATATCACTTTGTTCAGACATATGTAATTTCATGAATGCTTTTTTTAATTCTTTTTTTTTTTGCAAATAGTACTATAGTACAATAAATAACTTCTTTATCATTATTGCATAAATAAATAAACAAATTAAATTTATTTTATGATTTAAGTTTACATTAATATTATTTGATTAAAAAAAAGTATATTATATCTATATTTTTGATTCAATTAACATCATTATTAACATAATTTTTTTACATAATGTAAGAGAGATCATTCAAAAGATGATTTACAATTTTTTTTATTTTGATTCAACATCTCTATTATTTGTGAAGATTTCAATTTCGGTGAAAATAGAGATTGAAATGTTTTTAATAATTTCAATTTCGGTAATTATTATTTTTATAATATTGAATGATCTAGGGTTTTTTTTCAGAAAATTTAAGACTATATTCTTTGTAATATAATATTTTGAAGTTCGGTGGAAATTCGCAATTGAAAAAGTTGATAAAGAGAATTAAATAATTGTTTCATTAAGGTTCATCCTGTATTGTTATTTTAGGCGCTTTTATTTAAAAAAATCATTGTAATATTACTTATTAATTTTTTGATTAATTGATAATTTTTTTCAATTAATAATATATATTCCTATCACATTAACAACAACATTATCATGCTAAATAATAAAACATTAATCTTTTATAAGAACAAGTTGATGATTCATTTTAATCATAATTATGGGAAACTTTATTTGATTGTGGAATATCAATTATCTAATTAACAATAATAAAATCAATAAATTCAATATTTAATGTATATATAGGATATAAATGAAGTAATTCATTATTCAGTGTTGATCAAAATACAGGAAAAAACTATTTAAAAAATATATCTAAATTCATGAAATTAGAAAAGTGATCAAAAGAAATTGTTGCATTAGCTGAAAATAGTTAAAATGAAAGAATTATTAGTCTTTAAAATAGTTTATTCGTAACTAAGTTATAAAAAAAAAAAATTGTTCTAGTCTTTAATTTAAATTAAAATCTAGAAATGAAGCATTTGTTGCAAAATCCATAATCTGTTGGCAAACACCAATAAATCAATCATATATTAATTGATCCAAATCAAGTATACAGATATTTGTCTTTACGAAAATTATATTGAAAAAAAAAAAAAAAAAAAAAAAAAAAACTCAAATTTTTCATTGTTTTCAATTGGCACATTAATTGTTATTTTCAATAATTATTAGATTAACTTTGTGATTTACATCGAGATGAAGTTGCTCAAATTTGTAAGTCGAGAAATAACCTTGTTTATAAAAGTTCACTGGATATTGTGATTTACAAGATTGAATTCAATATTTAAGTTTTTTTCGCAATTTTCAAATTCAATATTTATGTTTTCGGTTTCATTCACATAATGCTGCAACGTCTCAGAAACATCATGCTGCTTCTTTATTTCATTCAAAAAAGCTGCAGTAAATGATTTAGAGAGTTCTTTCTGGTAAGAAAAAGAAATGAAGTTCATCTTATTTTGGTTTATGTTAGAATTCACAAAATCACTCCACTTTTCTGTCTCAAATTTGTCCTCTCCATCAAGAAGAGATTGAAATTGCTGATTTTGCTCAGCGCTTAGAGAATTACGGAATTCGTTAATAACTTTTGTGCATGATTCTTTATTTGAACAAAATTGTGAAGATTTTTTAAAGAATTGGAAATAAAAATCTAATGGAATTTGTGATTCATTCAATATTTTTGTGAAATAATGGATGTACTGATGTAAAACTTGATATAAAATATTAATTATATCAATAAAACTTGTCTTATCATAATCATCATTATCGCATATTTTAATAATAGTTATAAAGAGATTCATGAAAAGAATATTGAATGAACTTGAAAGTTTCTGGAAAAAGTTATTATTTGAAATATCAATTATGGATGATACCAAAAATATATCTGATAGAATGATTGGCAAATATTGAATATTTATATGACCATTTAAGCACACAAAATGAATGAAAGGCAAAATCAAATGAATTTTTAATGCAAATGGTAAACTTTCAGCAACAATATTTAATAACGAATGCGTAAAATAACCAACAAAACAATTTGTCATTTCATTATTGCCAGAAATAGATGGAATCGAAAAAAAGGCTCCAAGAAAATTTGACAAAATTGAATCAGACATTGAAAAAGCCAAAATGAAATAAAATTTGAAAGCAAAAGAACGAACAATAAATGTCTGCAGATTTGTATAATATTCACTTTTTGTTAGATTTGGTAATTTTGCTTCATAAACAACGTTTCGCCAAATCATTGACATAAAACAGAAAACACTAGGTGATGTGACCTCTTTACCATTCAATTTAATTATTTGTGAAGTGATTCCTTCATTATTGGAAACCTTTTCTTGGTTTGATTGGTCAACTCCAAGGAGATAAGGAAACCACGACAGAATGAATTTTGAAATATTTTTATCATTTGAAATAATTTTGATGTTACTATGAGATGAGAGAACGTTTATTATTCTCTTTATTTCATCGTCATTTGAATTTTGGCTTCCAGTTGATGCAACTGAATGAATAGAAGCTACTGCATAGCCCCACAATAAGGCAAAAATTACTGGAAGTAAAGATGTCTTTTTAATATCATTTGTCTCGCCAGTCAGTAAATTAAATGTCTCAGTCCAGACGCTTCTACTGACAAACATTGGTGGAATGACGCACAAAAAAGTTGAATCAAACTGAACAGAATTTGGAGCGATTCTTTCACAATTCAATAAAATAGGATACAAGATGAATCTCATTCTTATATTGGATGTAATAAAGAGGCCATAAATACTACTTAAAGGAACAGTGTTTATGTTCCTTGTTTTAATTATCATTTTATTTAAAAACAAAGCAAAATTCCTTTGAAATTCGTTGTTTTTAATTCTTTGAAATAAGCAAATTGAATCCATATTATAACTGTTGTTATTTGCAAGATTACATTGAATTGATACATTGTTTTCATCATCAATAACAACTTCATGCAAATCTTCTTGTTGTGACGATATTTCAGTATTTAAATTGCATTGTGTAAACTTGTCTTGTTTATTTAAAATAAAATGTGACGCATTAAAAAGCTTGTTAAGAATTATTTGACAATATTTTGATTGATACAAATATTCAAATAATTTTTGATTTCCATTTGAATCAACTGATTTCATACAGAAAAAAATTTCAAGTTTCTTTTTTTCTTTGTAAAAATCAAATTCATTAAATGTTTGATAAAGAGCTACAATAATCACATCATGAGGAACATTTGACCAAAATTGTTTATGAGAAACAATTTCATCAATTATCTCATTTTTAGGTTTACAATTTAAGAAGAAATCAAATGATTTAAAAAGAATATTTATATTAACAAATTGAGGAACTTTTGAATAGATAGTCAGCAAAAATGGAAGAAAATTATAAAAAGAATCCTTAAGAATTGAATATATTTTAAAACATGTCGTCATTATTAAAAGAAATTCATTCTCTTTTAAATTAGAATTGGCAATTTGATTGATAAACAAATTCTTCTTTTTCCCTGATGAAAAATGAAATGGGAATCCTCGATATTCAACAGGAAATGTATTCTTATTGAATTGAAAATAATTTTTCAATAATGATGGCGTAATGATAAAAGATTCATTTAAGTGACCTAAGAAAGATGGCCCATTTTTATATAAGACTTCATTATCATTGCTTATTTTGTCATTTTGATAAATGCGAATCGCTGGACCAATGAACAGAAAAGCAGAAAAAGTTGAAAACTCAAAATCAGTCAATTCAAACAATGGATGAGATGGTGCAAAAGAAGCTTTTATCAAATTGACATAAACATCAATATATTGTTGAGCATTTTTCTGATATACAACATTTACAATGATGTGGTTCCATTTAAATGGATTCCCAAAAACACCGTATTCAGTTCCATCATAATTTGCATAAATTGAAGAATTTTTCATAAAAATTTGAAGCTTCTCAGATATAAAGAAAGGAATTTTTACATTTCTTTTAAATGTATCGCTAAATTTGAACCAAAACGAAATTCCTTTAAAATTAACATCAAAAGTATTATTATCAAAAAATTCATTGATCTGAAAAAGTGGGAAATGGTCAAATTTTGAATCGCAAAATCTCTCAAAATTTGATGCAGGCATTTCAATTATTTTCTGAAAAGATTCATCGTTTATATAACGGTTCACTATTTCATTCAAAATTGGAAATTCTTCTTTATTTTGTATCTTATCAAAAAAGTGTTTTCCTAACATGTAAGCATTATAAGGATCAATTGTTTGTGGGCATTTTAAAAGATGAAAAAGTGAAGTGATTTTCAATGGATAAAAATGATATGAATTTTCAAATCCATAAGAAAGAGTCATTAGGTCTTCTTGACTAATTGTAAAGATTGGATGATCTTTTGGAAGAGATTCAATGTACTTGTCAACTTCATTTATGTATGCGTTCTTTGTGAGTGAATTTATTAAGAAAGTGAATTGATGAAGATTGATTATTTGATCATTGAAAACTTTATTCAGCCATTCAATACCATTTTCATTGACGAAATATTTCACAACTGTTTCATTTTTAACAAATGAATTTCCAAGAGCAACGCAAAGATCACCATTCTTGTTCTCAATGATGATTTTCATCAAACATGAAATGTTTTTCTTTGAATTTGAAATAACGAGAAAAATTGAGAGGAACTGTGCATTGTTTGGAAATTTGCCACACATTTGAATAAGCTTGTCAATTACATCTGGTCGAAGTGGCTCTGATTTTGGCAAAGTATAAATGTCATAAACTAATTGTGAGAAAGTATAAATCTTCTCAAATAATTGACCTAAAAGGTCAATGTCTATATCAATTACGAATGTTTTCAAAAAATTGATGTTTGCCAGATTTAGTAAGGATGTTTTATGTAAAAGAATCTGGCCCTCAATTATTTGGACTGCCATTTGAAATTCCTCAAATTTTGAACCGTTTTTATTCAAAATTGCGAATAAAGGTGAAAGAAAAGGCGAAATGAAATCTGCATCATGTTTTGACAGAACAACAACAGAATTAATTGCATCACTAACCGGTGTCAGTTTAGTCACCCATCCGTAGAATGGAACTTTATCGTTTATTTCATGTAACATGTCAGGATAATTTTGAACAATATCATTGAAAATCCATTGAAAAAGCGATTTTTGATGCTGTGGAAATTTCTGATAAAACAAAAAGATTTCGCATAAAAAATCAAGATTTAATGGATCAGTGAAAATCAAGTCATTAAAACTTTCGATAACCGTTTCAGAAGATGCTTGCTGAATCAAATCTGAAAATAAAATGAAATTTTGATTGTTATTCAAAAATAAACGGTCTTGTAAGTTTGCAGCAACCAATTTTGATAAGACAATAGCGTACTCGATCTGTATTTCATGTTTTATTGGCGTCGATAAAAATGACAGAATTTTTGAAAGGTTTATTTCTCTTCTCAATTCAAAAGGTGAAATTTCGCAAATTAAATGGCGAAATAAATAGCATAAATCAAAAGATTGCAGTTGTATAAATGATTTATCGAAAAATGCTTGTATTTCTTGTTGCTCAGCGAAGCTTGTGAAAAATTTTTCATTTGAAAACAAGATTTCAATCGTAGAAATGTGAGAACTCAGCATTTTTATTGATTCATTGGTTTCCATGAGCGAAATTATAAAATATGGAAAATTGCAAAAATTAATATCCATTGTAAGTGCAAATATTTTATTTAAAATATCGAATAACAGAGAAAAATTGTCTTTGTTAAATGCTGATATAGAAGAAAATTGAATTACTTTGGTTATAACTGATTGTATATAATATTTAACTAAATTTTTATTGGTTTCATATGATAAAAAATCGTTGAAATCATTTAAAAAAGAATGAAAATTAGCTATTGAATTATCTGATTTATAAGAATTCTGAAAGTTAGTAAATGACTCAGTAACACGAATGTAATATATTGAGCTTGATATCTCTTCTGCCGATGGTTCAAATGATGTTTTGCTCATAAATTTTTTATTTCTTAAATAGTATTTAAAAAATTCGCCATTATTTGGCCATGAATTTTAAAAGGGCAAAAGTTTTATGTGATAATACTTACTAATTTACAATTAAATTATTGCTATAAATGCAAATCATTAGTATAAACATTTTATTCATAATAATGATGTAAAATAATGCAGAATCAGCTCAAAATTTTTATTTTAAATATTGTATTAATACTCAGAAAAATTGAGAATATTAATAATTTTTTTATTTTATAAATATATCTGAGTTTGTGAAATAAATTTTCTGTAATATAGCTTATTTTTGATAGCTATAATATTTTGAATTTAAAAGTTCATTATCAAGTATATTCGCCATTTTATAATTGTAATTTTGTTACCATATCAATTTTTTTTCCAAAAAACAAAAAAAATGGATTTTATAAAAAATTTGATCAATCAATCAACGTGAATATCTCTGTTTTGGTTAAAAAAGTTTGAAAATGTCCAGTGAATATGCAAATCTTTTTTTTAATCAAGAATAAAACGGTAACTATTGAAATTTTGTTTAGTTTAAAATTGAGCCATATACAAATAAGGAGAATCCAAAATGTGAGAATTTGCCTCCTTTATTGTATAATGAAAACAATTATCGTGATGATGACTTCATTGAAACTTTCATTTCGTGTGAAAAACTTGATATAAATATTCGTCAATGCCAAACTAAACTTAATGCGCTTGGCTATGCATCTGGTGCTAAGATTATACATTTATGGAAGAATACCATTTATTTATAAAACCTTCTTATCCTTATCTCAATGAGAATTTAAAAACCAAAAAAGTTATATATGGCATACTAAATATCTTAATTTTGAAAAAATAATAACTGATAATTTTATTAACTCAATTATTCGTTAAGAGAAAGATCATGATCACGTTTTGCTACAATGTTAACATTGACATTTGGAGCAAGGTCATAATTATTTTCTCTGATCTCATTCAAGATATCTTCAAATGAGGGACGACTCTCATATTCAAACGACAGGCATCTAGATAAGAGGTCAACTCCGAATTCAGAGATGGATGATGATGGACTTGGCAGCGGAAATTCTTTCTTATTCATTTTCTCTTTCAAAGAATACTTAGGCAATGTTCCAGTGAACAAGAAGCACAAAATAACCGCAAAAGAATAAACGTCCACCTTGTTACTATATTCTTCATCACCCAACAGTTCAGGTGCTATGAAAATTGACTTTTTCAGACCAATCATTGAACTTCTAGTGACACTGAAATTTGGGAAGAAAGATTCGTTGATTTTAGCGAATCCGAAATCGACTATTTTAGCATTCAAAAGTGAATTGAGACGAATATTTTCCATTCTCAAATCACGATGTAACAGGCCACGTTTATGAATATAGATCATTCCATGAATTATTTCAATGATAATTCTTGTTTTTATAGTGTTGCTATCATTAAAACTTTTCTTCAAAAATTCATTCAAATCGAAATCAAGATATTCAAGAAACAAGGCAATCGTTGTCATGTCGTTTCTGTCTTCATCTTTGATTTCTTCAGCTGTGTTTATCCCGTATGTCTTGCAGATGCATGGATGGTCAATTGACAAAAGCAGCTCAAATTCTTTAATCGCATTTTGAACGTGCTGAAAGGCTTCTTCTTCAGGAAAAAGGACTTTTTTGCACATGACCAAATTCTTCACAATGTCGATGATCTTAGTGCAGATTGAGATTTCATTCTTGCACATTTTCTCAATGAAAACATGATTCTTCTCTTCTTGTGTATCAATGAAATAGTTCTTCTCAAAAATTTGATCGTTTTCCTTGTCATCTTTTGCTTTTTCTTCTTCTTTCAAATGGAAAACAAACGATGAAGAAGTGCTTAATTTTGCTGGCTTTGATTTGGATTCATTGAATTTTAATGGTGACATGCTCAACTTTGTTTCAACTTGCTTGATTTCATTTGATTTAAGAGGTGATACGTTTAGTTTTGTTTGAATTTGCTTAACTTCATTGATTTTCAGTTGTGAAAAATTAAATTTTGTTTTGTTTTCACTTTTTTGCTCATGAATGCTGGCGGATGACATTTTAAGAATTATCTTTTTGGGTTGTTTGTCATCAGCATTTGTTAGTTGCACTATATTTGAGTCTTTGTGTTGTTTTTCTTCTAAGTTTTTAGGCGGTTTTTCTTTTGATTTTTTAGATTGTTTGTCTTTTGAGCTTTTTGACTGCTTATCATCGTCCGATAATTTTATTTTATCTTTAGACTTGTTTTTTTTTTGGATTGCCAAAAAGCTAACTTGGAATCTTTCTTTTTTATTTCTTTTGGCTTCTGTTCTTGATTTATTGATACTTCTTTAACAATTGGTGTTGGATGTACAACTGCTCTTATTGCAGCGATAAAACCGTCTTTAATATGAGCTAGACTATGGAAATCGCATTCAATATAATCTTTAGCACCAATTTTTTTCATGATCTTTTGGCCTTCTTTCGTTGAAATTGGATACCATCCTTTTGCTTTGTATTCATCTGCATGTTGAGGGAATTCATCTCTTTTAGATAGATCTAATCCAACAAGAATATAAGGAACACCTGGGCAATGCTCTTCTATTTCTGGCAAAAATTCAGTTTCAACCTTTTCAAGTGAAAGTTGAGAAACAAGAGAAAACGCGATAATAAATACATCGGTCTTGGGATATGATAATGGCCTTAATTTTTTATAATCTTCCTGACCAGCCGTATCCCAGAGTTGGAGGTTAATGGCTTGGTCTTCAAACATAACATTAACTGAATAATTATCAAAAATTGTTGGAATATATTCTCCTGGATCTGAATTTGTAGAGTAAGCGATTAAATAAGCTGTTGTTTTTACATATGGTGAACCAACAACTACTAATTTAATATCTGAAAATTAGGAAAAAAAAGAATACGTCTCATGAAATTGGATTAAGTATTGAAATATTTATAAAAGTCCACCAAAAAGTCACTTTGAAATTCAATTAAATGTAGATGACTTTTTTTTTACGTTTAATTCAAAAAGTTTTAAAAAAGTTTTTTTCCATCCGGTGCCAGTTAAGGATAATGTTGGCCTTGTATTGTACCATAAAAAAATGCATTGGATAACTAATGCATACATAATTTTGGCTTTTGAGAAAATAATTATGTTTAAAGAAATGATTATATATATCATATTATGATCCCTATACTTTTATGTCCAAATTTTACTTCATGCTTGACTATTTGAATTGCATTTTTTAGATTCACCAGGTTCTCTACAATTTGTAACTTTTGTTCCGTTATTTTGGTTAACAAATCCTTTTCTTTCTTGTTAGCCAATTGACAATAAAAAAAACTATTGAAATTTCATTGTTTGTCCTTTTATATTTTGCTTATATGTAAATAGCATGAGTAGAGACAAAAAGATATGAAAAAGAAAGAGAAAAAATTCATATATCAAGTTAATTCTTTAATCCAATTAAATAAATTAATTTAGACTTGATTAATTTCAATGACCTTACTTGTCATATGCACGAATGAGAATGGTTCAATACCAACTTTCATTAAGAAATCACCTGAAAAAACTCTGCCATTTTCTTTCAAATTAGACTCAGTGTTTGGCATCAAGTTGATTTCTGTTACCTTGTATTTTTTGTTCCTTTCGAGCCCTTGGAGGCGGCATGGGAAAGCCTTTGATTGGTATCTTGGAAGTATATTGTAGGCAAACAAAACGCATCTCTTTTTATCTTTTGAAACATAATTGACAGCCATATGAGAGCTTTCAGTGTCATAAGGGCTAATGAGACGATATTGATCACCTTCAAGAATGACATCTTTGTTCTTATTCCAATTGGCAACAGCTTGTTGAACATATTTAATTTCGTCAGCGCCAAGATCCTTGAGTCCAATATCGAATCCAAGTTTGCACATTGAAGCAACATCGGTTCTGAATTTGATTGATGACTTCTTATTCCAGCTAGTAACGTGTGCACACATTAATTTGCATGGGAATACTTGAGAAAATCCCCATTGAATGAAGCACCTTTCAACTGGATCTGTGTTATCACTGCACCAGAATTCGGTGAAATATTTAAGGGCTCCATAATCGCATCGTCCACCTCCGCCTGAGCAAAGCATGATTGGAATATGTGGATATTTAGCACGAACACGTTCGCATATCTTATAAAAGCCACGGTTGTGATCAATATACAAGTTACTTTGTCTATCTTTCAAGTAATTTGAATAGATATTTGTAATTGGACTGTTGCAATCCCATTTGATATAAGCAATGGATGGATTTTCAGTCAATATTGAGTCAACTACATTGTAAACAAAGTCTTGAACTTCTGGATTTGAAAGATCAAGAACAAGTTGGTTGCGGAAATAATATGTCTTCCTGTTTGGTAATGTGATTGCCCAATCTGGATGCTTTTCATATAATTCGGATTTTGGATTGACCATTTCTGGTTCTATCCAGATTCCAAATTTGATTCCAGCTTGTTTAGCAAATTCAACCAACTTTGGAATTCCGCCAGGAAGTTTGCATTTCATGGCTTGCCAATCACCAAGTCCTGCATGATCATCATTTCTTGGATACTTGTTGCCAAACCAGCCATCATCAAGAAGGAACAAGTCAACACCGAGTTCTTTAGCTTCTTTCATTAATTTACCGAGAAGTTCTTCATTGAAATCAAAGAATGTGTTTTCCCAGTTGTTCAACAATGTCATTCTTGTTTCACGTCCTTCACAAACTTGGTAATTTCTTGCCCAATTATGAAGTCTTCGTGAAGCTAAGCCAACGCCATCATTTGAATAGGTGAAAACAAATTCAGCAGTCTTGAATTCAACATTTGGATCCAATACATAAAGGCTGTTTAAGTGGTTCAAGCCTGGAAGAACTCTTAAATTACCGACATTATCAATTTCAAATGTTGTATTGAAGTTGCCTGTCCAATTGACAGCTCCAACAAGAACATCGCCTTCGTTTTCTTTAGCTGGTGCATCCATTCCAACTTCAAAGAATGAATGAACAAACATTGCTGCTCTGCTTCCTAGTTTTGTATCAATAATTTTCTTGCCAAATTGTAATTCTTGTGTTTTGAGGCGTGCTTCACGTACACAGTCGCTAACATATTCATTGAGGTAATAATGTGGAGAAGTAAAGTAAAGGATGCATGTGAAAAATCGTGTGAATTGTAATGCTTTCTTTTCTTCGTGTTTGATTTCGGACCAAACTTTGATAACGTCTTCATTTGTATATGCAATATAATGTAATGTTAAATGAACTGGATAAACGCCATCTTTAAGGTGAATGATTGTTTCAACACCTCCATCAACCTTCTTTTGTTCATGGGAAACGTATTCAAAGATTGTGCATGGATTTCCATCTTCATGTGTGACAGCTACGCATGGCTCAAAGAAATCTTCATAACCTGAACCTGCCACAACTTCCCATCCACGTTGTGTAACTGCTGGATCTGGACTTGCATGAACATACCAATTAATATTTTCAAGATCTTCATCAAACAACAATTTTGGACCAAGGTAGCTTTGGTAAAGTCTTTTGTTTTCTGGAACTTGAAGGATCAATTCCAAATTTTGGCATTGAACTCTGATGAATGTGCTCATTAAAGATAAAAGTGAAGTAAAGTAATTATATATAAAACAATTATTTTAAAAAGTTACTTGGGATTTTATTTTACATAGAAATTTGATAAAGCATTTCAAAAAATAATCTAACCATAATTCAAAAAGTTGCAGTCATTATTAAATGTCAATATTTATTTAGGTCAAATCACATTTAATAATCTAAATATCCTGAAATTGTTGATGTGTTATATATTGGATAACTTTATAAATTTTAATTTTACAATTGATTTAAGTTTATTATTTAAATATTATCATATAAAAACGTTATAATATATTATTTTTTTTTGACATTTTTTCTGAAAAATAAAATCTTTATAATTTAAATTTTAAATTTTAAAATAGACATGTTAAACCTTCACTTTTTTCAGAAAAAGTCGAACTTTTCCAATTGAAAAGTGAATTTTGAACATGTCTTATTTAAAAAGTCCCAATTCCCTCAACTTTTTGTTTTCAATATCTCTTTACATATTATTATACTTTAAAGGTACAAAAACAGTACGTTGAAAAAAGTATAATAATACGATATGTAATATCATAAACGAAGATTATCGGTGATTTTCATATAACATGTCACATTTTTTTAACACCAAAGCATGTATGAAATCTGGTATGCTTTAAATAAAGATGTCGGTTTTGGACAGTTTGGCTTTGTGATGACCATCCCATTTCCTTTTTTTATTTGGGTAAGTGGGATATTAATAAAAAAAATAATTGAATAAACTCATGCAAAATATTCATTATAATGAATATAGGCCTTATTAAGGTATTCATTCAATTTTGTAGTATTCAAAAAGTGACAACGAAAATACATATTTTGCGAAATATATCATTATAAATTTTAATTTTTTTTATTAAATATTCATAAAATTAATAATATCATTATATAATATATTTAAATTATTGTATATCTTGCTAAAAGTAGAGATAATTTCATAAATAATCACTCAGCTAATCTTTTCAACCTGAGTTAAAATTTGAAAAATTGGCCATATTTTTTGATTTTAAAAAGATTTATTTTAAAAAATCAAAAATTCCGACGCTGGGGACTTTATTTTGGATAGATTTTTTCTTTGAATACTTTACATATTTTTACTTTTCAGAAATCTTTATTTTCTCACAATTTTACAATTGTTTATATCTTACAATCTCACAATTATTTCTTAAAAAAATGCTCAATATTCTGAAGCATATAATAATTTCATAGAATTGATCTCAATTTTCTGATGATTCAAATATTTCATAAAAAATAAATTCAATTTAATAAATTAACTAAAAAATATATCTTATATTTTAAATTGGATTTTCCTCATATTTGCTATAATATTTATACAAAACATCATTTTTTTTCTAAACTTATCAAATTGTAAAATTTTCATTCAAAAAGAAAAATTAGTTTATTTTTATATCATACGTCAATTTTACCATTATATTTAGTAAATAAATTTTTTATCATCATATATTTTATTATATTATAATATGATAAAATATACTGCTTTTGTTCAACCTTAATATGGTCTATGAATATTTAAAATAATTGAATTAATAGAAAATTTAAAGATAAAAGCATTTTTTTTTTTTAAATAAAATTTTAAAATTTCATCCTTCTGCCCAAAACCGTTTTCCCAAAAAAAGTAGAAATTGCCAAAATCGACATCCTTACTTTAAATTTCATGATGTTTTCTAATATGCACATAATGTTTGGTTAAACATTTGATGATCACGATATTCTTCATTAACTGTTCTTCTATAATTTTGATGTTGTTTGAATATCATCATTTTTTGATTGATCAGTTAATACTTCCTGTATACAATGTTCAATATCCATTTATATGATTTTGAACACTACAATTTTTCTGCAATAGCAGCTGGTGACACCTGTATTGCTGTTAATGCTATTTAGATAGTATATAATGGCGATTATTGCTTCAATATTGTAAGATATATACTTACTATTAGTCGTCAGAAAAATGATAACCAAAGATATATTTGAAAACAGTCTAAAGTAAATTTAGGCAGGGTTTTGGATGAATTAATTCATTTCCAAAGATCATTAAATTAATAAATAGCATTGAAACTATTATATAGTACAGATTTCAAGGGAAAAAAAAATAAATGTAACCATATTCTTATTAAAAAAAAAAACATTTTATATAACTAATCAAAATATTTATCAAGATTTTTTGAGCTACGGCAAACTTTTGGCCTGACTCCAGGCTGGTAAAAGTAGAGGTCGCTCGGCAAATCTGAAATGAATTTTTTTGCGAAAGGAAGAAATTTCATAAATTTGACTCTGTCGTGCCAGAAAACGATATTTCTCATATTTGTCATAAAAGAACGGCAAATATTTGGATTGTAGTGGTATTCATGAGGACACTCCTCAATTTTTGAATAATTTGAAATGATGTCAAGAACTTTTTTAAAGCCAATGAATTGATGGCCAACAAAAAAACGGTTTGCCATGCTTCTAAATGTATATTTTCTATCACGAAGCCAAATTCCAATTGATGTATCGTCATTCTTAACATAATTACAAATTTTTGTCAGATTATCAAATGTATTTAATAACTCAATGACTGAAAACCTTGAAAAAACTATACCAGAGCCTCCTTGAAGATATGCATTTGACCTTCTAAACTTATGAATGCAATTTCCTTGAACCAATTTGTCATGCAACGGATCTGAATTTTGATTAAGTTCATTAAAAAACAAATCAAAGGCATTCATATTGATAAATGTGTCATCACAAAGACGTATAAACCAATCTGCTGTTGAATTATTAAGAAAGTCATTAATAGCAAGGAATAATTTTCCACATAGATGATTTCGCGAAACATCGCCAGGAATTATTTGTGAATCTATGTAAATATTTCTTATAACTGAATTGTTTGTGCTCATTCCGCCCATTCCATATAGTTTTACTGCTGCACAAAATGGTTGGGACATGAAATCCCGTATATATATGTCATAAAGGTATTCTAATAATTTAATTCGAGCCCCACCAGTCATAATGGCCAAATAAATTGTTCTTTGTCTTTTGATATCATCTAATAAAAAATTTATATCTGTTTTTCCATATAATATAAAAATGAAAAAAAAGGAAACAATAAATATTCCTTCTAAAAAATTGATAAGAAACAATTTTGTTATTTCATCGCTCATGAAAGCTAAAAACAATTCCCAAAATTAATTGTAATTTTTTTTTTCTCAAATTTTGATATGTCATACATTTTTTTTATCAAATTTTAATAATTTTAAAAACGAATTATATAAGAAAGAATTTAAAGAATCAATCATCATTTGCATTATTTTGATCAAAAAATATAGTCGATTTGTGAATTAAGAAGTTAATAATCCTTTTTGATCAAGTCCCTGCATTTTCTATAATTTCTACTATCTAATCAAAAGATGGGATTTCCTTTTGGATTGACAGATAAACATTTTTCAATGAGATTTTTATATGATAGTGGGATTTCTTCGCTGAACTCAAGTTTGTCATTTTGAAAATTTGAGTGATTATTTGTCAATATTTCAATCAATCTTTGATTTTGGACGATAGTTTTTGGTTACCTTATATATAATCAGTTCTATTAATATGAATTCACTAAAAGGACTTTCATTGGTCATTATTTCGAAAACGATTAAAGAAAGTGAGGCAATTGGAGTCACTGGATTGGGAGGTAATAGGTAAGGCACCAATTTCATGAGTAAGGGAAGAAAAGTGGCCAAAAATGTAGCCAAATTTGCATTCAAAAAGGAGAAATAATCAAGGAAGAAATTTTTTTTTACAATTGAAAAAGTGAGTGATGAGAGATACCAATTCACGAAAGGTGACATCAAATAAGAACTTTACATGTTGTTGCATGAGGCTTTGGAGGTGAAGACAGAGGCAATTATGGTCGAAATGTTACTGTATCATTTCTAATTACAAATCACGAAACAATTCCATTTACTCTTAATAATTCTGTTATATCAAATCATGACCTAATCCTTCATAAAACTCTGACGAATTGTCAGGTAATTTGTTATTTTTGACATTTAATTTTAAATCTTTATATTTAACAATACAATTAAAAGAATGTTGTGTCAAAGGAACCAAAAAGTTATTATAAACGTAATCTATATTTATCATATAGTTAAGTTGATTTTCAAAAACTGCATTATCGATAAGATTCTTATTTGCTATTAATGTGCAAATTTGATCAGCTAAATCATTACTCTCATTATTGTATTCATCAATACCTTCATGAATAATCTGTCCAATAACACTTTATTTCTATATAAAATAGCATATACAATCTTTTTATTAATAAAATAAAGCATTTGATCAAGCAATTGTAAAAGAAACAGGCTTAACGGCAACAGATTGTCCATGAGATCCTACTTCATATGTGCTGGTACCGTCAAGGAAGCAAAATGGTTCTGGCAAACTTATTTTAATGATTTCGATGAAATACTTGTGATGAAGATGATGCAGCCACTCTGGGCTTCTTCTATATGCTTCTTCCTTATATTGAAGAATTTCAACTCCAGTGTTGATTGTCATGTTATTGACATTCACTGTTGCATTGATTGAGTATGTTTTTTGGTCTTTAATATTAGTTAAGCTATCTTTAGTTTCTAATTTGATGAATACACAAGACATTCCATCAATTGTGAGAGCATTATTCTCAGTAACAAGAAAAGCTGCGCATTTCCCGTGAGCATTTTCTGGATAGATTGTAACAACATCTCCGTCTTGGCCAGCTTTCCTAGCTTCTTCCAAGTTTCGAGGATAAGGCGGATTTGAATCACATGCGTTTTTATGGCTCTGTTTTATCACATCTGTTATTTCTTTTTGAATCTTGTTCAAATGTTTTACATAATCATCTCCAGATGTCAAATTTTCACCTATTGATTTTAATTGATTATAAAATGATTCACTGGCTTCTGTTGGGTATTTGTTTAGCAGTTCTTCAACGTCAAGAGAACGAAGGGATTCTGATGTTTGGTTAGCAAAGAAGCTTTGTATTTCATTTTGGTAATCAGTGATGATTTTATTTGATATGAAAGGAATGATAGATTGCTTGCACTGTTCTTGAAATGATTTTGACATTTTCTGATGAACTTTTTCTTTCAATTCCTCTCTGTAATTGTTATATTGTTCTGGGAACATTTCTGTTATATTTTCAAATATTTCATTTACATTTTGATGAAATGTGTCAAGAATAGTGTTTTCAATTGGTTCAATGTAATTTGTTTTTGAAAGATTAATCAATTCTTCAGCAGATTTGTCAATGATAGTTTCTTGTACAATCTGAGAGATCATATTCAATGCAAAATCGAAAGCTTGCTGGAAGTACTTTTTGATTAATTCTTCAACAATTATTTCGAGGCGAATATCAGGATTATCAAGTTCATCAATTCCTTGGATGATTGGAATACAATTTTCGAATATTTCAATGAGTTTTTCTCCAGGAATTCTAACACGATTTTGTAAGCTTTTTATGATGAAACGAATCAAATCTTTAATTGATTCAAAATAATGTTTCGCGTTTTCCCATAATGGTTGTGCAAAGAATGCCATTTTACTTTTGTCATATTTTATATTTTGTTCTTCTAAACGTGGTAAAAATTGGTTCAATTGTTTCTGATCTTGTTCTCTCCTTTTCTGATCAAACTCTTCTTCAGACGGCTTTCCAGGAACGCCGATATTAGTTAGAACAATTCCAATTGATTTATCTAATTTTCTTTGACTTCCTGGAATTAATTGTGGCAACATAAAGAATGCCTTCAAACTGAAAATATTTGATCTATCAAGAGTTTTGGTGACATAAAGGTTGACTGATGATATTTGCAAAAATGTGCATATTGCCTTTCTTAAGCCTAAGGTAACGTCTTCTAAAGAGTCAAGACCTTCACAATCAATCAAAAAAATATCGGAGTCGAATCCCGGATCTGGAAGTTGATGTGCTTTGATAATCTCTGAAAGTTTTATTGTTATATATTGAATTTCAAAAGTAACTGGTAAACTGCCTTCATCTGTTTTAAAAACCTCTTTTTCTGGTTTTATTACTGGATTTAATATCATGTTTGAGAGCGTCGACTTGCCACTTCTTGCTGGACCAACAATTAGAATAAAATTCGGATTTGATGCTTTTTTCAGCAAAATTTTGAAGTCATCTGCCAAGGTGAACTTAGAACCATGAAAGTTTACAGCTGTTCTCGAAAACATATAAAATGAAATATAAAAAAAGATTAAAAAAAACTATTCAAAAAGTAGGAGTATAATTGAAAGAAAAAGTGTTTTATCCTTTTCAAGAAAAACATGGTTATTTGATGGATATGAGTTCTATCATGTTTTTCTTATCTATCTATATAAGTTTTTCTTATTTTTCTTTTTTGAAAAAAAATGTCATAAAATTTTCTACTTTTTGAATTAAAAAAAAAACAAGACAATATTGATCCCTTTTAAAAATATGTGGATATCTATATTAAAAACAAAGTTTATCAATATTAAAATACTGTATGCTAACATTGAGAAGAAATTTATAGGACAAACAGCATAAAAATGTTTTCTGTAGCCTGTTTTATATTTATGCCAACCAATTGGAATTTTCAACTGATATGAAGGAGATGATATTATATTTTAAAATGATCATAATTCATATCCTATTTGTATTATGTAGGAATGAAGCATCAATTCATATTTATTATTATTAGTTGTTTATATTTAATTGAATTTCATAAGCCATAACTCAAATGATTAATGAAAAATAACAAAAAAAATCTATATCACCAATAATTTCATATATACTAATGTTTGATTTTCAAAAACATGTTCATTTATTGTATCATTTGATGCTTGATGATATATCAAAAAAAATCAAAAAAGTGCTCCGCCAATTCAGCTAGGATTCACTCTTTTTATTTGAATGGTTTTTCGTACGTTAAAAAATAAACCATTCAATTTTAAATCTCATCAAAAATGCTGAAGAAAACTAATATCATTTATCATATTGTCATAAAAGCAGATAATTATATTGAAAGTTTTTAAATATATCATTTAAAAATAATTTTTGTATTGATCAAATAATAAGATGAGTATAAATCTCGTAAAAATTGTGATTTGAGGTAAATATAGATATGTTCATATTTTATACGTTTATAGAACGAAATTAATCACTATATTAATTATTGAACTTCCTTGAATTCAGCATTAAGTTACAAAATAAATTTGTGAGAAATATATATAAACCATTCAAATTTTTATGAAAAATAAAATTGATTTTATAGCTGAATCCGTGAAACAAAATTCAACAATATATAATACAAAATTAATTGTATATATATGTAAAATTAAAATACTAAATATCAAAAAGAAATAATTTTTTTTTATGCGCCGGTACCTCTATTTTATTTATTTTCATGCCTCTTAATATTTTTAGTTTGACTAAATCAAAATTTATATTTAAACATTATATTAATAAGCATACATAATCTAATTATATTATTATTTTTTGTAATAATAGTAAAAATTATTAGGATAAATTTGTTTTAAATTATCAAAAAAAAAAAACGAGATAATATATCCATTTCTTTTGTTTTCCTCAAAGAAAATATATAAATTAACTATTTAAAAAATGTCATAAGAAATAAATAATAATATTTTTATCTATTTAACGCAAAAATAAAAATATGAGTGATTCTTATTAATAATCCATTCTAAATCCAATCTATATTTTCTATTAATCTATCTTCATTTTTAAAATCAAATATGTTATTTTCCTTTTCTGTATTTGAAATTGACTCATAAATTTCTTTACTTGGAATGCTCAATGATTCGTCAGCGAACAGGTATTTGGTTTCGCGTTCAATTTTTTGATCTAATTCCGAGTCCTTATTTATTTGTCGAGACAAAAAATATTTCCATCTGTTTTTAATTGCATTTGCACTTCTGTCTTCAAGCGATCTTTGAATAACTGACCATTTTGGGCCATGTTCATCATATAATTTAATTATTAAATCATCCTCTTCTTTAGACCATTCACCCATAAAATATCCTGGTACTAGATAATTTAAGTAGCGATCTCTGCATTGTTTTGCCGTTCTTCCTTTAATAAAAGATGATACTACTATCCATTTTTTTGTTCCATATATTTGAACTAGTTCTTTGACTTTTTCATCTTCTTCCTTTGTGAAAGGAACTCTTGTCTTTTTAATTTTTGTATTTTTTATATCATTATTTTCATCAGCGATTTCTTTTGAGTTTGTAGTCAGTTTATTGGATAAATAACTATCGATTGAATTGTATGCTTGTAAAATATTATTTAATTCTATTCCATTAATATTTGATTTTTTGAAATTTTTTTGATTTAACTTTGCTATTGAGTCAATTAAAAAACTAATATTGCTATTTGAATTCAATCTTGATTCTATCAACGAATTTTGATTTATTGGATAAGTTGGTAAAGGTAGTTTGTTCTTTTCAGGTTTGTTAATAATAGAATAAAGATGAGATTGATCAAAATTGTTATTGTGATATGTAAAACAATTAAAAAGAGAGCTTTCCATTGATAATTGCAGATACTAAAAAAAAAAAATTGATAAAATTTTGTTCTTATAAAGTTTTCATTTTGAATTCAGTATATAAAATATTTTGAATGCTTTCTATTTGAATTCTTTTATTTATTTTCTGAAAAAAAAGAAGTTAGAAATTATTTTTTATTTTTATCAGAAATTTTGATGGACTGTAAAGCATTTTTTATTTTATTAAATATATCTGTATAGTGTGAAAAGTTATTTTCTTTGATTTTTTATGTTTATCAATATTTCAAATCTAAAAAGTTATGGCTCAGAAAAAAGTTATAACTGATGAGTTGAATAAAAAATCGTTTTTATATTATAATAAATGTTAATAAGGTATAAAAATGAAATATATAAGTAATATATGTAAAATACACCAATTTTAAGACAGATTTTCTGAATCTATTGATGTTAAAAATTTGGAGAAATAATTATGTAGAGAAAGTCATCAAAAAAAGCATAACACTGGCTTTTTCGTTTTTAACTTTTTTGTTATTTTGGTTATAAGAAATTTTTTAGAAAAAATAATAAATATTTTCATTTCTTAAATATGAACAATAATAAAAAGCATACGAAGGAATAGTTTCCAACTCATCATTAAAAATAACAACTTTAAAATACAACATGTTTATATAAATAAAAACTCAGATGAAATATTGATATAAATCTTCACTCCAACTCTTTACAAAGAGATAGTAGTTTAAAGCAGTCACTAATTATCTCCTTTTTCTTCCGCCAACCTGATTAACCGAATTCCTTCTTGCTCATCACAAGGTACATCATCGCCATTAAAACAAAATGGCACCACAAGCGTAGAGCCTTTTTGGATTTCCCGCATCAGCTACGATTTTCAAGTACTTGTAAGCCTCTTTCATTCCATTGAAAAAGATAATTTCCAACTTTTAAGCAAGCTTCCAAATTTCCTTCATCAGCAGCTTCTTTCATTAAACGAAAATCTTCGCTTGAGTTTTTTTGGCATCCTTCTCCTTTTATCTGTTTCATTCCGCTCAAGCTTCCTTTGTCGATTGCCAACCTTGCCATATGGAAAGCTTCATTTAAGTCACCATCACAGCCTTCTCCTTTTTTCAGCATGACAGCCACATTGTAAATAGCACAAGAATTCCCTTTATCAGCAGCCAGTTTGAGGTATTTAATGGCAACTTTTAATGTCAACTTGGACGCCATCACCATTGTAACAAGTTTAATGTTGTTTGAACATTAAACTTGTTTATGGTAATTACTTTTTGAGATAAACTCAGATTTGTGAAAAAATTGAGAGCTTTTCTTTAAAAGTGACGCCAGAAACTTACCTGTTTTTGAAACTTTTTTTTTTTTTTTTTTTTTTTTTTTTTTTATTTTTTGATCGAAGCTCAAAAAGTAGGTTAGACAAACTGGAATTCCTTTCAATAAACACGTTTTTGAAGCTCAAAAAAATAGGTTGTTTCAATGAAAGAATTTAAACTTTTTGATACAAAAATATGACAATTAAATAATTACTGAAAATCTAGGCTTTTGTGTCCAAACGAGTTTGTATTCAAAAAGTATCCAATGGATATTGTAACTCAAATAACCTCTGAGTACTCACAATAACCTCATAGCAGTTTTGAATGAGCAATTCAATTTTTGTGATAATTATATTTTGATCATAGAATTCCATTTGACTTTTTCATAAATCATCAAAAAAAAAAAATTCAATAGTTTACAAAATAATTTTCAGTGATATATAATTCAATAGTTTACAAAATAAAGATCTGAATAATGTAAAATTTCACCTAGAAAACATTATAAAAATATGAAAAAGGAGTAAAAAAGCTAAAACATTAAAATTTTTATCTAAATATTTTTTAATGGTCAATTTCTATTCTTCTTCTTTAACTTTCTTTAACTTTCTTTTGCTTCTTTTCTTATTCTTCTTCTTAATGATCAATTTCGATTCTTCTTCTTTAACTTTCTTTAACGTTCTTTTGCTTCTTTTTTTATTCTTCTTCTTAATGATCAATTTCGATTCTTCTTCTTTAACTTTCTTTTGCTTCTTTTCTTATTCTTCTTTTAACGATCAATTTCGATTCTTCTTCTTTAACTTTCTTTTGCTTCTTTTTTTATTCTTCTTCTTAATGATCAATTTCGATTCTTCTTCTTTAACTTTCTTTAACGTTCTTTTGCTTCTTTTCTTATTCTTCTTCTTAATGATCAATTTCGATTCTTCTTCTTTAACTTTCTTTAACGTTCTTTTGCTTCTTTTCTTATTCTTCTTCTTAATGATCAATTTCGATTCTTCTTCTTTAACTTTCTTTAACGTTCTTTTGCTTCTTTTTTTATTCTTCTTCTTAATGATTAATTTATATTCTTCTTCTTTAACTTTCTTTTGCTTCTTTTCTTATTCTTCTTCTTAATGATCAATTTCGATTCTTCTTCTTTAACTTTCTTATTCTTCTTTTAACGATCAATTTCGATTCTTCTTCTTTAACTTTCTTTTGCTTCTTTTCTTGAGAATTTTATTTTGCTTTGGTTTCTCTTTCTTGTTTAACTTTCTTTTATTTCTTTTCTTAATCTTCTTTGTAATAATAGATTTTCTCTCTTCTTTATTGGCTTTCTTTTTTTGGTTATCTTAAAAATATCCTTTTTATTTAATTTCTCTTTCTTCTCGTTTAGTTTTGATTTATCATTATGAATATCATTGTAAGTAATATTTTTATTATTCCAAACCTTAAAGATCTAACTCTTCTATCATTGGTCTTCCCAAGTGCAAATATATTCTTCCATGCTTGCTTAATATTTTTTCTTTTCCTTCCTTAATTTGCATTCCGAGTTGAACTTTATTTGGTACTTGCAATGGCGCGATTAAAAATGGATTACCTGAGCAGTGTCGCGATAGTTCAATCCTTTTTGTAAGAGTTGTCAATTCCAATGCGTTGATTTCGATTGCATTTCTCTTTGGAGTAGGAGCGCTTGAATTATTAGTAATGATTTCTTCAGGCTTTTTTACATATTTGTTTTCTTTAACTATATCTGGGTTGAATGGATATAAACCTGTCTTCGTCCATGCAGCTTCTATATTGATAGTTGTTGCCGCCTTTTTCCATGAATCGATTACAGATAATACTAATATTTATCTTTTTTGTGCTATTGGACAAAGTGTGCTTATTCTCACTTGTAGCCAATTTGGGATATTCAAACTTTGTTGTTTCAGAAAAGTCTTGAAAGGACCTGCAATTGCCACATCAAATGGCTGTGTGACGTGGCTTGTGTGAGCAGGTAGAACAATTACTCGTATATTGTTTGAATATAATATTTCAATCGCGATTTATGACCATCAACGAATAGAAAACATGGTTCATTTACAATGGGTGGACCATAAATAGTAACTAATTGTTGTCGTCTTTGAATTATTTCTTGTGAGAATAATATTGCCAAAATTGTAAATATTCTCGAAGTCATCCACCCTGAAGGAGTTGTAGCAAAGTAGCATTGCGATTGGAATTGTTTTAATTCCTCTGGTAATTTCACAAACATCGGTAGAATAATGAGAGGCCTTAACGCCTCTCCCGCTGCGTTGCAAGTGCAAACTGAAGTAATATGACCAGCTGACCTTTCTTCGCTTACAAATGGACATTTTCCTTCTGGAACAACGATTTTTCCCTCTTTATTTGTACAGCATGAAGTTTCATCCATGTTGTACAATAAATGAGGATATTGATGAATTGTTGTACGTAACATGCCATAAAATTTCGTTAACACATTTATATTACAGAATTTGCCCCTTAACTGTTCAAGAGATTGAGGATTTAAAAGGCGTAAACCCTGTTCAGTGCAAAATTCATTGAACCACTGAGACGTTAACATCGTTTCTTCATATCTTGAGAGAACATCTGATGCAATATATGGACATCTGAGTTCTGTGGCCAATTGGTATGAACGTATTGTTCTCTCTGCAAGTAACTCATCTAATATAAATATATTGCTTTAGATGCATACAGACAATTGAAATCAATAGCTTGTTCAAGTCATTGGTTTTAAAAGTTTTTCAAGATAATTCCTAAAACAATAGGAATTGGACCTGCTGGAGATTCTGTAGAATCAAGGCGAAAACATAGAACTGTTCTATAAATAAAACTATGTAATTGCTGATCAGAACTAAACCCATATCTTCTTCGAATTGTTCTATAAGTTAAGGATAATCTAGCTTTAAGAACATCCTTTTGAAACTGTGAGAAAAAAGAAAATTCATCGAGGGTTAGCATATATTAAAAATGAAGTGATGAAACCGTTTCCGTTTTTTTTTTGGCGGTTTTTTCTATTTTTAAAATATAATGATGTTTTCTTGCAAGTATTCATTCATGAGTTCATTTTTTTTCTAAAAATAGTTTCATAATATTCTGTAAGAATAAGATTTTCTGCGAGTAATTCTTTGAGACCGATGAGCATTTGTTGAGGAACTTATGTGAGATTGAGAATCTTTAAGAACAGTTTAGTAGGAATAAGACACTCCGTGAGGTATGATATGAGTTTGTGAATCTTGCTGCGCAATTTTTAAAGGACATGAAACTTGTTGAGGCAATCTGTAAGAATAAGATTTTCTGCGAGTAATTCTTTGAGACCGATGAGCATTTGTTGAGGAACTTATGTGAGATTGAGAATCTTTAAGAACAGTTTAGTAGGAATAAGACACTTTAAAGAACCGCCTCGATCATGATAACCCTTACCAGTTGCACCTTTAAGTTCACTCAATGATACTGACGTGAACATTGACCATTGTAACATTTCAACTTCATTCGATGAATAGAAGAGTTCAACAGCTGATTTCTCTCCATCAAGATCAAATGATAAACCACCACTCCTTAATCGTTCAATGAGATCATGAAACGTGTTCCCTTTTAATGGTATCGTACGATAATCTCTAACTTCACCAACCTTCTTATTATTTCTAGTGATAACTGTATATCTAAATACATATTTCTTACTTGCATTCAATGATCTTCCCACTGTGTTCTCCAATGAATCAATCAATAAAGGTGTTATCTTCTTCCTTCCATATTCATTTAATTTTTCGAAATTAATCTCCCAATTGGTAGGAGATAACTCAATTATTTCAATGATTTCCTCAATCAATTCATCTTGCTTATCATTATTATTATATGATTTCCATTCCTCAAACGATATCAGCCTTTCACGATTCAACTCTCTTGGATTCAAATCTGAAACAAATTCGTTTGCTTCTAACTGTCTATTAACGATACTCTTATTGAAATCCGTGAACTGTTTATGCAAATCCTTTACCCCTTTCGTAAACTCTAATGGACGCTTGTGTAATTCTCTATCAAACCTTAGCTTACGATCACTCTTATCTGTATCTTTATACACTTTATAATTATCTCTATCGAATTTCTTAAAGAATTTATCATCTTCTTTCTTCATCTGTCTACGTTTATATTCATCGCTATCGATATATCTTTGCAATAGTTTCATATGTTTTGGAACATGAGGAATCTTCATATGCTTAATCTCATCCTGATAGCCTATGCTCATCAAGTCATTGATAGCTTCTTCATAATTCTTCAAACCTTTCGCATACCAATACATTGTTGTATAATCGTTGTCTCCATCATAATTTTTATCTAACAAATCATCTGCTATATCATAAATCAATAGTTCTCTTAATTCTTCTTCTGATGAGATATAATCTAAATACTCTTCAGTCGATTCATGAAAACCTTTTAGCAAATTAAAAAGGTCCACTAACTCGTCCGTTGTTTTGTCCTCTAATGGTACTTTATATGTATCCATCACCTTTCGTGTAAATTAAAAAATTATTTCACTACGTCATCATTAATGTATATTTTTTAAATTTCCTCGTGATTCATTTCCGAATCATTTAAGAACTCTCTTTAGCTTCAACTTATAAATCAACTCCGGATCTTCAAATCTGTTCTTAATCTTCAGTTCCAGAAGTCATTATATATTTCCAAACCCACAAAACGACCATTTTCGTATCATTTTTAAGGTGACGTAAACTAACTCACATTATATAGCTAGCTTATATTAGTATGGATATATTAGTATGGTATATTAGTATGGATATATTAGTATGGATATATTAGTATGGATATATTAGTATGGATATATTAGTATGGATATATTAGTATGGATATATTAGTATGGATATATTAGTATGGATATATTAGTATGGATATATTAGTATGGATATATTAGTATGGATATATTAGTATGGATATATTAGTATGGATATATTAGTATGGATATATTAGTATGGATATATTAGTATGGATATATTAGTATGGATATATTAGTATGGATATATTAGTATGGATATATTAGTATGGATATATTAGTATGGATATATTAGTATGGATATATTAGTATGGATATATTAGTATGGATATATTAGTATGGATATATTAGTATGGATATATTAGTATGGATATATTAGTATGGATATATTAGTATGGATATATTAGTATGGATATATTAGTATGGATATATTAGTATGGATATATTAGTATGGATATATTAGTATGGATATATTAGTATGGATATATTAGTAGGTCTTTTCTAAGAGGGTCCTCGTGGTGGAGTACATGTGCCATTAAGTAGATGGTGGTATGTACGAGATTCTCTGGGTGCTACCTGTGCCGTTTCATAGATGGCGGGGTACCTAAGCCGTTTACTAGATGGTGGTCTTCAGGTAGGGTACTTGTGCCGTTTACTAAATGGTGATCATGGGGTGGTACCTGTACCGTTTCATAGATGGTGGTCTTGGAGTGGTACCTGCGCCGTTTCATAGATGATGGGCATTGGGGGTAGCAAGAAAAGAAAACAACATGAAGAAAAAAAGAAGAAGAATTTTTTTTTTATCTTTGTTAGTAGTTCGTTCTTAGTCTCCAACCTGCGCCCTCGAAAACCGACTGTGTTAATATAATAATTTATTTTAGCACATATATATTTTAATCATTCAGAGAACTTTGTAAAAAATAAAACTTCTTTGTCATGTTTCATTTTTAATTTTTTTTTGAGTGCATCCTCTTTTAAAACATGAGTAAGTCACTCTCTTTTCCATTTTAAATACAATTTTGAAAATTATTGGAAATATTTTAGATTCAAATTTTTTACTTTTGTTGTAAATACAAACAAATTGCAAGCCTTTCGTCATCAAAAACGAACGCTATTTTGGTGGAAAAGCTAAGAAATACAGAAAAGTTATATCAAATGAAATTGAAAATTTAAAAAAAGACGACATTCAAATACCTGCAATTGTTGCTGATAAACAAAGATCATAGAAGGCTGCAATTTCGCAGGAAAACACAAATTTGATTTCAAACAATTCAGAACAATTCATAAAAGGTATAACCTTCGTTCCTTGCCAGTGATAATCTTTGGTTATTAATGATATGACTCCATTTTATCAATTCAATTCAATGGTAAGGGATATAATAATTTTTCACAAATTATGAGATAGAGAAACATTTGAAATTGTATTCATAGAGCTTGTCCAAAATATTGCCCAACTTGCTGGAAAATCCTTTTCTATATATCTCTTTGGTTGCTAAAAACTTTTTAGGAATGAAGAAAATGGTATATCAATTAAAAAAACACGAAAATACTTTACAAAATGATATATCTAATAACATAGATTTGATAAAAAGAACATTAACCAAACCGTCACCAAAGTTTTTGATTCTCTTAATCAATTTTTCACAATTGGTGAAGATTCTAGAGTCAGATTCGACTCCATTTTTTTTCTCTCTTGAAATTTTGATTTTTTAAAGTTTTTTTTTTTTTTTTTTTTTTTTTTTTTTTTTTTTAATATATATTAATTAGTATAAAATTTTTCAAAGTTCGATATTGCACTGATTTAAATCTTTTAAAAAATAGTCCTTATGATATTTTGTATCCAATAATAAATTAATCAGCTCAAAATAATATTATGTTAACTTTTATCTGGAAATATCATAAATATTATTTTATTTTTTCTGTTAAATTAAATGTTTCCAAACTAATAATTTAATATTTTATTTATTTAACTGTTTTTCAAATAATAATTAATCATATAATTATTTCTTATGAAGTTATTCTTGCTTTAAATATTTTTATTTCATGAATTTTTTGTGAACATTTGAAATGGTTATTTTATGTATTTATCAATTACCTTGAAATGTTAAAAATCACTTTTTTTACGATCAATCTTTTGCGGGGCTGGAACCAGCCCCGTAAAAGATTGGTCGTTATGGGGGCGAAGCCCCCATTAAAAACATTTAAAATTCTTCTTCTTTGTTCGAACTTCTTCTTCTTTGTTCGAACTTCTTCTTCTTTGTTCGAACTTCTTCTTCTTTGTTCGAACTTCTTCTTCTTTGTTCGAACTTCTTCTTCTTGTTCTGAACTTCTTCTTCTTTGTTCGAACTTCTTCTTCTTTGTTCGAACTTCTTCTTCTTTGTTCGAACTTCTTCTTCTTGGTCTGAACTTCTTCTTCTTGGTCTGAACTTCTTCTTCTTTGTTCGAACTTCTTCTTCTTGGTCTGAACTTCTTCTTCTTTGTTTGAACTTCTTCTTCTTGGTTTGAACTTCTTCTTCTTGGTTTGAACGTCTTCTTCATTTGAACATCTTTTTCGTCGTCATTCGAGTCCCGTATTTCTTTGAGAATCGTCGTCATTCGAGTCCCGCAATTCCTTGAGAATCGTCGTCATTCGAGTCCCGCAATTCTTTGAGAATCGTCGTCATTCGAGTCCCGTATTTCTTTGAGAATCGTCGTCATTCGAGTTCCGCAATTCTTCGAACATCGTCGTCATTTGAATATCGGAATCATTCATTCATTACTCAAAATAATAAATATAAATTAAAGTTTTTGGAAAATAAAGCGCCAAAAAAATCTCACAAAAAGTTGAAAAATTTCTTCACAATTCCTCTCAAAAAGTTTTCTCAGAAAAAGTGGTGTATTAGCAAACCATTGCCCCCAAAAAAAAAGTTTACAATTTATAATTGTATAGCATGCACTATATTAAATATCAATAAACAACTCATTGCAACATATATTTTATTATTTACTTTCCGAAATAATAAATACAACTGATAAAAATTTTAGAAAAAAATTGAATTTTCATATCACATTTCAAAAAAAATACGATCATGTTTTGAATTTGTTTCATCTACTCTACTATTCATTTTTTTTTAAATTTGAAAAGATTTTCTCAAATTTTTTTCCAGATGTTATTTTAATATTAAAATTTATCTGCTATTTTTAAAATAGCTCAAATGCCAATGAAAATTTGATACAAAAAAATGTATCTGCTATTTTTATTTAATCATAAAAGCCTAGTTAATAAACTACTACTTAAATGGGTTGACCTGCCGCATGAAAAAGAATTAAGTAAACAATATACACCAACAATAATATAGAGGGATAATGTTATAAATGCAAAAGCAAAAGCAGGAGCACCTACACCACTGCATAAATAATTTGTTGGATTTTTATTGCTATCAAATGCTTTTTCAACAAAATCGGATCGCCATTTGAGATATTTTGAATTACTTCCATAAAAAGAATCAGCACCTTTCAGTCCATCAACCAAATATTTATAACACTTACTATCTTTTGAACTTCCAAAATTAAATGCATAATAACCAACTTTCATTTGATCAATAAATGCAATATTTCTGAAAAACGCATTTATTCCATGTATTCCTAGACAAACACAAATTGTAATACCAATTGAACATAAAATGGCATTGAGAATATCTCCTCCTTTAATGAATATAAAGAGAAGTGTTAATAAAAAAATCGCAATGAAAATGAATATTGAAAAAAACAAATTTTCTGATACCAATTCATATACTTTTTCTCCCAAACCTTCTGCTTTTTGGAAATAAGGATGAATTCGTGAATACCAAACACCAAAGGTGATTAATTGCGCTAGCCCACATAATGGAAATCCAATGATGAACGCAACAATGATAATAATTTCAATTTTTTTGAAGCAATCCATGAAAAATTTAAAAATAAAATGATGTCATACTTGATAATTTATTTTCTTTCCGTTTTCTATACTTTATACATTGAAAAAACTAAATTTTCCGTATTTATCCATTAAAATTTTTGGAAAAAAATGGATATAAACTTCTAGACACCTTAAAAATTTAGTGATTTTTTTTTTATGACATGAATCAAAAAATCAATTGCTCTAGACTCACAATTGATATGAATGTTATGTTTTATAATCATATCAATAATAAAAAAATAATATCAGGGTGATTATTTACTTAAATTTCATAAAATATCTATCTAATATTTTTGTTTTAATAACTTTTTAATTTAAACAATTAGATATTGATTAATTTAAATTTTTTAAAAATTGATGATAGCGGAAGAAAATGTTAAAATGATAAAAAATAACACAAACTCAAACATATTAAGCAAACTTTTAATACAAAGTTTGTGAATGATTATTATAGATAATTATTATCAATAACTAATAATAAGGTTAATAAACAATATTTTTATAAAAGTTATAACGACATAAATTTATTTTTATTTTATTTCATTATCACTTATGCTTATTTCCGAATAACTTGATAAGCTTTTTGGTAAATAATCAGGAGTGCTACAACTTTGGGCCATATTACGTGAATTTATTAATGGCTCTGTCTTATTATAGTTTAAGGATAGTCTTCGATTAGTTGTGAATTTTGGTTTTAGATTAGGTAAAAACCCATCTGAACTAATCCTGGCACTCTTAATTTGAACCATCCTTGAGGATGGAAAACTCGAAATCAATTTTGGATGAAGTAATGAAAAACAAACATGATTTTTTTTTTCAGTATTGTATAACGATTGAACTTTATAGTAAGTTGTTTCACTTTTTTGAAGTCGCGGTAATGGCGGAAAAGATGTTGTCTTTATTTTATCATCTTTTTGGAAAAGTTGTAAAATTCCTGATTTATTTGGATTAATTATATCATAAGCGGAAGCGGAAAAAACAGTAATACATTTATTATCAAAATTATTAAAAATACCATGTTCAACACATTCATGAGCGCGAATCATTCTTTTTAATGAATTATTTTTTAGAAAATTAGCGACAGCTTGCTTATTAAATAAGTTACCTCTTCCTCTTGGATTTGGAACATACATACAATTTGGAGCGAGTGAAGGATCACTCCAAATTACGTCAGAAAGCAATTTATTGTCTTCAAAAGTATCAATAGGACGTTTAATTTTATAAAGATTATCGACTTGGTCTAATTTTTGGCTCAAACCTCCATGAATACAAAAAGTTGTATTATTAATAATTACAGCTATGGGTAAGTAGGAAAAAGACCTAATAAAGGCTGTGTAAAGATTTTCGGTATAATTATAACAATTTATATCATTATAATTGGCGTCATAATTATCTATATAAATTTGCATATCTTCAGATTTAGCTTGAGAAAGTCCTTGTTTCTGTGGATTTTTAAAAATACATGCCTGCTTTTTTGGATTGTGATAATTAATAATTTCATCTTTAAATCCATATTGACTGCATAATGAATCAAACTCATGATTTCCTCTAATTAAATAAACAGACTCTGGATACATAGCTTTCATTGCAAACAAAATAGTTATACATTCCAACGAGAAGCTACCACGATCTACATAATCACCAAGAAATAAAACTTTTGATTGATTTTCTTGAATAAATTTTAAAATTCGAAGTAAATCATGGAAACTTCCATGAATATCACCAACAATTATAAAATCTCCATTAAGCAAAAGAATATTATCTTCTTTTTCTAAAATTTCTTCAACTTCTGAACATAAATCAATTAATAAATTTTCTTCAAAGGAAGGAATTGGCTGGCTATCGTCCATCTCATACCCTACTTTTAATAATTTGTCTAATGTGGATGAAAAAATAAATGAATAAGTCGATAAAATATAAGGTGCAATTTTTCTCATTTTGAAAAAAAAAAGAAACTATTTGTTAAAAAACTATAGTGGTCCTAAAAAATATTGATAAGAAATTTGAGAGAAATTTTCATGTTTCATTGAAAAAATTGAGAAAATTTATTTAAAAATAATTTGAGAGAATTTTAAAATTCGTTTCAAATTCATTCAAATTTAATGACCTATTCATGAATATATGAATCAATTGTTGGTCAATCTTTTGACCTTTTATTTATAGGTTTTCTTTACCAAAAAATACAAACGAACGCTATAACTTAATCGCAAGTGGTTCTGCAATCGCACAATTTTAATAAAAGCAAAACAGCTGATGCATTAAGTATTTCGTTAAATTGCGTCAAAGCAGTAGCTAAATAGATTGATGAAGGGAGACCAGAAAAAACACAACCCTGCCTACCACAAATATTAACAAATGAAATCAAGTATTTCATGTGCGTTAAAGCAATAATGTTTCCTGAAATCCCTGGAGCTGAAATGGCAAATGTTTCCTGAACACACATTTTATTCTTTATATGGAATAATCTAAGTTTAGCAACAAACAATTCTTTGATTGATTCTTTTCCAAAGAAATTGAAACAATGCCTCGAAGTGCAAGGCAATCAAGTAAGATTTTAATTTTAATTTTTAATAAAAAATCAACTTTTTCAATTGCCGAAAAAATATTGATAAGAAATTTAACTTTTTAAATTAAAAATTTTAAAAATAAAATAACTTTTGTTAACGACGATTAACTATTGAATTCATTTCTTATCAATATTTTTTAGGAACACTATATAAGTTTTGAATTTTACTTTTAAGATATTGAAATTTTTGTAAATTTCAACTACCACTTAGAAAAGTTAATTCAAAAAATTCAATATGCGAATTTAACTTTTCTTAAAGGTTGTACAACTGAATTTTTACAGTAAAACTCAATGATTGGTTTGTTTTAACTAATTAAATTTTTTTATTATTATAATAATTAGTTTTATAAATATTTGCATCGTACAAAATTCAAATTAAAATAAAAACTAAAAGGATATAAGTATATATTAAAATCTATTCAGAAAATAAATTTGAGTATTTTATCTCAATTTATTTTAATTATTTTTGATAAGAATTTTATAACACTTTATAAAAATTTAGAATAGCGATAACTTTTTATATAATTTATTCTAATCATTAATTCTTTTGATATCTTTTTATATACTTTTAAAACATTAAGTGTTATATAAAAATAGTTATTATTATTGAAAAAAAATTTCATTTTTTTAGCTAAAAAAGCAGAAAAATTGAATTTGTTGAATTATTAAATGATGATTTTAAAAAATTGGACGTTACAGGAGTCCAATGAAGAATATAATTTTATTTATATGCATTTACTTTCTAATATATTTGAATTTCATTCCAAATCAAATGTCAGTTTTTTCTAAAAATGAAGATTTAGTTGATTGGTTTCATAAATATAAAAAGTCTAATATTTTAGTTAATGAAGGATTTCGTCAAAAAGTAAAATATTATTTGTATAACACATAGTATACCCATTCGAATGACATCTATATTTTTTAAATGATACAAACATATAAGAAATCGATATATATTGAATTTTAATTAAAGTCTTTATTTCAACCATTAAATTTTATAATATTAGATATAAAATATATTAATTATATAAATTATATAAATTATATATTATAATTATTAAATAAATTATTTATTAAGATAAATATAAATTTATTTATTTTTATTTTTTATTCAATTTTGTTGAACGACCTTTCTTTTCTTAAGAAATAAAACCACAGAAGGGGCGAAGCTCCTGATTTTCAATATGATTCATTTTATAATTTTATATCATTATATTTATTTGCTGTTAAGATTATTTTTCCAAATTGTATTCATTTTTATACGGTGAAAAAAAGATATAGGTATTTTTATTTTTATAAAAATCATTGAATTGTTAATCGTGTAAGTAAATATTGACCATATTAAAAACGGTTTAATTTTTGTAAAATTTTATGATTATTTTATAAAATTTCCAAACTTTTTGAATTCATTGAATTTTTTTCTTTTAATTTTTATTCGTTGTTTTTTGGATATATGCTTAAAATTTAAAGATAATTCTTTTTGTATTTTAAATAATCTCGATTATTGATTAAATATTTAATATTATTTGTTCTAAAAAAGCCAAATATTATGAAATAATTTTGATATCAAAAGATTGGCCATATAAATTGGCATACAATTTTATATCTTACATTAATAAATGTATTTTTATTTATTTTTATTGCGTTTTATAACATCGTATTGAAGTTTACATAGAAAATTATGTTTTTTACTTTCTGAGCAAAAAGAAGTTTTTCATTCAATTTTTTTGATTTAAAATAGCATTATCTTGAATTTTTTACACATTAATGCCTATAACATTTGTTCAAATATATTTTATAAAATGTATTCATTATAAATAAATAATTAATATTGCAATATAACTATCATAAAATGAAAAAGGTTAACGGTCGAAGAGCTTCGCCCCTTCTAAAACCACTTTATTTCTATGAATTTAATTGGCAATCGAATATATACTGATAGTCCAGAAAAAGATTACTTAATTTTTTTTCTGAAGTCACGGGAATCGAACCTGTGACCCCAAAAAAATCTAGTCCAAGATTAATAATAATTTACACAGTTGATCGAAAAGCTCTCAAAAAAAAAAGTAAAAGTTATTAAAAAGTTTGTTTTTTATTAACTTTTTCTAAGAATAAAAATTATTTACACATTATTGGACTTGCATAATCCCGTTATTTTATGCTGCTGCAATTGGTGCTAAAAACAACCTTATGTAACCTTCTTTTAGTATATTAATTTGTTAAATGAAAATGCAAGGATATGGACCAGATATAAAAAATGAAATATAATTACGACTTCTGCATAATAAATATTTAAGGTGATCATAAATACCGCCAACGTCAACAGCGGCATCACATTGATCGATTACATCGGGATCTCTTGTTCGAATGTAGGAAGCATTTTTGAATTCATCTGTTTAAAAAAAAGATTTTTATATTCAATTTAATTATCATTATATCCCAAATTTCTTTAATTTAATAATAATTAATATTTCATTATAAATATCATTATATTATTTATTATTTTATTTTTTGAAAAATAAAAACTATAACTATTTTAAGAGTAGATACATACCTAATTAACTAGTAAAAAATTTTGAAATAAATTTTCAAAGAAACTAAATTTTCTTTATCAAAAATTCAATATGTTTTCAAAAGTCTTTTTTACATTATTTCAAATATTTAAATATTTAATGAAAAACAAAAAATAATTCACTTGTTATATTACTTTATATAATTTAATATTATTTTTAATAGGAAACAAATAAAAATGTATTTATATATTTATTATTTATAAATATATTAATGTTTTATTTTTGAGAACAGTAAAATAATTTGTGAAAACTTTATTTATAAATTGACCTTTTTATTTTTATGGAAGGAAAGCCGATCTAAAAGCCATTTGAAAGAGTCAAGCATGACAGCCTTGTTTATTTAATAGACTTTGTGGAAAATACAGCTAGTATAATCGGATGTGATTCTATCAAAGATGAAATAATAATTCAATATTCAATCAGCATCAAAGAAAAGGAATTTACTAGTATATCAGAAAAAGCTTTTAAATTTTCTCAAGCAAAATCGATTATAATTCCAAATTATTCCGAAATTCACGTAATTGCCAAAAAAGCATTTTTTAAATCGTCAATTGAAACTTTTGCCGTTACACAGCATCTTACTCATATAGAAGAAAGTGCTTTTGCACATTGTTTACAACTTCGAACAGTCAATATCCCAAATAATTCTGAACTTCAGATGATTGGTAAATATGCGTTCTCACATATAAACATATATCACATTTAAGGTATATATAAATTATATAATTATATATGTTCTTTTTTTTTTTTTTTTTTATTTTAAGGGACCACTATCAAATTCTATGTTAAAAATTCTATGAGTTATCACAAAATTAATTGACTTAAAAAAAAATATTTCTTGAGTATTTTTGCTATATTTTGGTATATATAAATTATATAAATTACATATCATTTATTTCTATTCTTCTTTTAAGCCTATTCCCTTTTTTCAATAAAAATTTAAAAGTTGAAAGGAGTAAAAATTTTACAAAAATGATCGGAATGGTGAAATTTTAAAGTTTTAAACTTTTTCCGAGATAACAACTATTGAATTTTCTTTTCTATGAGTTTTCTCAATATTGAAATGTTTACAAAAAAATATGATAGTGGTCCCTTAAAAAAAAAAAAAATACGTTAATTTTAAAAAATACGTTAATTTGTGTAACTTATTTGTAGACTATTGATAAAATAATATATGAAATTATATAATATACTAATTAACTCACAAAATCATTCAAAGAAATACTTTCTTTCATTTTCGAATATAATTAAATATTTCAATCTTGTTAATTCTTAATTGGATTATGAATATATATTGAACATGAAATTCAAATTATCAATAGATGTAGTTGATATTCGTGCTTTAAACTAATGCCAGTATCTCAATCTTTCTTTTTTTGTATTTTATAGTATAATTATAAAGCGATTATATTAAAGGATTAAAAATATTAAGAAAGTTATACTTAGTTTATAAATAGAACAAATCTAGAAACGGTTGGAAATTAATGTCTTATAATTATCCAGCTGCTTGAAAAGTATTGGTTATGAAGCATTTAGTGAGAGATAAACTTAGCAAAATTGTCATTCAAATTTCTGTCACGAAACTTGTAGAAAGAAGCTTTTATTTATCTGAGTTTGAATTGATTGACAATGCTAGAGTCCTCCATGTTTTCGCAATGCAAAAAGTTGAAAATGCTATTATCTTAAAAACTGTAATGGTTATCGATTATATAACTTTTGAAATTTGTAGTGTTTAGTATGAAATTTTTATCTCTGAAAAAGTGGAGAGAATTGACTCAAATTCTTTCTTTTTTTTTTTTTGTATTGAAAGCTGTCATCATTGGTAATTTGACAATATGCTTTTGAATATTGCGATAGATTGAATAATCTTTAACTGCCTGAAGGTTTGTCTGATCATTGCATATTTTGATTATATGCTATCATAAAAAAATGTTTTTTCACCAAATCATGAATAAGAATAATAATTGTTGTTATGATAGCATATAAAATAATATTGCAGAATACATAATGTATTAAATGTTTTGTGGAAATGATAATTGTTATTATAATAATCCCAAAATTATAACTTTTGTAACTTTACATTTATTTATTAATTACAAAATAAAATCAATTCCATGACCAACTTATTTCAGGAGTTGAAATACTACAGATATGGCCCAAGCTTTTTTTGGAAGAACTAAGATTGGATTGGTATTCTGACAAATCAAATGATTATTTATAATTATTAAAAATAAATAAATAAAAAAAGCATCATTACTATAATTATAATTTGATGAAACTTTCAAATTATAAAAATTTATTTAAATAACCAAATAAAGCATTATTTATCATACAATAACATAGCTATTATTTCTTTCACATTTAATATGAATATCTCTAAGGTTGATATTTAGAAAAAAAAATTTATTATTAAAAAGAAGGTGTCTTGAATAAGAATTATTTAACATTATAACTGAAATATAGTATATTTGAGTATTATTTGGATTATTTCATAAATTATTATTAATACTTTTGAATTAGTATTTTGATTCATAAACCATAAATTTTCATACCTTGATTCTAAAATATTCTCACATTGCCATAATGCTGAAAATCTGCAATTGTAAATAAAATCCGTTTTTTTTCTAAAAAAGATATATTTTTAATATTTCTTTTTTTTCTTTAATTTTATTTCATTAAATTATAATTAGTACCATTTTGCAATTTCACAAAAAGGTACGTTTATTTCTTGATTAATCATCAAAGAAACGGAAATCATTCATTGATTTCAATCACATAAAATTTTTTTTGAGAGAATAAAATAATCATTAAATTGAAAAGTTTTTCAATTCCATATACAAAAAATTCAACTTTTTCAAAACATTTGATTCAATTTAATTAATACTCATTATATATCTAAAAAATTACTTAACAATTTTAATTATAAATTTATAAATTTTTATCAATGATAAATAAATAAATTAAAAATAAATATATTCTAATGTTTCATAAAATATATTTTAGTATAAATAGTAAAATATATTTCATATTATTCAAATATTGAAATAAATTCATTTCACATATATAAATAACGAAATGAGTACTCTCTACCTACTTACAGGAGCAACGGGTTTTCTTGGAAGTGAAATTTGTGCCCAACTTTTAAAGCGTGGCGATGATGTTAGAGCATTGGTGTTGCCAGATGATCCCGCCATTGAAGATATCCCAGAAGAAGTTGAAATCATTGAAGGTGATTTATGCAATATCAAAGATTGCCAGGCACTGTTCAAAGTAAAAAAAGGAACAAAAACAATCTGCATCCATTGTGGAGGTATTTCTTCAGACAGGGCTCTTTTTGATAAAAACATGTATGAAACAAACGTTCATGGAACAAAAAATATGTTGACTATTGCAAGAAAGCATCCAGAATGCCAAAAATTCGTTTATGTTTCAAATGCAGGAGCAATTCCAGAATTACCAAAAGAAGAAAAAATTAAAGAAGTTTCTACATATTTCCCATACGATCAAGATAAAGTTGTTGGTTGGTTTAATCGAACAAAAGCAATGGCAAGTCAAAAAGTTGCGAATGCTGCACGTTTATTCGATCTTAATACATGTATTGTTTTACCAACCGGAATAATTGGACCAAATGATCGTGCTATTGGCCAGTCTACACGTACTATTATCAGTATAATTAAAGGAGAAATGAAAGATGCCATTGATGGAAGTTATAATTTTGTTGATGTAAGAGATTTGGCAAAGGGATGCATATTGGCTGCTGACAAAGGTGCAAAAGGCGAAAGTTATATCCTTGGAAATGATGAAATTACTTTGAAAAAGTTATGCAAGCTTATAGAAAATGAATTAAATTGCGAAACATGCAAAGAATTCTTACCAATAGAAGAAGCACAAGAAAAAGCAAGGCAAATGGAAAAAGAAGCCGCAATGAACGGAACAAAATCCACGCTGACTAGTTTCCAAGTTTATAATCTAGCAAGAAATAACGAATATGATTATTCAAAAGCTAGAAGAGATCTTGGATATATAACACGAAGTTATAAAGAAACTATTTGTGATCAAATCAAATGGTTGAAAGAACAAGAACTAATTTAAATAAATAACTTTTTGAGAGGATATTTAGTCTATTTTTCCTATATTGATTTACTATCAAAAATACATTTTTCAATCCGGAATTGATATCAATAAATAAATTTACAAATTTGCAATAATCCTGTCCATTTTGGATTTTATCTTAGGATAACCGTAATCCTGGATGGAAAAAAAATCCAGCTTGGATTTTTCATTTTTTCAAATAATAAATCAAAAGTTTTAATAAATGGGTTTTATTCTCAAAAAGTTCATAATGTAAACTATAGAATGCATTTTTTTGAATACTGTAAACCATTGAATGGATTTTTTCCTGAGAAAATCCAAAATAAACCATTGAATGGATATATAAAAAATCCATTCTATAGTTTACATTAATATTTATGGATTTTTTGTAATTTCTGCCATTTCCTTTATTTTGCATCAAAGAAAATTAAAAAAACCAATGCATAACTAATTTAATTAACAGCAAATGCACAAAAATATGCAAAAATAAAGAATTTGTTGGTTTTTTTTAATAATTCTATATAGACAAATAGTAATTCAAAATAAAACCGTTATCCAAAATTTAAAAAAAAAAATCCAAAAAACGGTTAAAATATCCAATTTGGACACCCTTATTTGCAATAAAATGTTTACAGATAAGAAACATTTTATTTTTCAATTATTGAAAATCAATAGATTAATTGAGAGATCACATTTAAATAATTGAATTTACCATTCAAAATATGAAGGATTTCCAAATCAGGAATAGCACAAAACTGTTATTCAGAAATGATCTATCAGATGATTTGGCTAATATTATTAAATCCAAAAAAGTTTTATTTATTTATGGAGGTGGATCAGTTCATAAGAATGGATGTTATAATGATATCAAAGGTAGCGTCTTAAAAGGAAATGGACAATTTTTTGAATTTAAAAATGCATCACGTGAAGCAATAGATATTGAAAAAGGGATAAAATTTTCTCAATTAAATAATGTTGATCTTTTAATAGGAGCTGGTGGAGGCAGTGTCATGGATGCCACCAAAATTATAAGTCTTGGACATTTTAATCCAAACTTTTTAGAAATACTTAAAGAAGAGAAAAGTCTTGAAGAAGTAAAACATCTACCTTTTATATTAATACCAACATATCCATCAAGTGGCTCTGAAAACATTGGTTGTGCAGCAGTTACCAAAGAAGGGAATTTTTACTTTGCATATGGACTGTCTGCTGAGTATTCATTTCTAGTTCCAAAATATTCATTATCACTTAATCAAGAAATGACATCATACTCAAGTTTAACCGTAATTGTTCAATTGTCAATGGTTGTTTTTGGCGATAAAAATCCAATTTCATATGATTTTGGCATTTCTGTAATAAAAAATGTATTGAAAGCAGCAATTAAATTGAAAACAGAGCCAAACGATTTGAAAGCAAGAGGCGTTATTTTGTTTGGTGCATCAATTTCTACTTCTGAATTGATCGCCATTGAAAAAGATGTCGATTATTCTTCTGATTTTTATTTTCTTGAAATTATGCTGGAAACTTTGTTTAATACAACATATAGAAAAGCGCTAACTTCTTTGTTTCCTGCGTATTTAAAGCATACAGCTAAGTTGTATGAAAATGAAGTGAAAACTTTTTTAAGCGATGCTTTCAATTTTACTGGAAGTGTTGATGATTCAATTAATAGATTAGTTCAATTATTCAATGACTTTGGAATTGATTTATTTTTCCATGAACATTTTTCAGAAGAAATACTTTTAAAAATTCCAAATCAATCAAGTTTTGAAATTGATCAAATAAAAGAATTATTTAATGATATGATTAAACTAAAATAATTTTCAAGCTGTTGGACTATGCATGTTTGCACTTGATATTTCGTAAATATGTTTTCTTTCTTTCATTAGAATAAAATATCAAATAGATGCTTTATTATACAAATAATCAGGACAATTTTTTTCTTAAATAAATAGGTACATTAAAAGGATTTTTAATAATTACAAAATGATCTATCTTTTTCATTCAATTAGAATACTATTTTTATTGAAGATAGTTCAAATTTTAAAATATTATTATTATTTTAAAAATAATATAATTATATACATATAATATATTATAAGTATGAATATAAAATGTAAATAAAATAAAATAAACTAAAGATTAGAAATTTACCAAGATATCAAAAATTAATTTGTTAATTTTACCCATATTTTTAGTTTTTTTATTTTTGTCTTTTTTTCTATTTAAAATTATAATATTTAATTAAATAAAAGTAAATATTTGATAAAATATAAAATATAAAAGTCATATATATAATAAAATATATTATTAATTTAATTTTAAATGAGATATTTATAAAATTAATCTTATCGGATGGGTAAATTTCTGATTTGAATAGTGTTTATGACCAACTTTTCTTTCAAATACTAAACAATGAATAGAATTTTTCTGAATGATTCAATATAATTCAAATAAAAGAATTTTTTAATAGAATTTAACCATTTCTTTTAATTAAAGATTATGATATACAATTGATATTCAATTAAAACCCAATTTTTTAAAAAACTGAAATTATTTCAGTGAAATAAAATTTTATTCTTTTTGACATTTCTGAAAATTGAGTTTAAAATTGAATACAGAATGTTTTATCCAGCTGGAGAACCATTGAATCAGTTTTATAAAGTGGCTCATTCATGTTCACCTATAGCAAAAGAATTGTTATCATTTATGGAATATTGCATTAAATCTTTAAAGAAAATTGATGATGATGTTTCAATTAAAATTAATATTCTCAAAGATAATATAATGAATTCAGTTGATATTTACCCATCAAAGCATGATCGATTAAAGTACGCCAACAAAGTTTGTTTTATTCTTATTAAATATATAAATTTATTTATAAAATATCAAAGCCTCCGTTTCAATTATTTATGCCAGGCCAAAACAATGATAAACGAATTTATTAGCATAATATCAGAATACTACAAACAAAATATTCCAATTCAAATTCAGTTTTCGGACTTTCTTTCATCAGTTTTTGAAGATATTGATGAACAAATACCAAGACTCGAATTCAAATTGAAATCACTCTTTAATTATGTTAAAAATCTTCCTGTTATTGAAAGATCCCAAGTAATAACTGATTCAGACTTATTTGTTGAAATGAAAAAACTTTCAGAAGAAGTTGATACAGAAAATGATTATATACGACAGAATTCCTTTGATATTATGTTTGAAACATTTATTGAATCAAATCAAGATCTATTAAACAATTTTCTTCTAGCAATTAACAGTATCAAACCCAAAGTTTACGATAATTTTCAAGAAAATAATAATGATAAATCTATACAATTGTATAATGACCTCATAGATAAGAATTCTCCAGACGATATGATATTAAATAATTTCAGCTATTTTACCAATTTGCTTGTAAGCAAAATGCCACCTAAAAGCAACTCAAATATCAATTTAAAATTAAATTATGACAATATTAATGACAAAAACGAATCGGATAAGGATGATTCATCATTCCAAATTAATACCTTTTCAAATCTTATTGGGAAAGTTTACTCTCTAATTACTCATTCAACTCATGTTGATCATAGAATGTTTATTATTCTTTATTGTGCTGGTCTTCGTTTTTTATGTAACAAATATTACATTATTCATCATAACGAATGGCTTGAAAATATTAATGAGGATTATATTAATAATTGTCAAAGAGTTTTAAATCAAACTCCACATGAATTAAAAATAACAGATGGCATTTTCCCAGAGAATTTTTATAATATGAATTTTAATGAAATTTTGCTTGGAGATAATTTTCAAATTGCAATAAAAAAAATGATGTCAATTCAGTTCTTACTATGCCCAATTGATATCTTGAATGAATTACAAGAATCATTTGCGGTAACTTTAAAAGCTGTCAATGCTTCTTCAAATCCTGATTCAATTCAAAACATTCTTTCTTTTGATGACTTTTTCTCAACCATTCTTCCTGTTTTCTCATCTGCTCAAATTATGTCCCCAAAGGCTTTTAGCTCATTCCTTTTGTTTTTCAAAAATTTGCCAAAATCCAATTCTTTTGAGAGCACATCTATTTCTGCTGTTGCCTTTTCTGGATTTTTAAGAAATGAAATACATTAAGAATTATATATTAATGCTTTTTTAGCTTTGTTTGTTTTTATTAAATAGTTTTACTAATACAAAATGCTTATTTTATCATAATATTATATGTTCTCTATTATTATTACATATAATAAGCAATGGAAAAATTATTAATGGTATGACACTAATAAAAAATTGAGATATTTTTAATTTATAGTAGATTTTCCCCAACCAAATAAGCTGTGAATTCAACAAAAATAAAAAAAAAAATATCTTATATTATATCAATTATATATGAATAATTTGGACTTATTAAATTGTAATGATGCTTCATAAAAAGATTTTTTAATGTTTAATAAATATTTCTTTATTATAAAAATATTGATTATCAATTTAGTAAGATTTTTTTTTTTAGGAATATTATATCATGTTAATTGGAATGTGCTACTCTTTTAATTAAAATAAAAAACCAGTTTTTTAAAATACAAAAAATTGATTAATAATGTTTTATTATAAATCCAACTTTTGTTTATTTAAATAATGCCTTTATTTCATCATTCAGTGCCAAATCTATCGGTTTTCTTCATACAAAACATAAACAATAAAACCATTAAATATCAAAATGAAAACTTTATTTGAAAAAAAATAACATTAAAAATTCCATCTTCAATGTTGACATTGATGTCTTTTTGCTTCAATAAAAGATTAACGATTTCTATGCTTCCACATTCTGCAGCAATATGCAAAGCAGTTTTATTAAATGAAAAAATATAAATTTCATTAAAAATCAATTTATATAAAAACTTCATTTTAAAATCAAATTTGTGAATGTTATTGAAATAATTGAATAAAAACTTCAGAAAAAAATTGAATCAATTGAATTACATCAAAGACAAAAAGGAAATTTTATTCAAAAAAATGGATTCAAAATAGATTTTGCATTAACATCAATATCTTTTAATGATAATAGAAATTGAACAATTTCGATATTACCTTTTAAAACTGCAATAAATAAAGCGGTTTCATTCAAAAAAATTAATTGAATTTGATAAAAAAAATTTTTTTTTTAAATTTCATTTAAAAAATCAATTGATTTGGAACTAAGTCTTTAGTTCTTTTAGAATTCACGTCAACCATTTTTTCATTCAAAAAGTACTCGACAATTGGATAATAATCATATTGCACAAAATCATAAAAAATGTCAAATTCCTTTGAATTTGAACTGTCAAGAATATTCAATCCGCAGTAAAGAATGTCTGAGAAAAAGATAAAATTATAGTGTTTCAAGCTCAATGTGAAAAGGTTAAAATCTTCTTTATTTGTGTTTTCTATCAAATTATTGAATATATAATTGGTCATATCACCGTGATGACAAATTATTGATTCAATGAAACATTCAATGAAGGATGAATCTTCTGGCTTTATCCGACTTCCTTCTAATAAATGAATTATATCTAAATTTTTCCCATGAATTGCATAAAGCCATAAAGATGATGTCAACTCAACTCCATTTGAATGTAAATATTTGAATATTTGAGAGGATCCAAAAAATGCAGAATATTCAATTAATGATGGTTCCTTTTGAATTAAAAATGCATTGGTCTCAAATATGGATGGCTTGATCTTGCTTTTTAAAGATGTTTTGGTCTCATTGACATGTGATATGAAATCATTAATTAAATCATTTCGTATTAATTTGCATATTTCAGCATCATTTTCTCCATCTATCATTTTTTGCTTAAATATATCGGGACTTATATCAGTTTTGATTTCATTTACCACCGAATCTTGAAGAAATGGCTTGAATTCGTAGAAAAAATAATGAGGATAATATCGATTGAAATATTTTTCTGTTGTAAGTAAAGAAGCAATACAATTATCGGGTGCTAAAATATCATTATGAAATAGGAAATATAGAATTCGTTTGTTGAATTTGAAAATTGTGAATATTTCGAAATTTGAGAAATTTTGCTTGATTTCTTTTTTGAAGATGTTCAAAATTTGTTCAATTTTAGAGAAAAAAAAAATTGATCGATGATGTCCAGCTGATATTCTGGAAATTAAATGAAGCATTGACTTTAATTTATACTTATCTTCTCTTAGTTTTTGATCAAAAAGATAATTTATTAAATCTTGAAAATCAACCTCTTGTGATACCTGGTTTTCTAAATAATCTAGAAAATTATGTTCGATATCCTTTATTTCGTGTAAGCAATCTTGAATAAATGTTTTCGTTTTCATGTTAAATGGTAATATATATTAATATATTACGATTAATCGATTAAATCAAAAAAAATATATCAAAAAGTGAAAAAACGATAAAGTTTTATATTGAAATAAAAAAGATATTCATTTTCTAATATATTACATTTTCTAATATATTACATTTTCTAATATATTACATTTGTTATATTTTAAAACAATTAAGATTGGGTTAGGCTTTAAATGGCCAATGACCACTTTTTGTAATCTGATCTATATGAAAGAAAATATGATATATTTTTGATTGATACTGGTAATTTGGAGTTATAAAATGCTTAAAAACTAAAATTACCACCAATTTAAATCCTAAGATTGTATTTCATATGACTTTCGGCTAAGTTCATTTAAAAAAATAGAAAAAATTGTAAATGACTTTCGGCTAAATTGTAAATGACTTTCGGCTAAGTTCATTTAAAAAAATTGTAATTACAATTTTTTTTCTATATTTCCTTGTTTAACACTGGTTTAAGTGGACTCTGATACTTCTGGATGGTAGAAATCTTCAAAAATATAAATGTTTATCCGAGAAAATTATTTGAAAAAGAGAAAAAAATATGATACAATTACTATAATTTATACCTAACATCATTTTTACTTTTGTATATAAGTATTTTAAACTGAACATATATTAATAAAATTTTAATTTTATTATTTGCATTTAATATAAATATATTATGAAAATATACATAGTGTTAAATTTTTATTTTTATATTTTTTTATATTAATTTTAAATGAGTATCATAAAAATAAAATATGAAATGTTTTCAATGCTTTCAATTTTTCAAAATAAAAGAGATTTTTTATCGGCATTTTCTTTATAGTTTTTCTTTATAATTTTTATTTGTATTATATTCTGGAGATGAAATAATCATTAATCAAAATTTATACAATAGAATATTTAAATTTATAATAGTATTTTTTGAAAAGGTTATAACCTTTTCAAAAACTGAAAATAATCAAACCCATTATAATGGATTTAACCCAAGTTAAAGAAGCCCCGCACACTAATGAGCCAGTCGGAGAACTTGAAGGTCGACAATATTATAACGCTTCTTATACTGAATTTCCCAAACACGAACTAAAGTTGACCGATTCGAATTATACAAGAGAAAGAACAGTTGCTATCAATTGCAATTCAAAAGATGGTGTTAAGCCAATGTCAAAGGAAGAACAAGCCTTTGAAAGACAGTTAAACTGGGAACTCGTTAAAAGATTTACAATGGCGATTTTTAAGATGGATGTCACAAGATTTAGCTTTCCTGTTGGATACAATGAACCACGAACATTTGTTGAAAGAGCCACAGATCTTTTCTCATTTTTAGTTACAGGCTATATCGATAAAGCAATTGAACAAACTGATCCTCAGTTACGCCTTGCTTACCTTGCAACAGGAATTATTGCTGGATTCCATCTTTACTTACAGCAAAAGAAGCCATGGAATCCATTACTCGGTGAAACATATGTTGGTGAATGGCCTGATGGAACACGAATGTTCGGCGAACAAACATGTCATCATCCACCTGTATCAGATATGCAAATTATCCCACCAAACGATAATTGGAAAATCAATGCTCAATTCAATTTCGCAATTGATCCCGGTGTAACCAAGGTTGTTATTCTTCAAAAAGGTCGCACCTGTCTTGATTTAAAAGATGGAACACATATCGAATGGGAATTTCCAAACATTGCCGTTACTGGTATTTTAACTGGTGATCGTGTAATCACCATTGCTGGACCATTTATTATGCATGATACCACAAACAATCTTGAAGTTCACATTACTGTTAATCCAAGTTATTTCGAAGATCGCCGTTTCAAAGGTGTTCAACAAGATTTTCTCAAGATGACACCAGAACAAGTTGAAGAATTAATGAAACGAGTAGAAACAGAAGAAAAAGCAGCTGATGGCTCAACACCTGAATCAGCTACAAAAGCAAATCCGACCAGATACAGAGTTACATCTGTTCAAGGTGGCGTCAGAACTACAGGACAAACCAATTTCACAACTTTGATTCATGGTGACTATTGTGATCAGGTATTTATAAACAACAAGAAAGCCTGGGATATCAAATCCGATCTAACATCCCGACCTTTAAAGGAAATTCCAGATGCTGATCTTCTTCCTTCTGATTGCAGATTCAGAATTGACCGTGGAATGCTAATTGATGAAAAAAATGATGAAGCTGAAACTGCTAAAACTCTCATCGAAGAACTTCAACGTCATGATTACAAACTTCGTGAAAGTGTACCTCTAGAACAATAAATCAGAGTCTATAAAATCAGTTTTTTAAATTGAAAATCGTTAAATGCAAATAACCATTTTTTATATTTGATACAAAATTTGATATATTTTTTTAATCAGTATAAAATATGAGAATAAATCATTTGTTTCCCCAAAAAAAGCATTTATTATGATTTTAAATAAATTTGGAAACTAGTTAAGTTATTATTATTAATGATGTGCTCATACATTCAAATATTCTGATTTTTAATATTAAAAAGCTATATTTTAAACCAAATATTGTATTAAAAGTACGAGATATATAATGTAAAATGAAAATTTGAGCAATTTTTAAAAATTATTCTCTTAATGGGCTATACCTAATAATATGTTTTAAATTTTTAAGCAAAAAGCAAAATGGTATTCCAATATTTATGAAATTTGTTAACACTTTCTTATCTTTAAAAAAACACTAAAGGTATGACATGTTAATACTGTCACATTTAAGACCATAACTTTAGCTATTTGGTAGAAACTATCAATAATATGAAAGAATTATGTTTTTATCATTGCCATATGATTCCTAGTTCATTTTATTAAGATTTATATTTCCCCTAGTTATTTTAATGTTTGCCATTATTTTATGTAATTTTGGGCGAACAACTTGTTAATTTTGATTTATACTGAGAAAAAACTTTATATTCATTAGCTACTTCGTAGATACAAAAGTTGATAACTTGAAAATCTGCATTTAAATCTGAATTAGAGTAAATCTTTTTTATCTTTTGAAAGAAATAAAGTGATTTTTTTTCTTATAGATTTAAATATTCCTCAAAGAATTCATTTTTAAAAAGAAAAAATAATTCACTTTTGTGAAGTACTTGATTACGAATAAAAAATTGAATGAGTAGTTTTTTATAAATAAATACATATTCCCTCTGTTGACTAGTCCAATTATCAATATTTGAAAATAACGAAATTCTAAATTGAACCATAGAATTTTCCTAACCATCATTTTACATTAAGCTTTTTGAGAGCGATTATATCGGATACTGTCAATTTATAGTTAAATCAGGCTCTAATTTAAATAAGAATAAGCAATAAATATCTTATTTTTGCATTTGTATTGATTTTTCAAACAAATTTTTATAATTGTCAAATATTTGATAAGATTGTTGGTTTATTTCAAATTATTAGTTTTAAAATAATAATAGTTTTCTTTTGATTTTTATTTTCTTCAACAGAAATAACAATAACGTTCAATTTTTCTAAAAAAAGATTTGAATGATTTGAATTAAACAATTAAAAAACGATTAACTTTTCTAATTATGCACTCAATTTTTTTAACACAAAAATTGATAATTTTTGTTTTTATTTTCAAAAATTCAATAAATTCATTTTTCACTTTCAAAGCATATTATATTTTGAAAATATAAAAAAAAATATTTCACTGCTTTTCCGAAATAATGTCTATCTCTTTGCAAGAAACGCATAGAATTTCTCAAATATCAATGACAGAACATAAAACATATGCAAATAAGGGATTAATCGACAAACTTAGTTTCAAAAGTATTAATGGTTTTTTTCTATTTCCATTTTATGATGAACTTCTTCAAGTTACCAAATTAAATTCATTATTCTCCATATTGATGATTTTTTCATTTATCATTCAAGCAGTCAAGACTTTTTTAAGTTTTGCAAATATTGCTTTTTTGGATTTTTTTTCAAATTTTAATTTTAATATTTGGTATGAAACGATATTATTTCCAGTTTTTTACTTTATACTTGATATATCTTATTTTATTGGAGTTATTTTACAATATCGCTTAAAAAGAATGTTCAGCTATCGGCAGCTATATATATCTTCATTAATTCTCAGCTTTTTTAATGTTATTTTCTATATTCCTACTTGTGGTGCTTGTGGCTATTCAGTAATAAAGATAAATCAGTTTTTTGTTTCAAATAAAACTAACGAATTTTCTTCTCGCAAAAAGTTTACCAAAAAAGAAGTTCCCACAAAGTATTGGTGCTTTCCTAATTTTATCATCGACAATTATGATTTTTATAATGAAAAGCAAAAAATCTCATTAAATGATAAATTTAATACGACACTTGACAATTTGCAAAACTTAATAATGATAAATGATAGTATACGAAAAGATAATTATTCAAATAATTATGATAAAAACAAATTAAATAGTAAATATTATATCAAAGACAATATAATTCAAAATATAACCCAAAAAAATAGTCTAAATAAAAAATATAATCCCAATAGCAAACGAAAAAAGAATAGTCATATAAAAAATGTTAAGTTTAAAATAAAAAACGAAAAGCATTCGAATTCAGAATATAAAATAAAAACAGCCAAATTACATAGAGATCCGATATTAAAAAAATTGTTAGGAGTTACAAATTATTTCATTAAAAATCATGATAATAAAGAAAATGAAGGGTTTTTATCAAACTCAGAGTTTTCAAAATATTTATTTTCGTTAATCTTTACATTATTCGAGTCATTAATATTAACTGTACAAATTGTTTATCACTTTCATTTTATAAGTGAATCGCCATATTTAGATCGATCAATTTTTTCAATGTGGGACTGTAAAGTATTTATTTATTATGTTTTTTTAATAGGCATTTGTCAGTTCTTTTCTCAAATCTTGACCTTGTTTCCACACTGGTGTACCATTTTCTATCATTTTATTGTTCTTTTCATTGATATAATGATATTATATTATACATTTTTTCAACCATTCATAAAAGTGTCAATGAACTCATTTTTCCAAACATTACTGTTGTATAATTTTATCAATAATTTGCTTATCATTATATGGATGTTCAAACCGTTAAAAATAATCGTCTCCATCATCTATTTATTGGTTATTTCGATGATTCCATTTTTTATCATTTTTTATTTCATTAATAAAAAGATAATCAGCGTTGTTAATGAGAGGCTTTCACCTTTAAAAATAGCAGAAGACGATACCATGAGTTATGAAGATTTTGATGAAGTTCCTGACAAAAATTCAAAGACACTTAAAAAAGCAAAAAATAAGCAAGTACAACTTTTTCAATTAAATGACTTTGAAAAGCAGGATTTGTTCAATAACCTTATTTTTCAGTCAGTTGATCACGCCCTTTTATATTTTCGTGTTGGTGTCTCATGCTCATCTCCACTTTTTATAGACTTTTCCTTTATGCAATTCATGAAGGAAGCTTACGGCCAAATACCAATTCAATTAGAAATTTTACGTTTTTCAGCTCTTTTTCCTTCACAGAATACATTTTTTAATTACAATCTAAATATTTTTTCTAAAAGAGAAGATTTTCTTAGTGTCTATCAGCAATGTGTTTTATATCAATTACATAAGATTAATAATATACGTCAATCCAATTTTTCAAAAGAAATCCAAAATGAACTAGCAATTCTTGACCAAATGAGTGATGAATCGATTTCAGCCATTCGTGGATTTTGGGCTGAAATTTTGCAGACCAAATATGGATTCAAAATGTCCTCTCTTGGATTTATCCGAAAAATGACTTTAAATACCAAAACGTGCTACATTGATGCTATTACCAAGTATCCCAATTCGATTCAAATATTAAATTCATATTGTCGCTTTTTGTGTGAATCATGCGGCGATTATATCGAATGTGTACAAATTGGCCAAAGGATAAAATTAATTGAACAAGGGAAATATGTGAATTCTGACTTTTGTTTTCATTCATTTGTGAACGTTTTCCCTCAATATTTGAAAAGAAAAATATTGAATGAAAAAGGCTCTTTCATTGTGACAAACGACTCAATAAGTTCTCAATCTCTATCGTCTCTATCGTCCAGCCGAGTGTCTGCGTCATTTGATGACATGACTGACTTGCAAAAGGTCAATTTAAAGAGCATTGAAGTCAAACCAGAAGATTACAAAAAGAGGAAAACCGACGATTTTGACCATTTAATTGAGCATGAAAATTTTGAGAGCCTAATTAGCACACTTTTTAAGAACGGAAAGGCCAGGTTATCGATTCAACAAATTGTTGATCGAAGTCACAATAATTCCTTAATTATAGCTCTGTTAATCTCATTTGTTCAGACTCTTTCGTTCATTTTAATTATGTTCTTTGAATTCCAGTTCATTTCGCACTATCAAAAGCCGATTCAATTAATTGAGAGCTCGGCAAGAACGTCCAAAATAATTTTTTCACTGCAGTATTGTTCGTTAATTGCTGGCATTCAATATCTAACAGAAAAATATGACATAAATATAAGCCTGCAAATGATTGAACACATAAACATTGAAGAAGAAAATCTGCCAAATTTTTCATGTACGTTTATTGATCCAATGGTGTCGTTGAACCGAATGACGAAAAGCATTGGCAGCAATATTGACAAGGAAATGAAATTTATAATGAACAATCCTGAAGATCATGAAAGAGAAATGATGATTTACAGCTATTTGAACAACAACATCAACGATTCAAGCGGCGTTTTCATTTACAAATTCAAAGATAAAAGTCATTCTGTTTACAAAATGCCTCTTAAAAACGGTTTGGAGTATTTTAGAGCTCTTTCTGATCGTCTGGCTTATGAGCATCATGTGGAGGAGAAGAAAGAAAGTCCTAATTTGAAGCAATTCAACGATGTTTATTTTGAATTGCTGTTGAATAGCCTGACAATTTCAGAACCGTTTTTTGTCCTTTTCAATGAGATCTCTGAAACTGGAATCAGATTAATGAAAAGGAATGAACATAAATTAAGTAATGTTGCTTCTTCTATTCTAACTGTTTCTTTACTAGTGTTCTTAATTGCTCGCTTTTTTAGCTATTACAACATTAAAAAATTGCTCAAAGATGCAGCAAGCATTGTTAACAAAGTCAAAAATGAAGACATCGATGAGACAATGAATCCAATCTTCTTGAAATCGCAAAGAAAAATTAAAGTTCATTCTATCAACAATCATTCTATTTATGAATCTTCACCTGCAACTGTTTTGTACCCAATTATAACGTTCTTCTCTGTTGTCAACGTCATCGGCATTTTCGGCATTTCTGTTTTTAACGTTAGATCATCTTTTATTTTCATTGAAAATGCTCAAAAATGGGAAAATAAAGCAGCTTCACGTTTCCTCTGTTTGACAAAAATGATCAACTGTTTGATATCAGAACATTTGGGTCTTCCTGACATAACCGTTTTTGACAAATTAAGACAAAGTTCAACTGAAATGTTGGATTTATCAACTAAACTTGATCTGTCAATCATTGCCAAAGGAAAAGATCTTAATAAATTCTATTTCACTGTTAATGAAGACGTAATGACGGAGAAGATGAATCTTGCCAACTATCTCGATTGCATTTCAATTGAAAATAAGGTGAACATGGGAATTCTTTATTATCAATTGATTGAAAATTCAATTCAAAGTGACAATCTTCTTGAATCGCCAGAATTCATCACGTTACTCTTCATTATTGACAAGTATCTTTATCGAGATCTTCCTAAGTTCCATGATAAAATTTCAGAGACAGCTCTCGCTGTTGTTGATAAACAGAAGAGAAACATTTTCATTATTTGTATCGCTGGAGTTGGTGTTTCATTGATTTACTTCGTAATTGAACTTTTCATTATTCAAAACATATCGTTTTGTTACAATGCTTTCAAGCAGTTAATCATGGTTCTTCCACCGAGTTCTTTTATAACGAACTCGCATCTAATCAATTATCTGACTGAATCATTCGGCAAGCCTAATTTGATAGACATTGCTCCTAGAAACCTTTCCGATGAAGAAATTTTGATCAATTCAGTTGACGAAGGCGTCATATTGATTGACAAAAGCATGATAATTCAGTCTGTGAATCCAGCTGTGCAAAGAATGACTGGATTTCTTTCAGATCAATTATTAGGCCAAAATTTGCTCTTCTTAATTCCACTGACTTCGAGACATATTGAATCCGTTATTTCCTTTGAAAAGGTTCCTTTCTATCAAAGACTCAATGAAATAATAAGTCGTACCGGAGACAACATTGCTGAATTAAATACAAAAGTACTGACTGACAAAGGAGAAGAGATTCTAGTTCGTACAACAATCATTGGCATAGTTCATAATAAAGAATTTAAATGGGCTTCAATTGTTTTGAATGACATTTCAAATGAAGTCAAATTGAAGAAAAAATTGAAAGAAGCAAAGAAAAAGAACGAGATTCTTTTGAATTATCTTCTGCCGCAGCCTGTTTTAGAGAAAATTAGATCAACGAAAAGGCCTGCTTATTACGTTTCTAATCAGGCAACTTTGATAAATATTCAATTGGACGGTTTTGACGACTTTTTCTGTACAATGAGCCATAAAGCAATGATGTCAAGTATTCAAAATATCTATTCAAAAATTGACCATTTAATTCACCCTAAAGTGAAGGAAAATCAATTCCTTTATAACAAAACTAAAAAGAAAGAGAAGCCTCATAAAAATAAAACAATCCAAAATCCTAAAATACGGTTTCATTCAAATTCTAATTCAAATTCAAATTATGAAGAAAATTTGTCAAAAAAAAGTGCATCAAATCACAGTCAAAAATTCTCGTCAAAATCAAACAACTCATTCAATGAAAATGACGATTTTGAAGATGATGAAAATTGTGACTTTAATTGCATCTATAATATTAGAAATGATAACGATTTGTTCATTTCAATTGCAGGTTTGTTTGATTCAAAAAATGACTTCAAAAAACAAGCAACAAGTTGTGTTTGTTACGCGTTAAAAGTGCGAGATATCATTGAAAAAGCTGCTTATGAAGATCAGTTTAATATGCTTGTTCACCCAAAATTAACTGTCTGTATGGGAGGGCCAATAATTGGTTATGTTGAAAAACCTGAATATCCTGAATTCAAATTTCTCACTAATTTACTAAAAGAAACCGATAAAATCAAAAGTATTGCTGAATATGACGCAGTTTATATTAATGAAAATTTATATAAATACTTGGATAAAGAAAAATTTGAAATTGAAGAAAAAACCGTTTTAAATAATTTTGTGTATCAAAAAATTTATGTTGTTCATAGGCGTTTAAAAGGCAAAGCTAAAAACAAAATTACAGGAAAGATTGGCCATAATGTATTTTGTATTTCGACTGATTCAGAAAATTAATTTTATGATATTATTTATGGACAATTTTATTATATATTTAATATCTGTTTAATAAAAATATTATATTTAAGATAAAAATGTATTTTTAATTTTATTTAATTATATCCTATGTAGTTTTTTCCTATTAGTAATATTTATGGTCAATTACAGCCAGTCAAGCATTAATAATAGATATCTATTGATTTGTTGGCTTTATATAGATAGCTATTAACTCATTCAAACTGTATATAAATTCTTGCTTTTAAATAATGTGATAGAGGAGGAAAAAAAAGTAAGTATTAATATTTTATTTAGGCATAAGTTCAAGGTAAATGATTTTAAAGTAATTATGTAAATAAATATTGCGCTTTGATAAATTTTTGCTTTTTTAATTGTTTTTATTCTCAGTTCCAGATTCCAATTCGGCAGATGGCATGCAATTATTGGATACAAGTTCTTGAAATTCTGAATTAACACCCATTGATTGGCAACTAGGACATGGATTTCTTTCACGATTATCATCTTCTTTATGGAAGTTTGCAGATGAATTTAAATCGAGCCAAAAAGAAGTTAAACAATGTGAATGGAAAGAGTGTCCACAAACGCCTGTTACTGGTGGGCAATTGTGGGAATGCTCTTGAGTGCAACTCCTGCATACGTTACCTAAAAGAAGATGGCAGATTCCACAAGGTTCGTTTGCCTTGTTAAAATAATGTTCATAAACCAATGTGCATTTCTCAATTTCAACGGGAGATGTTGCTGGTTGAGACATAATATTTTAAAATTTATAAATATTGACAGCAAAAATAAGGTTAAAAAAAATCACCAAATTAGTAAAAATTTACCCTTTCTCAATTTATTAAACACAATCAAGTTTTTTTATCTCCTCTTTTTCATTAAAATAAATACTACTGTTTGAATTTTATTATTTATTAGCTATCGCAAGCAAAAAAAAAAAAAAAAAAAAAAAAAAAAAGAATTTGTTTACCAGAATAATATAAGATTTCCCTTTTTCTTATTGCACAAAAGGTTCGCTATTTATACCATATCCAGAATTGATGAATTTAAACACAAAATGAGATTGTTATACCAAAATAACTTCTTGGAAGAAAGTTAAATCCTATTGTGATATTTATATTTTATTGCATATATACATTTCATATAATATTATAAAAATATTTTGTTATTATAAAATGTTTTTTGGCGGTAGAAAAAAAGATATTTGCATTTATTTTTTAGTTTATAAAGGTGAAATAATTATCGTAAAGGTGATTTTTTTCATTGAAATTTTAATATTTTTTTTTTGAAGAATCAAAAAGGTATTGTAATTAAAAATATAACTATTTCTATTTATTATAACATATAAAATCTATTTTTATGAAAAAATACTAATTTAATGATCTTTTGGAAAAAACTGAATATCTTCAATAATCAAAGTAAAAATCATCAAAATTAAAATCTGTTGTTTAATTATATATCAAATACAATTAAGTATTTATTAGTATAAATAAAATAGTAATTTTTGTTGAGATAATCGAAATAATAATCATCTAGAAAAATCAACCGCCAGAAACTTTATAAAAAATTTAGGATAAATTTAGGTGCCTATATAAACTATTTTTATCCATGCACATGGAAATGATCACAGTACAATTTTGAGAAATAAGCAACCTAAAATTGAGAGAAAGTATTCAATTTTAAAATTTAAATCCATCATTTTCTTGATAAAATATCATTATTATTCAAAATAAAAGAAATAATTATGCTAAATGCTTATAATTACAAGTAATATAACAAAATATAAATCGAAAAGTCCTTTTTGAAGGACTTTTTTCATCTCATTTTTTTAAAAAAAAGTAAACGGAATACTATCTACCCTTCTCGGAATACTTTCTACCCTTCTTTCTTGGTTAATAGTATATATATTGAGTATTTAGCAATTAAAGATTTAACCATTGAAAAAAGTAATATAATTATTAGATTAAATTATAAATTAAATATTTATTTTATTTATGACCACGTCGCCTTAAGAATAAAGCGATTCCAACGGCAGAAGCACATACTACAGCAGCAGCAGCCAATCCAATAAATATATTCTTGTGTTCTTGGCCAAATCGCCTGCTCTGCATTCTAATTAATTCTCTTTTGAGTCTTTTTACCTCATTTAAATCCACTGGCGTTCCAACTCCTTTTTGGTAGTGCGGAATTAAAGCTGAGATAGCTTCCATTGAATTGTTATCTGCAAGTTCGCGAAGAATTTGAACAGCTCTTTCTGGCTCGTTTAATTCTCCTGTTAATGGGCTTAGAATTACAGCAAGCATCAATTTGGCTTCATCTGATTTGTCAGCACATCGCTCAAGGATTTGCTTAGCTTCTTCTGGATGCTTAAGCGATCTGTATATTGTTGCAAGCCTGACACCTGCATCAGGATCTTCTGTCATATCGAACAATTGTTTCAAAATTTTGGTTGATTCTTCAAGGTTGTAATGATCTTTATATGGAGATTCTTCCAACGAGTAAATATCAATCAGAGCTTGCATTGCGGGTATGTATTTCTTTTCTGCAGCTGAAGAAATTAGTTTAAAAGCTTCTTCATAATTTTGTTTATTATTCGCTTCTGCGCCTAAAAGAAATTCTGATTTTGGATCAATTCCGGTATTACTGGATGCCTTAATTAATAAATCCCAAGAGTTCTCCTCACTTGGATCAAAGCTTAAGGTAATCTTGTATGCAGATTCGGAAAAAAGAGGAGTGGCATCATTAATTGGGTTGGTTAAAACACCGCATAAGATAGGATCATCTTGATTGGTAATAGCTAAAAAAATTGAATTGTTATCTTTATTATAACTGAATTTAATATCAGATTCTGCAGTAGGTGATGGAAATTCATATATAATTTCAATAAGAGAATTACTTATTTGATTAAATGAATAGCCAGGCAAGCAGTTGGTTGGTAAAGGAAATTGAGGATACATTTATATGTTACAATTCTTTAATAATTTATAAACATTTCAATTTTTTTTTAACCGCCTATTTTTATAAATTTAAATTGATATCGTCATCTTATTGAATTATAAAAATTTTATAAATTTTAATTGATATCGATATAATACAAAATAGAATAGTAATCATAGATAATGTCATCTTTTATATTATATAAATGGAAAATATATATTAATAAATATAAATTATTAATATTCGCTAAATATTTTTAAAAATATTTTCATATATAAATTTGAGAAAAAAATACAATTGTATTATTTATAAAATGTGTGTATATAATGATAATGTTTAAGTGAATATGTCATATAAATATTAATTAAACTTTTAATATGTATGATTGCTTAATATATTTTGATTATTTTAATTTATGAACTAATAAAAATTCTTCATAATGAGAAAAGAGGAGTTATTTGCCATAAAAAATATTATCCTCTGTTATAAATGTCTTTTTTGTAATTTTTATGTTAAAATATTTCAAAATATTAATATTAATTTGAGAAAAATCATACCTCTAAATTCACATTTTTATTTTTTGTTAAAAATGGAATAATATAATCATTATTTGATGAGTTACAATACGCTATTTCTGCAAATTTCAAAAGAAAATTTAATTTATTTTTCTTGCTTTTTGAATAATAGTGAAAAAATTGATAAAGTTTTATTAAATATATTAAATGAATGATTAAAAATTTAAGTTAGTTTTCTCAAAAAGAATATACTATAAACTCGTAATTTTCTTGAAGAAATAAGATTGAGAGAACTATCATTTTTTAAAAATTAGAATTATCTCAAAAATATTTAATAGAATACTTTCATAAAACTAATTATTGAGGATATTTTTATGCATTAAATATTTTAATTTTATATTTAAAAGATAAATGAATTTATTTATTGAAATAAAATAGTATTTTTTTTTTCTACCTGAAAAATAATTTTATCATTTTTTTATATCAAATAAAAATAATCTGCTCAAAATTATCTTAACGATGATAACATCGAAGTAAATTACGAAGTAGAAGTAAAATATAAGTATGAAACTGTTTCACCCTGTAATCTGCTACTAATAATTTTTGGATCATAATGTATTCTATTTGGAATTATTGATATGGCTGCTTTTTATGCAGTTCCAAACAATGAATTCAAAAATAACAAACGAAAATATCCTGATTATAATTTTTAAAGCCCGAAATGTTTATAGTAGTGACACATTTTTTAGAACATATTTTTCTTTTTTAACTGGTATCATGATTATACTTGCAATTATACCTGGCTGTCATGAAACTTTGGGATACATTCTCCCGATCATTTTCATTACATTATTATTAGCAACTTTCTATTTTTTAAATGTTATAAGCAGTTTCTTATACCTTCATATGATTAAAAAGGAAAATTTTACCTTAACTCAAATAACTAGCCTTTTAAACCTCCAACATCCAATAAGTGATATCTTATTATATACTGAAGGTGAGATTGCAAGAGTAAAAGGAGGATATTCAGATTGTAAATCAGATGGAGCAGCTGATGTTCCCATTGAATCTGATCTTGTTGGTCCCCGTTTCAATCCAAGTGATAATGAGCCAGATTTATTCTATTTAATTGTGACTCAAAAAGTTGATATGTCAGATGAATTTTTTGAAATATTGAAAAAGGTAAAGAAAAAGTTGTTTCTTGGTAAAAAAAATTTTCTGCTGCTGTTGGTTAAATTCTAATTTTAAAAGGTCAAAAAATTCGATCCGCTAAAGATGGAACAGCCAAGTGAAACAACAGATTTTGGTATCGTTATTTCGGTCAGCTTTGTGCAGTCATAAAATGTAAAGTTGTCAATAACGGTTATTTGGCAATCTTCCGCAAAAACAACTTTTTCAAGCTTAGAACATTTCGTGAATGATCCGTTGTAATCGGCACTTGCAATCTTCTTCACAGATGAGCCAAATTTGACGCATGAGATGAATTATCACTGCAAATGTCTGACAACTTTAGACTTGATACAAAAGAACTGGGAATCATGTTGTACGTGTCTTTGAACGAATCTGATGGATAAACAAGCTCAGCCGTGATTGAATAGAACTTTTTGAGAACGTCTTTGAATTCAGACCTCTCAAAACATCTGTTCTGAGCTAGGCGTTCAACTGTCGACGAGTGGAGAATAACAGTCGATTCGGATTGAAGATATGTGAGCTTCGTTTGGCCTGGACTCGATATTTCAGCGAGATTGCATTCATTTCCATCAATGATTTGTATCAGATATAAGAGAAGTTCGCTGATTTTGGTGAAGAATTGGTTGGAACTAGTATTATAAAGCATTTCTGAAACAGTTTCTTGATCTTTCAATGAGAGATTGTTAAATTCACTTAATTTCATATTTACGTTAAATTTAGATGTCATTTCTTCTTCTTCTTCTTCAAATGTATAATATTTGGATTTTTGAATGCTGGATGAATTTGAAAGCTTATCAGATTTTTGAATTATTATTATTTTGATTTTTGCTGGATCTTTGTTGATTTTCTTTGAGATTCACCAACTCTTGCTTTATTTTTCGTTTTCTGCTCTCAAACTTTTAATCTCTTCTTTGATTATTTTGTTTTCATCCAATACGAGTTGAAGCTGGGAGCGAAGTGCTTCAACTGGATCATGCGTACTACTTATTTTATCAACATAAGTGTTGATTTTTTCGCTTTCAACGTCATTTAAGTAGTATTGTTGGGTTTTATTTGAAAGAGCATTGAAGATCGCGTCAAAGTCGGGTCTATCGTTTGGATTACGTGACCAACACTGCGTAATTAAGTGTTCAATTGATTCGTTGATTCCTAATTTGAATTCAGGGCGGTAATTTTCAATGATGATTTTATTTCTGATATAATATTCGGAAATTTTTCCATTTAAATAATCCGGGTAGGGAATTGAACGAGTAAAAACTTCGTACATCAAAATTGCAAATGAATAAACATCAGATTTTTTGGAATATTGGCCATTTTCAAGAACTTCTAGTGCTAAATGGTAATGATTGAAATTGTGAACATAAATGGTCAGTAATTATTTTGTTTGGTAAACCAAAATCTGAGAGGTGTGGTTCAAATTCTTCATCAAGTAAAACATTGCTTGGCCTGAGTTTTCGGTGAATGATGCTTTTATCATGAAGGCATTTCATTGCTTGTGCAACACCAATTAAAATGATTTGACTAGTTGTGTTGTATAATTGGCTGGTATATTATTATCTCTGATTTGTTTGAGAACATCTGAAAGGGAACCATGTTTTAAAAATTCCATTACTATGATAATATTATTTTCATCATGAAAATCAGTTGACGAATACCCAATGATTTTAGCCATTGTTGGGCTATCAAAATGCATCATTACTTTTATATCGCCTTCGATTGCTTTTTTATTTTGTTCAATACATTTTTTTTTCCTCAATTATCTAATCAATTGAAAATTGTTTGATTAATTAGAAATCATAAATTCTTTTATATTATTTGTATAAATAGAAAGCTAAAAATAAATGTAAAACTTAAAATGCAACTGATATTTAAAATTTAAATATAGTTTATTTATGTTAGTATAATCATTTAATATTGCAAAATAAACTTTTTTTTAAACATCTTTTCTTCTCAAAATTTCAATTATTTGACCAATTAGAATAACATAATAAATGACATCCGAAATAGCTAAAAATATTAATCTTATTGCTGAATTTTGTGGGAAGAGAGATATTAATTCATTGGATAAAACTGAATTAAGAAATAAATATGGAATAGATCAAGTTGATGTCATGGTTCTTTTTGGTGGAAGCATTATTTGTGGAGGAGACATTTTAGCAGAAGGTATGAAGAACAAAATTGCTAAAAAATATATAATTGTTGGAGGAGCTGGTCATACTACAGAAGCTTTAAGAATAAAAATGCGTAATGCATATCCTGAAGTTGCTACAGAAGGTTTACCTGAAGCGGAAATTTTTCAGAATTACTTAAAAATGAAATATAATTTGCACGCTGATTATCTAGAATGTAAATCCACCAATTGTGGAAATAATATTTCATATCTTTTGGATCTTTTAAAAAATAACAATATTACATGCAATTATATAATTATATCACAAGATGCAACAATGCAGTACAGAATGGGAGCTTGTCTTCGTAAATTTGCCAATTTTACGATTATTAATTATGCAACATATACAGTAAAAGTAATCAACGACAATGGAAATTTGAAATTCAATGAATCTATATTAGGAATGTGGGATATGGAAAGATATATTACCTTATTAATGGGTGAAATCCCAAGGTTAACAGATGATGAGAATGGCTACGGACCTAAAGGTAAAAATTTTATTTCTCATGTTGATATCCCGGAGGAAATAAATAGAGCTTTCAATGAATTAAAAGTAGTCTACAGTGATAAAATTAGGGAAGCTAATCCGCTTTTCGCCACCAGGAAATAAATATGTAAATGTTTTTTATTAATTTAGTTGAAAATTTTATTATTTTTTAATCTATTGCTAAATAAAAATTATTGATGATATAAAAAAATTATTTTCAAGGATAATTTTCGACTATGTTTTAAACATTTTGGAACATTAAAATAAAATCATAATATCAAAATAAAATTCAAAAATAAATATCAAGATGAAAGCATTTTAAAAAAATATCAAATGTCTTTCAATTTTTTCAATATGAACTCTCAAAATGTGAACATAATTCGAATTATGAATCAAGTTTAGAAATGAAAATACCCATGAAGATGAAATCCGAGTACGATGATTACGAAGTTGACAAACTAATTGCGGAAAACACGCATTCAATTGTTGTATCAGCTCATACAAAATCTGACAAAGTTGCCATTAAATGCATTCCACTAGATTGTTACAATCCAAACGAACCAGAAATCATGTTTGAAAAGAAGCATCCCCACATAATCAAATTACTTGATTCATTTCAATATGATAATAATTTCTTCGCTATCGTCATGCCGCTTGCACAATATGACCTTGACGAGTACATCAAAAAAAGATTTTATTTGCCTGAAAATGAGGCAAAAAAAGTGATGGCAGACGCCCTTGACGCTGTCAAATTTCTGCATTTTGACGGAATTTGGCACAGAGACATCAAGCTCGAGAACATGTTCGTGATGTCTGAGTCAGAGAGTGGCCCGTCGGTTGTGATTGGTGACTTTGGACTCGCGTGCAGCACCGAGTATGGGACAGTTGATGGTCCTGGCGTTGGAACAGACCAGTTTGCCGCGCCTGAGCTGATTGAGGTAGACTTCTCGATGAGGTACGACTGCAGATTCAAGGAGGAAACAAAGTGTTTGTTTTGGGAGGTGAAATTAATTGACCTATTTCTGTTTATCGTTGTTTTCGGCATTGTGAAAAAATCAAATCAAGCAAACAGAATGGAAGCAAAGCAAATCAAGCAAACAGAATGGAAGCAAAGCAAATCAAACAAACAGAATGGAAGCAAAGCAAATCAAGCAAATAGAATGGAAGCAAAGCAAATCAAGCAAATAGAATGGAAACAAAGCAAATCAAGCAAATAGAATGGAAGCAAAGCAAATCAAACAAATAGAATGGAAGCAAAGCAAATCAAGCAAATAGAATGGAAACAAAGCAAATCAAGCAAACAGAATGGAAGCAAAGCAAATCAAACAAACAGAATGGAAGCAAAGCAAATCAAGCAAACAGAATGGAAGCAAAGCAAATCAAACAAACAGAATGGAAGCAAAGCAAATCAAACAAACAGAATGGAAGCAAAGCAAATCAAGCAAATAGAATGGAAACAAAGCAAATCAAGCAAACAGAATGGAAGCAAAGCAAATCAAACAAACAGAATGGAAGCAAAGCAAATCAAGCAAACAGAATGGAAGCAAAGCAAATCAAACAAACAGAATGGAAGCAAAGCAAATCAAACAAACAGAATGGAAGCAAAGCAAATCAAACAAACAGAATGGAAGCAAAGCAAATCAAGCAAATAGAATGGAAGCAAAGCAAATCAAACAAATAGAATGGAAGCAAAGCAAATCAAGCAAATAGAATGGAAACAAAGCAAATCAAGCAAATAGAATGGAAGCAAAGCAAATCAAACAAATAGAATGGAAACAAAGCAAATCAAGCAAATAGAATGGAAGCAAAGCAAATCAAGCAAATAGAATGGAAATTAAGCAAATATTTGATTCAATATTTTCACTTAATTTCAAGTTAAAATGGAATCAAAAATGTATAAACGAATGACTTTTAAAGTAAATCTGTTTTTTTCACCTCTTTTTCACAGCATTGATTGGTGCCGATAAGAACGACAGGCAGGACCAGGCCAGTTGGTTTTCATTTCTTTTTTTCTTTTTGTTTTTCTAACATTCAGACACAAACAAGATTGACACGTGGAGTCTTGGCGTGGTTATGTTTTATATTCTGTGTGGTCGCCATCCGTTCTTGCTTGACGACAGCCAGCATCCTGCATATGACATATCTCGGCAGCTTGATGGAGATATCATTTTTGACTTTCATCCTTTTGATCCAGAAAAGCCCAATCCTTTTATAAATGATGTTTCTGAAGACGCAAAAGACTTGATAATGCATATGATTTGTGCTGATCCTGACGATAGATATACAATTGCTCAAGCACAGAGCCATTGTTGGTTTGATGATTATGCCCCTGATAATATTGATAATAGTGATAATAGCAGTATTGGTGATGATACAAAGGAATATGTGTCTGGTGAGATTGTTTCAAATATTAGTATTTTTATAAATTTACATATATAATGATATATGAAAAAGAATTATTATGTTGTTCATATTTATGAATATATTTTGGTCTGCATACTATTAGTTTCTTGGATATGATAATTTTCGAAAATGAAAATAAATTTATTAAATATTAATATTTTTTTTTTTTAAAAAGAAAGCGATGTGGAACAGTTGGTTTAGTTCGTGAGGCTCATAACCTCAAGGTCGGTGGTTCGAGTCCACTCATCGCTCTTTTTATTTTCTTTATTTTTTTCGATTCTATATGATCAATATCATTTACATTCTTATCATTGGATTTTATATAATTTTAAGTAATAATTTGTGGATTTGTTTTTTAAAAACAGAGTCAGAATGTTTTTTTAAAAATCAATTATTTCTAAAAAAATCATTAATGATTTTAAAAGCGAAATGAATCTAAAAATGAAATTATAAAACCGTTTCTGTATTAACTGCAATTTTATCTGATGTAATTAATGATTTAAAGAAAAGATATATCCTAAAACTAATATTTTATATAAACTTTTTTTGAAACAAAAAAAGTTTTTTGATCTCAAATTATTTAAATGATTATGTGGTTTTTGAAAAGAACTTTTTCTGTGTAGATAATAGAAAATGTGTAAAGAGACTGACGAGAATAGCGAGCCTGATAAACAGTCAAAAAGCAAGGCACACAAAACGAAAAGCAAAATAGACAAAAATGTAGAAAAAATTGAAAGTAATCCAGAAGAACATTCAAAGCCCGCCAATTTATCGAATCCAGATGAAACAGAAAATGGAAACTCAAATAAAAAGTCAAACGAAGCGGATAATGAGAAAAATCATGTTGAAAACTCTCATAGTAGTACATATTCAGAAGAGGAGGAGGAAGAAGAATATTCCTCTCAGAGAGTATCAAAGTCTAAAAAACACCGTAAGTCTCATTTGCCTTCACCTTCAGTTACAAATATTACGGCAAGAGAAGCTAATGATGAAGATGATATAGATTATACGCCAATACCCAGCTCTTATGCTGGAAGTTACTCCTCAAACTTTAATGATCCAAACTATTCAGGTTCTTATACGCAAGACTATTAATATTCAACTATATTTATATTATGGGTATTTGATTTTTTATGACTCTTTCTTTCTGGTCGATTTTTTATCATTGTCTCAAAATTACAATGCTAATTTTTATACATATTTTCATTGTAATTTTGATCATATTTTTTATGTAGTATTAAAAAAAAAATGAACATTATCAGGAATTGGATATTGTTTGCAAATAAAAATTAAATGCATAAAAATCTTTCATGCTTTATTAGTTTCTATCCATAGATATGTATAGAGATGTAAAAACAAATTTCATTTATCATAGTAAAAGTTCCACTTTTTCTGTGGAAAAGTGAATATAATATATTAGATGAAACTTTTTCAATGTATATGATTTTTAATTTTGTATAACAACGTTATATATATCTTAAAAAAAGAAAATGGCGCATTTTAAATATTTCATCATACCCTTGAATTTAGGGTTGGAATATCTGTCACTTTCATATTGCTTATTGTTAGTGTGATTTTATCATGAATGGATAATTATGATTGTATCATTAAATTCTATGCTTAATTTTTTTATTTTTTATATTAAAATATTGCAATTTAATAAATCTTTTAATATTGTTAAAATGTATAAATATGATATATTATTATTTTAATATATATAATTATAAAAATTATATGATAAAATCTAATATCTTTCTATGATAAAATAGTTTGTAATATTTGATAGATAATTCAAAAAGTTTTATTGAAACAACTTTTTGAAAGAAGAATAAATTTTTCTTTTTTATTCTTATATATTGAAGCAAAATCATTTTTCATTTTATTTTAATATTTTTTTAAAGTAATTACATATTTTTTAGAAAAACAAAAAATTGAAAATCTTAATATGACAAATGATTTTTCAATTTATGGTTTATTAAATATATTTTATCTGTTGAAATGCAAAAAAAATCAAATTAATGACTGATTGAGGAAATTATGATACCCAAATTTTGTCATAAAATTAAAAATTTTATGACATAAATGTTTGTTATATATATAAGTGCCAGATAAATATGATAAGTAATCTTTGTTTCAAGATTGAGAAACACAAAAAAGTAATTTAAATGATAAATGAGAAGCAATATTCAGATTTCAAACCTATTTTCATTATCCAAAAATAGATCATGAATGCTTTCTTTAGCATTATTCATTTTTATTCTTTATATATATAAAAATAATTATGTTAATTGTAATAGATAAATAAGTTTTTCAAGTCATTTTATAAAAAAAAATAATTAATCAAGCTTTTACAAAATTTGTTTCTGCTGGTAAAACATTAATTCTAATATCAGTGCAAGATGAAAAATCTGTTATTTGTATCAATGAAGAACAATCTTTGAAGGCCCAATTTCCAATTTGATGCGCAGATTCAGGCATTTCAAAATGATTCAAAGAAGAGCATTTGTAAAAGGCGCAAATTCCAATTGCCGAAATATTCGAAGGCAATCTTATATGTATCAATGATGAACAACCGCAAAATGTTCCCTCTTCAATCTCAGTAACATTTGAAGGATCATCGAAAGAAATCTTTTCCAACGATGAGCACACGCCGAACGCATAGCTTCCAATTGAGTTAACGGAAGAAGGGATTGACACTTGCTTTAATGATGAGCAGCCATTGAAAGCGAAATCGCAAATCTTTGTCACTGAAGAAGGAATGGTTAAATTAGTCAATGACGAGCAACGGCAAAAAGCTGATCTTTTAATTTCAGTCACTGAAGAAGGAATAGATATTTCTCTCAAATTAGAGCATCCTTCAAAAGTGCTCCTTTCAATCATTGTAATGGAGGAAGGAATCGTAATTCGCTCGAGTGAAGAGCAGCCACAAAAAGCATTCTCGCCGATGTCAGTGACTGATGAAGGAATTTCAATTTTGTTTAATGATGAGCAGCCACTAAAAGCTTGCTGAGCGATTTCAGTGACAGATGAAGGAATTGTCACGTTTGTTAATGATGAACAGTTCTGGAAAACGCCTTGGCCAATTAAAGAGACTCGTGAAGGAATTGTCACTTCACGTAATGATTTGCACTCGCCAAAAGTGAATTTTTTGATCTCTCTTTGAGACGAAAGATTTGTGATTTTCGTCAACGATGAGCATCCATAAAAAGCGCCCTTTTTGATGGTCATTACTGAGGCAGGAATTGTTACTTCCTTTAAAGACGAGCAGCCATAAAAAGCATAACCTTCGATGTGGAACACTGACGAAGGAATTTCAATTTCACTCAATGAAAGGCAGTTCATGAAAGCTCCTTTGCTAATTATATTTATTGTTGGATTAAGTGTGATCTTATTCAATAGAAAACATTTTTGGAATGCGCATTTGCCAATTTCAGTGATGGTTGAAGGAATTGATTTGAATTCCAACTTTTTGCATCCAGAGAAAGCAAAGTCTCCAAGTGAAACAACAGATGGAGGAATTGATATTTCAGTCAATGAAAAACAGTCTATAAAAGCACACTCGCCAATCGATGAAACAAGAGGAGGAATGTTTATTTTCCTCAGTGATGAGCAGTCAGTGAATGTATAGCTTTCAATTTTATCTAAATTTGGAGGCAGTTCAATTTCAGTCAATGATGAACAAGCGCAAAAAGCGCAATGTTTAATTGTAACAACTGAAGGAGGAATATTTATTTCATTCAATGATGAACATTCAGCGAAAGCACACTCTCCAATTGAAGTAACACTATTAGGAATCACAACTTTCGTCAATGAGGAGCATCCATGAAAAGAACTGTCTCCAATTGAAGTAACACCGTCAGGAATAACTACTTGTTTCAATGAAGAACATCCTTTGAATGCTTCAGGAAATATTTTCGTCGTTGAAGAAGGAATTGTAATTTCTGTCAATGATGAACATCCTTCAAAAAGAGAGCAATTAAGATCAACTCCTTCGGAAGGCAAAGTCACGCTTTTCAATTGTGTGCAATTAATGAAACATTGATCTAAAACTTCATGAACAGAAGAAGGAATCTTTATCTCTTGTAATGATGAACAATCTCTAAATACTACCATCCCAATTTGAATGAGAGATGAAGGCTCTTCAAATATAACTTCTCTAAGTCTAGTGCATCCATTGAACGCTCCTTCATCGATGCTAACAATAGAAGAAGGAATTCTTATACTTGTCAATGAAGTGCAATTATCAAAGGTGTATCTTTCAATCTTTGTTAAAGAAGGAGGAATTACTATTTCTGACAATGATGAGCATCCTTCAAAAGCACTATTACCAAGATATTTAATAGAGTTTGGATCTTCAAACTTTACGGAAATCAATGAGCTACATTCAATGAAAGCTTGTGTTCGGATCTCTTTTACTGAAGAAGGAATTGTTATTTCTTCAAGTAAGTTGCATTTTTCGAAGGCACCATAATCAATTATTGTCACTGAATCAGGAATTTGAATACTTTTCAATGCTTGGCAAGTGCTGAAAACGCTAGATTTGATTAGTTTTAGGTCAGGAAGTTCAATTTTATTCAATGAATAACAGTAGGAAAAAGCAAAAACGCCAATTTCAGTGACAGAATAAGGTATGTCTATATGACTCAAACTAATGCATCCGCTGAAAGCTTCATCTCCTATTGAAGTGATTGTTGAAGGAAGGCTTACTGCACTCAATGACTCGCAATCCTTGAAAGTTTCACTTTCAATCGAACAAATGAAAAAAGGAATATTTATCTTCTTCATATTAATACAGCCAAGAAAGGCACCTTCTTCAATGCGTGTAATTGAATCTATATTTATGCGTTCAAGTGATGAACAGTAGCTGAATGCATATTTTTTAATAACTTCAACAGTGGAAGGAATCACTATTTCTCTCAATGCTGTGCAATGACTGAAAGCTTCTTCACTAATTACTCTGTTGCAGGGAGGTATTACGATACGAGTCAGTTTAGAGCAGAAATAGAAAGTTTTATTAATGATCTGAGTTTCAGGAATTGATAATAAATATTTAACTGTCTCCATATTATTTTCTTTAGCAGCAAAACGTAATGCAGTATAATTAAAAAAATAAAAAATAAAATTGACTCATTAAATTTTTTGTTTTGGAATTCCATTTAAAAAGTTTTACTTTTTGAATGTCATTTAAAATTTCAATATAAAACTTTTTCTATATTAAAAACAATATTTTAAAATTTTTGCATTTAAATCGATATGACCTTTTTTTAAAAGAAACTTGACAGTATCTAAATAATTGTACTTGGATGAATAAAGGTAATAAAGAGCAAGTTGACTCTCTGTCATTTCTGGTAAATACAAAAAGTTAGCATAATGAAAACAATTGTCAATGATGTCGTCGTCAAATTTGTAATTATTGTTTAAATAGTCAGCAATATTATTTTGATGACTTTTTATTGCTTCAGTAAGAATAATTGTTTTTCCATCAATTTCTTCAATTTTTTCTTCAAATAAATGAATTGTTTTTGGATTTCCAGAGTGCATTGAAAAAGTCAAAATTGAATGAGGTATTTCAATTTTTGTGAGTAAATATTTTATGATTTTGTTTGATCCGTAAAATGCTGCATATTCCATTATATCTGTGCTTTTGTATAAAATTGGATTTGTCTCAAAAATTGATGGTTTGATTTTCAATGATGAAATTTCAATTTCTGTTAAATTTAAAAAAGTGACAAATTCTTGAATTGAGTCATTTCGAATAATCTTGCAAATTTCTGAATCATTGACTCCATTTTGCCTTTTCTCGTCAAAATTTGTGAAGATATCTGGATCATTTTGACACATTGTATTTTCAATATCTCTTATCTTATCTTCGTTATAAAAAGATTTAAGTTCGGGATGAAAATAATATTTATGTTCGACGCTTAACTTGTCGAAAACGTCCTGATCAACTTTCATTATTTGGTTTTTGATAAGGATAAAAAGAATCAACTTGCATTTTTGAAATATTCTGTAGATTTTTAGATTTGTGAAAGATGACATAATATATTTTTTAAGATATAAGATAATTTGCTCTATCTTATTGAAAAATAAAGAGTTTCGATGGCATTCGTTCGTTATATTTGTTAATAAGGTGCATACATCTTTTAGGTCTTCTTTTTTTTTTTTTTGGAGATTTAGATTATTGTTAAAAAAGCTAGTTAGTTGAATGTATCCAATATTATCATGATTTAAGTTTTCAATGAACAGCAAAATTTGATTTTGGATTTCTCTTTTTTGCATGAAATATCTTTGAGTTTCCATTGAGTTTAGTGATGTTATTTATTTTGCAAATTAAAATTTTTGAAAAAATTCGAAAAATTTTATCAAATTTTACAAAAATTTTTAATTTTTAGACTAAAAATTTTATCATCTCTAAATTTTGGAGAGGTATAGCTACATTAAAAAGTGGATGAATAGATAATATAATATATATAATAAGCATTATAATTTTCTATATATTACTGGTATTATTCATGTAACATAAAGTTGAAAAAATCAATTTTATTCAAGTCGTTTTTTGAATGAACTCAAAAAGTTCAATTTGATTAAAAATATTAAAATTTTAGGGGGACGTTTCAAAAGTTCATAAATTGACCTATTGTTTATAAATGAATGATCGAAATCAATTCAAAATTTAAAAACGAAATAATATTTTATAAGATCAAAATAAAAAAAAAAAAAAAGACTTAACAAAATATTTGTAAAACGAAGAAAAATAAAGTTGTGCGAGGGGAAAAAAACATTCTTTTTTATCAAAAAGTCACGTACTTTTTAGTGTTTTTTATTTCCTTTTTAAAGCATATCTATTAGGCTTGTTATTCTCCATTTCTCGAGATCGATTTCAGAGATCACGAAATTTTTTTCTCAGCTTTTGATATCAGAATTTAAAATTAAACTTTTTGATAAATATTATTATCTATTGTTTTAAATCGTTGAATAATTCATTGAGTTATTTCAATTTTAATAATTTTGCTATAATTGAAAAAGTTATAAACATCTATTTTTTAATGCCGAGACAGAAAAATTTTAAAGATAAGTGGGCTCAAAATATAAAATATCATCAAAATATTCATAGAAATGTAGGTACCTCGCCTATTCCTCAACAAAAAAATGATATTGGAACAAAAAAGAACGATTTTATAGATTTTAACATGAAAACTCTTGTTTTTCTACATTAACATCAGGTTTTTCATTTGTTTCAGCTTTTACTTTTCTCGTTTTAATGACTGGATACATAATATACAAGAAAAATTTCAACAAAGCTCTGAAAGAATTAGAAATAACTATAAACTATGAACTTATAAAACAATTGAAACAAAATCAAGAAGAAGAACAACTAAATATTATAGTTGTTTTCGATGGAGCCTGGAACCACGTATGTGGGTGGTCCTGCTGCATCGTTACTATGGATGTTATTAAAACTAAAAAAAATAATAGATATAGCAATAATCGAAAAATCAAAGTAATAAGTTAAAGATAATTCAGATTTATCGTCTAAATCCTTAGAATCCGAAGGATTAAAAACTATCACAAAAGTGGAAGAACGATAAAAGAATAAATGGATATGAACACGACAATGATGGAACCACTCGTAAAATATTCATTAGATGGAAGATTATCGAATATCTCGATTATGGTCATTCAATCAAAAGCTGTTTCTCTGCTTGTTAAACATTGTGACTCTAACATTTTAATAAAAGATTGGTGAAAAAAGTAATAAGTGCAATCTATCTTTCATCTTAGTTAATTAATTATTCTCAAAAATGATATTAGGAATGAAATCTAAAATTGTTTTAATTTGTTCAATATCAATAAAACAATGGGAATCGAATTCCTTATTGATATTCTTTCTTTCCATCCTCTTTTCTGGCATCAGCCTTTACTTAATCTTTCATTTGATCTTCTTCTGTCTGAATTTCTTCGATATAATAGGAATCGAACTGGGAATCGTCTGTATCAGCCCAATCTTGAACCTGGCTCATAATTGCTCTTCTTAGTAGAATTTTTCTTTCAAAGAAAAATTCTGTTTTATCTTTCTAATATCATAAAATATCATTTATTAGAATTTTTTTTGATGAACATTTTTCTATATAATACTTCAAGGGATAGGTAAGAAATGATCATAATAGCAACACAATAAACTTATAAATTTAGTTTTATAATATTAAATATCCCAATTACAAATTTTTTTTTTTTTTTTTTTTTTTTTTTTGATTTTTACAGAAAATATATAAACCAAAAACCAAAAACAGAGATGCAGTACAAGATAATATGCAAGCAAAATAAGCAGTATTTTCAAAATTATTACTCGAAGAAGAAATAATTCGCATTTTTTTGAGCCATGTTGGATATTTCTTGTTCTCAAATTATTTTTACTAGCACAAAAAATGTAGTTCTTTATACATCCTTTGCGAAAAGTTTATAACTAAAAATAGAATCGATCTTGATTTTTTGTAAGCCTAACTATTCATGCCAAATGTATTCATGTTATTTTTGTTAGTAAATCATTATATATTTTTGAGATTTCTAAAATTTTTATAAAGTAAAAAAGAACTCTCAAAAAGTTTAAAAAACTGTAGGATTGTTACATATCATTTTCTTTATAATAAAAGATGAAATTTTTGCTTTTTTTTTTTCAAAAAAATATCCTTCTAAAATAAATTTAATATAAAAATGCTATATAGTGAAAAATTATTATTACTCTCTTTATTTGTTTATTGATTAAAGTTTTTTCTTGCATTTACAACTTTTTATAGTCGTTTATATTATTATTATTTTTATAATCGACTATTTTTTCCTTACTTTTATGAAAAAATCAAATATTTTTTGCTGAAAAATAAAATGGGTCCCGACCAGGGATGTGAAAAGGGCCGCCCGGGCAAGCTCGGGCAGAATGTCACTTTTTTGCCCGGGCAAAATTTACGGGCAGAAGATTTGCCCGAACTTTCTTTTTTTTAAGTCACATTTCATTTGCCCGGGCAGAAAAGTGACATTGTCCGCCTTTGCCCGTCTTTGCTCTTAGAAAACATAAGAATATTAAACTAATATTATTAAAATAAATTATTATAATTGCTTTAAAATTAAAAAAAATATGAATATTAAAAATTTAAATGAAAATGAAATTTTTTATAAAATATCAATCAAAAAAACAATAGAATTATCTTATTTTTAAATAACATTTCATTGTCACTTTTAATCTCGGGCAATCGCCCGAGCAAAATTCACGGGCAAAGACGGGCAATGCCACTTTTTTTGAGAACGGGCAAGACGGGCACGGGCACTGCCCGTAGCCCTTCATTTTTACGGGCAATTTGAAAAATAACGCGATGATTATTTTTGTATTTTTACCAATGGGCAAATGAGTAAGATTACTAGTGGTAATTTTGATAAAAATATTCTACCCACAGAAATCGTCAAAAGCTATATCGATATCATCAATGAGGAGTTCGGTGGGGGTATCTCGACTAGCAACCAATATGTTGGACAGCTGAGAACTCATTTGTAGCTCACACTGGTTTTGATACGATCATAAGCTCGAGGAATCCCATTTTGATACATTCGTCAGACGACTGAGACTTACACGTGTTGAGCAGGAGCGTCTCCAGAAATTGGGATTGGAACATGCTGAACGTTTACTGAATAGCAAGATTACTACTAAGAATTTTGCTAGAAATATTCAAGCCACAAATACTGTTGGAGATTATATCGATATCGCCAATGAGGAGTTCGATGGCATCATCCCTGGCCCCGACTCAATATGCTGGGACTTTTTGGGACTTAATAGGTTTTTTATTTAATCATATTATGATATGTTTAATTATATAAGATTATCTTTAATTACACCGATACGATTATTAAATATTTATTTATAATTAAAGATAATCATATTTTAATCTTAAAATATAAAATTGAAAGGAATATCATTCAAAATTTTGAGAGAAATATAGTATTTATCATTCTATTTGAAACTTCTAAAAACTCATTTAAAACGAATTAACAATATTATAGTTGCTCTAATTGTCTGGAAATAAATGGATATTGAGTATTTTTTTCAAAACATCGAAATGAATTATTATATATGGTCCATTTTACTTAAATTTTCTACATTAAATATGAAAATTAAAAATAATTGGTATTGATATTTTATTATTATGCATTTTTAAAGTGAAATTTTCTTTTTTTTGGAGGTTTTCGTATATAGAATAAACTTTAAAATTAACTTTTTGAGAATATTATTTCAAAAAAAAAAAATTAAGTTTATATAGACCATATTAAGGTTGAACAAAAGCAGTATATTTTATCATATTATAATATAATAAAATATATGATGATAAAAAATTTATTTACTAAATATAATGGTAAAATTGACGTATGATATAAAAATAAACTAATTTTTCTTTTTGAATGAAAATTTTACAATTTGATAAGTTTAGAAAAAAAATGATGTTTTGTATAAATATTATAGCAAATATGAGGAAAATCCAATTTAAAATATAAGATATATTTTTTAGTTAATTTATTAAATTGAATTTATTTTTTATGAAATATTTGAATCATCAGAAAATTGAGATCAATTCTATGAAATTATTATATGCTTCAGAATATTGAGCATTTTTTTAAGAAATAATTGTGAGATTGTAAGATATAAACAATTGTAAAATTGTGAGAAAATAAAGATTTCTGAAAAGTAAAAATATGTAAAGTATTCAAAGAAAAAATCTATCCAAAATAAAGTCCCCAGCGTCGGAATTTTTGATTTTTTAAAATAAATCTTTTTAAAATCAAAAAATATGGCCAATTTTTCAAATTTTAACTCAGGTTGAAAAGATTAGCTGAGTGATTATTTATGAAATTATCTCTACTTTTAGCAAGATATACAATAATTTAAATATATTATATAATGATATTATTAATTTTATGAATATTTAATAAAAAAAATTAAAATTTATAATGATATATTTCGCAAAATATGTATTTTCGTTGTCACTTTTTGAATACTACAAAATTGAATGAATACCTTAATAAGGCCTGTTTATATCTTAATATTAAATCGCTATAATTTAGAATAAAAAAATGAAAATATAATAAGATAGATTTATTTTAAAATGAAAAAATACGTTATTTCAAGTCTGAACCCATCTGAAAAATACCATAGGTGTGCTAAAATTTTGTAAAGTGTCAAAATAAAGTACTCAAATCATTTTTTACGGTCAAATGCCACCATAATGATATATTATTAATGTTTTATCGCATATATACTATTTTTTAAATAATAAATCTTGATTTACCATACATTTTTGAGATATTTTTAATTATTTTTAGACAATTTTTTAAATGCATTTTTGGTCGGAAATAGGATTTTTCTATGATTATTTTGTCGCTGCTATTTATAGAAAGATAACTAAAAAACATGATGAAAGCCACTGAAGATGGCAAAGAATGCAAAGAATTTAAGAAAAAAATATGAATAATAAGCTAATACATCATTTTTGATGAACTAGCAGAAAAAATCGAAGTTTATGAAAATTTTATGCAAAATATCAGATAAAAATATGATATTATCCATAAACTTGCATATTATGAAGTATATTAATAATAAATATAAATAACATACATGATTTGAATTTCAAAAAGAAAATTATGAATTATGATATAATGCATAGGTCATAAAAGAAACCAAAATGGAAGAATTTAATATATTTTTCCCCAATTTCACCGAGTATGCTTAAAATAAGTAAAAAATTATCCGCCAAATATTCAATTGAAACTTTCTAAGAATAATTCAAATTTTAAAATTTTGAATTAAAGTTTACATTCAAAAAATTATCGGATGAAAAATATATAATATCTTAAAAATGTATGGTAAAAATTATTTAAAAATTATAAATATAAATATAATTAGAAATATAAAGGTTTATAATTAAAATTCATACCAATCCTCCGTAAAATTTAAATTTCTGACACTTTACAAAATTTTAGCACACCTATAAAATACCAAAATCTATAATAGAAAAATTCAGACATAAAAATGATCGTCTCATTCAATTGTTAAAATCATAACAAATAGTTTTATTTTTTCAATAGATATAAAATTTTTTATTTGATATTGCTAATGTTAAATTTCAAGGAAATTCACGGATTTCTCCCAAATAATGAAACATGACAAGATGATAAAAGTTCATTTTTTAACAAAATTGAGATAATGAGTAATAGCAATTGAATGCTTTACAATAAATCCAATTTTATATTTGAACTATCATATCCTGTTTATTTATTCTTTTTTAAATATGTTTTTCAAAAATAAATAATATTTTAAAATAATTAATAAAATATAATAGAAAATATTAAGTATTTACTATAAAAATATTCGAAATATAACCATAATAATGTTTTATTTAAATTTTAAAAAATTTATAATTTGCTTAGATGACACATGTTAATATTTTGGTTAATATCAACAAATTTGAACCAATTGAAGCTTTAGCTGAGGGTGGATTTGGTGATGTTTATAAAGTTAGAGATAAAGACTCTGGTGAAATTTATGCAGCCAAGATTTCAAAATTTCCAGTCAACCAAGACTTCAAAGATGATGAAATAACTTTTTTACTTTTTCGCGAAGTTAATTTATTAGCTGCCCTGAATCATCCTTCAGTTATTAAATTTATTGCATATTGCTCGACTGATTTTGATAGAGAACCCAATCCGACAATTATCACTCAATTTGCACCTAGAGGATCACTTCAAGATATTATAGAGAATTCTTGCAATCAACAAGATTCTCTCTGGGATGATACCAAAAAACTAATTAATATTTATGGAATTGCATCAGGTATGATGTATTTGCATTCACATGATATCATACACCGAGATTTAAAACCTGCAAATATACTAATGGATGAAAAACTGCAACCAAAAATTTCTGATTTTGGAATTTCAAAAATCTCAAATTTTACAGAAAGTTTCGATATTGGCGATGTTTCTACCATACCAAATAAAGGAACAGAAGTATACAAGCCTCCTGAAGTGCATTATGGTGAAGAATTTACCAAAGCTAGCGATGTTTATGCATACGGATTAATTGTATATCAAATTATGGAGAATAAACCAAATATCATTAAAAAAAATGATTATAAAGCATTGGTCAATATGGCTTTCAAAAAAGATCGTCCACAATTTAGTCAGCAGATTCCCGAACCATATAAAAACCTTATCGAAAAATGTTGGGATCATAATCCAAAAAACAGACCCACTTTCGAAGAAATTACTAAAGAATTAAAGAAATGCGTGTATATAACTGATAATGTTGATGAAGATGCTTTTTGTAATTATATTGAATCACTTGAAGAGCATTCTGATAGTTTTAATCTTTTTAGGCGATCAATTAAATTCGACGAATTCATCCAAGGGAGAATAAAGACAAGAAAACGGAGTAATGCCATAATTACTCCTAAAAAACCTTTTAATCTTCTTCAGAAAATTGCATCACAAAACGAATGCCCGAATGATATGATAGGATTCAGAAACAAAGACGAATTTAAATTAGATGAATTATATATTGAGATAGATGCAGATGACACTGATTCTCAAAAGAGGTTATCAAGAAAAAGAGGATATAATGTGACAGAAGCTCCGAAAGATCTTTTTGGAAAAGTTGAAGGACAAAGTTAAAAATGTTTGATATATAAAAGAAATATTTTTATACTTTTTTTTTTTTTTATTTTTTTAAAAATTTTCCAGACTTAGTGAGTCGAACTCTAAACCCCAAGATTTCAAATATAAAATGTCTTCATTTTTTCCTCTTTATTAGCAAGAAAAATATAATATTATATCATATATATCATTAAAAAAAACTTTTGCTTAAATGTATAGAAAGCAGCATTACATAACATTATTAATAAATCATATCAAAATAATTTTTTTTTTATAAAGTTGATTATCTTTTTATAATATTGAACTAATTTTATTATTACTTTAAAAATAGTAAACTTTTATAATATCAAATTTCCGAAAAATTCAATTGAATTGAGAGCGAGACTGTAAGTCCCGATCCAATTTGGACCTATCTCCTTCATTCTGATGTACCTAAATTCATTCGGCATTTTATTTCTAACGTGGAACTTGTGAACGTAAGATATTCCATTCAAGCTTGCACACTCGCTCTGCTGGTCGATGACTTCCCAGCTTTCATTGTCGTTTGAGCCCTCAATGACCCAATTTTTTGGGTGCTCGCTGTTTGTGCTCCAGCTTCCAGATCTGATCACGTAATCAGTCAAGTTTATTTTCCTGTTTTTGAAGTCGAAGCAGATCCAGCTGTTTTGCGCGTTCAAGGAGTGAAAACTTTTGTCACAATCATCGAACAAAACTACGTTAATTGGCCTATAAAACTCGTCAAAAAATGAAGAGGAAGTTATTTCAATTTCACTATTTAAACTTTTTGAGACAGTTTTCAAAAATTCAATGATGCCATTGAAAAGATCGTCATCTCTAGGGGAAATCGTTACTTCACCTTTACTTTTACCAACGTATCGTTCCATTGAAAAAGTGGATATTTTCAGAGTATTTTGTTTGAGACGATTTGAAATGGATTTCCAAGTCGACGCCGTCATATCGTTGAAGTCGAAAACCTCAATGAATTCACTCACCATCTCAATTGAAACATTCTCAAAATAAACGGTTTCATACAAAATTGAATACTCAGAATTTTGAGAGTAAAGTTCGTTAATGAATTCTAACAATTGGTTTTCTGAATTCAATTGCACTTTTGAATTGGAAATGACGGTTACTAGTTTATCAATAGAAAGACTGATCAATTCTTCCTTGCATTCTTCAATCAGTTCGTATAAATGTGATGAAATAAAGTCAATTTCTTCTTGAAAACGGTTAGAATTGTATAGCGGACTTTTTTCGTGCAATTTTAATAGAGAAAAAACATTGTATATCGTGATTTCAGAAATGTCTGGTTGTATAATTTCAATGGATTCATTTTTAAGTATTTGAATTACTTCTGAAATAAATGGGATTTCATCTTGCGGAACATCATTTAGATCAAAATTGAGAAGATTAAGAATATGTGAAAAATTACCTTTTTGATTGGTATTAATCGATAACTTATTATAAGTTGGATCTGATTTGTGTGTTTTGCTAATAATTGGAGATAATAAATCTGCTATTAAATAACTTGTATTGTATTTTTCACCATTGACTATAAAAGTAAAATCATCACCATAATTTTGCAGCGGAACATCTAAAATACAAGACGACTTTAAAAATAATGTACTTGTTTCACACATATGCTAAAATGACATGTGAAATAAAATTTTGATATGAAAATTTTGATTTCACTCACTTTAATGATCAAAAACCTGAGCTTTTATTAAAAGAGACATAAAAGGAAAATCAAAAGAAAACAATCATATAATCAATTTTGTTATTTTTGAGCTTTCTTTTGAAAAAGCATCAAAAAATAATGACATCGAAGTAATTTATTACGTGTTGTTAAAAGTACGAAAAATAAACAATAGTCTATTTCAAGAAATAAATAAAATAAGCCAAATTTTAATTCCATTATCTGTAACCAAAATTGAAGAAAATGCATCAAATGGATTTAAATCATTAACTCAAACAGTAATTCCATTTTCTGTAACTTAAATTGGAGAATATACTTTTTCTAAATGCTCATCATTAAAACAAATCATAATTCCATCATCTGTAACTAAAATTTGTGATTACATTTTCAAAGAATGTTCATCTTTGACACAAATTTCATTTAAAATTCCATCATTTATAACAATAATTGGCAAAAATTCAACCAAAGAATGTTCATCAATGATACAAATCATAATTCTATTATCGGTAAATGAAATTTGGAGATTTTACTTCCAATTCTTGCTCATTATTAACTCAAATTTTCTTTTGCGATTTTATCACCTGCAACTTTAATCGGATGATACACTTTCACTGGTTACTCATCATTAATCCAAATCGCGATTCCATCATTTGTAACTGAAATTAATTTCCATTGATGTTTATAATTAACACAAATATAATTTACAAGTATATCATTCGTTTCAAAAATTATCAGGAGTGCTTTCAGCAATTGTGCTTCATTAGAATTTAAATAACTGAAAATGGACTGATTCTGGCTTTTAACATGTCTAATAAAAACTTATTGTTGCTATTAAGGTGTTTACTGCAGTTGAACAGAAACATTTATCATCCAAAAAAAAAAATAATTTATCCTAAACTTATATGAATTTTTCAATTCAGGATCAAAAAGTAATAAAAATATCTATCCAGTTTTTCTCCACTATTAACAACAATAATAATATTTTTTAAAAAATTGATCACAAAATTTAAATAAATTAATCAAATTATATTTTCATTATCCATTAATCTATTATATAATAAAAAACAAAATATCTCCTTTTTTGATTAAAAACTTCAAAAGATATATAATAAAAAACAAAAAATGTCAAAACCGTCATTTTTTCAAAGGCGCCTATCAAAAAGTTCACCACCCTCTCAAAAAATTCTTTGAGTTTAGGTCACAAAAAATATATCAAAATGATCGCCACTTTTTTTCCAGTCCAATGGTCCGGGAACCGGCGACCGAGAACAAAAAGAAAAAAGTTTAAAGCCATTTTTTTACTTAAAAACTGAAAATCAGTACTTCGGAAGCCTCTTTCTGTGCTCATCGACGAGCCTGGCGACTTCCTTTACTTCTGAGTCGGACAGGTCGACAGTTTTGAATCTATCCTTCACCAACAAGTCGATTATATCATCGAAGCTTGGCCTGTCCTTCGCCCTGAAGCTCCAGCACATGTCAATAATTTTTCGTGAAAGTGAAGTGAAGTCATCTGGTATTTTTGCCTTCTTGCCGTTACCGACTTGGACCACGCTTATTCGTGGTAGTTCACCACCACTTAGCATGAAGTACATTAGGACACCAAATGCGTAAACGTCCACTTTTTCATCGTAATCTTCTTCATTCAAAAGTTCCGGTGCCATGAATTTTTGTGTGCCGACATTTAAGGTCATTGACTCGTCTGGCGTCATCAACTTGGCTATGCCGAAGTCACTGATCTTGATTGTACCGTCGGAAGCGATGAGGATGTTGGAGGGCTTGAGATCGCGATGGATAATTTTCCTGAAGTGGACAAACTTCATCCCTTCGGCAATCTGGTAGATGGAGAACGCAATGAAGATTTTTGTGGCACTTTTTGAGTTGATTTTGTCCTCCATGTTTTCTGGACAGAATTCAAATATTATGCTTGGAGGACGGCGGCTGTCGCTGAGGAAGATGCCATACGTCTTGATAATGTTGATGTGCTCGAGGTGATTGATCAGTTCGTACTCGGAAATGAAGTGCTGGAAGCTCTTCGTGCTTCCCTTTTTAACGTTCATTTCCTTCATTGCGAAGATGACCTTCTTGAACACTTTGTAAACTTGGCCGCCGCCGCCGCCGCCGATCTTGTCGATGATCTCGTAGTCAGAGATGCTTGACGAGTCGAGGATTTGAATGGGCTTGTTCGCAGGCGGTTTTTCAGAGCCAGAAGACGAACGTTTGAGATCGTCGTTTTCTCGACGAAGGGAAGCGTTTTCTGCCTTCAGACGAGCGTTCTCTTCTTCGAGGTCTTTCAAGCGATCGTCTGGCGCTTTGGATGCTTTTTCTGGCGCTTTTACGGTCATGTTTGGCGTGTTTGGCGGTGGCTCGCATGAGGCAAAGACAACTGATGTATCGCATCCCGCAATGCAGAACGTGGCACCACTCGTGATCGTCGTCTCAACGGGCTCATGAGTTATGTTTTTGCTTGGTCCGCTGCTGACAAGTAGGTTACCACAAAGATTTCTTCCACACGCGAGGATCTTCCCTTCTGCAGCAATGAAGAGCGAGTGCCAACTGCCGGCGGCTGCAGAGATGATTTTGTGAGGCTTCAGTGATAAAATTTCTGTGAATTCTGCTCTTGATGATCGTCCCTCACCGAGTCCCAGCTGGCCACAGATATTTGATCCACGCCCAAAGACGCGTCCTGACCTGCAAACGGCGATGCAGTTATCTCCAATGCCTGACACTTCGGCGACTTCTTCACCACCAAATCCAGAAACTTTTTCAAAAGCCAAGTCAGGCACACCAGACAGGAAAACGCTGCCTCTGGAGCCGGCAACAGCAATGAACGAGCTGCAGCATGCGACGCTGACAGCCTTCTCACCGCCGGGAAGGACAAAGCTTGCAATCGGCGAAGAGCCACGATCAAAAACCGTTTCTGTTATAACAAATATTTCACCTTCTGCGCCAACTGCAGCTGCAGTTCGATAGCCGCCAAAAAGATGGATTGGATTATGGCCATTCATGTTCAGAAAAAGTGGTTTGCCAGAATTTTTATTTCTATAAAAAAGTACAAGCTGATTATTTCTTTCACTTTCGCTTGAAACAAGGTACAATGTGTAATCATAGCCACAGACAGCTGATATAAATTGGCATTTTCGGCCTTTAGGGTCAAAAAGTGTGATTTCTTGTTCTTTTCTGATGATTTCCTTTTTGAGGGTATCGATAATTTGTCCTCCTTCATTGGACCCTATTGCAAATGCTCGGTGATCTTTGGTAATCCAGACAGAGTGATCGCCTAAGTTTGAAAATGATAACAATGAAGAAATGGTGAGATTCGAATTGCAAGGAGGAAAAATATATTGATACCCACCAGTACTCTTGGCATTTGATTTTTCTCCAAGTCTGTTATCATCATTATATCCAGCAACTAACATGATAAGTTTTAAATTTTTGAAAAATGACATGTTATATGAAAATGTTATTTATAAAAAATGACATATAAAATAATCAAAATAAATTTTATTCAAATTTAAAATACTTGGTGAGAAAATATTCATTTTTTAACATCCGACAATCCCAAAACTAATTTCAGGATCTCTTCTTTATTGTCTCGAAGATAGATCAAAATTTGTTGACTGTATTTAGCATATTCTTTAAAATATAAATCAATCATACGATACTGGTCTCTAGTCATTTTCTTAAAATTAAAATGAGCGCAAATATTATTATGGATGCCCCTGACCAGTTTCTTATCAAACTTTTTTTTTGATGTAAACATCTGGTAAAAATTGTCTTTAAAATCTTGCTGATTATCAGAAAGGCGAACCTTCGTTTTTGAGGATCTACATGTCGATCCTCTAAAGGAGCATTCCTTTAAGATAATGGGATTTTGCTGACTTTTATCAGAATTACTGGAATTGCTTGAAGAACTAGGAAGAACCTGGTCAGGGGCAATTGTTGTATTGTCATTATTTAATAAAGAACTTTGTACGAAATAATTAACTTCATTTTCTCCATTGTTGAAATCAAGATGAAAATCATACAAGTCTTGATAATTATCATCAGAGCTGAAAGGATCATAATTATATGACTTTTCATCATCAAAAAAACTATCTGGATCAACCGAATTTGGACCTGAATCAATCATTCGTATTTGAACCTAAAAAAAAATGAAGTAAAAAAATTTCATTCAATATATATATTACATTCATAAATAAATATTATTTACATTTCCCGTGTTTTTATTTAAACAAAATAAAAACATGCATGCAAAAATTTGTGGCACAATTTTTCAAAAAAAATTTTTAAAATTTTGAAAACGTATTTAAATTTTGAATGTCATGTTATTCCTTAACTTGTCATAGAAATCTTAGAAAAATAAATATAAAGCTAGTGCGTTATCAAATACTGCGCACAGTATTTAATCATTAATATAATAACTCTCCAGTTATTGAGACACTAACAATATTTTATTTTCAAGTTTTATATTATATTAAAATTTTTTATTTAATTTTAGTTTCATCTTCATAAAACCAATGAAGTAATGTACAATTTCTTCAATTCTTGAATAAATTAGAAAAGATAATACTTTTATTACATAATTATGAAAAAATCACGAATATTTTTCAAATAAAATTAATCATATTCATTTTAATAATACTTTACTATTAAAAATAACGAACAAAATTGGAAGATCAAGCACATTATGAAAAGTACTTATTTGAATCATTCATGCAACATTATAACAATACTTCAAATTATATTGAAAACAACTTATTATACGCAATAATAAATAATGAAGAATTTTTTTTTCAAATAGTTGCCATTTTGAAAAATGATCTTCATTGCTACAATTTTTTTTATTTCTCATTAGCTTCAATTGGAGAAAAGAATTTCAATAATTTCTTAACTTTATCATATTTAGCAGTTCTTTTTTCAAATATTTCATTTGGAGATATTCTATCCCATGTTAATAATACCGAAAATGATGCCTTAGATAAGAAAACCAAATTTATTAAAATATGATATTTCCATAATAAGCTTATTCCAATTTATTTTTTAAAAGAAAGCAGTAATTAAATAAAGATATTTTTTACTCTTTTAGATTATAAATGAAATTTAAAAATTAATGCTATATTTCTGTTCTTTGAGCATTAAATTAAGTTTTTTTTTATTTTCAATGAAAACAATTTCAATCATAAAAATATGATTTATATTTATAAATTTATATTTACATTATATTGATTAGAATTAATTTAAATAAATAAATAAAAGCAAAATATAGAAGATTTAATTAATAAAAATTGATATACTATACAAATATAATTTTTTTATTTAATTGAAATAATTGAATAAATTATTTATCGGCATCGCGGATTATGTAAATTATTTTCAAATCATTTTAACAATGTTTGAACTCAAGCAAGTTACAGACAATGTATATTACATAGAAAGTCCTGCAAAAATTGGACTTGTCAAAATAAATGACCAAGATGTTGTTTTAATTGACACAGGAAATGATAAAGATGCGGGAAGAAAAGTCCGTAAAATTTTAGACGAAAAAAAGTGGAATTTAAAAGCAATATATAATACTCATTCACATGCAGATCATGTTGGAGGAAACAATTACCTTCAGAATCAAACACACTGTCATATTTACATCCCTGAAGTAGAAGCTGATTTTACTAGGCATCCAATTCTTGAGCCATCATTTGTGTATGGCGGTTATCCATCCAAAGAATTACGCCATAAATTTATTATGGCAAAAGAAAGCAATGCTGAAGAATTAACACCAAAAAATCTCCCAAAAGGATGGTCAACAATTCCAATTCCTGGGCATTATTTCAATATGGTTGCCTATCGTACCGTTGATAATATTATATTTTTGGCTGACTGCTTAATTGGCAAAGAAATCTTAGATAAATATAAAATAACTTTTGTTTATGATGTAAAAAGTTATTTGAGCACACTTGAAATGATTAAAACATTAAAAGCTGATCTTTTTATTCCATCTCACGCAGAACCTACAAAAGATATCACTGAACTTGCACAAATTAATATTGACCAAACTTTAAAGATTGCTAACGACATTTTAACAATATGCAATGAACCTAACACTTTTGAATCAATACAGAAAAAATTATTTGACATGTATCAATTAAAATTAACAATAGATCAATCATTACCTTGTGGATGCACAATACGTTCTTATCTTTCATGGCTAGTAGATGAGAAAAAATTGGATAGATATGTTGATGATAACTTAATACTTTATCGAGTTTCTCAAAAAAGTTAAAATATTGTTAAATAAATGGCTTATGAATCAATAATTATATTAAAATATATTTATAATAACTTATGAATCAGATATCATATTAAATTCATATTAATAAATCGTTCGCTTAATTGCACATTAATAAAAAGAATGTTAGAAGTGGGTATCGCACACATTCCAAAAGCGAGGAACAGTGCTTCTGAATTACTTCTTTTTGATTCTAAAATGTGATTTTCAATGTATAGGCCTTTATTTTTTTAAATAATATTTTTATTTTCTTCTAACCGCTTCTATAATTCTAAATATTCAAAATTTCTGGGAAATAAATAACTTTTTCATATTAAATTTGTGTCAACTTTTCAAACTTTCGGCCACAATTTTTTTTAATATAAAATACAAAATATCTAAAAATTGAGAAATTTTAAATTTCCAATTATTATAAAATTGAAATGGTTATCAATATTAATAATGTAAATAAAAATTAATATTTTTTAAAAATCTTATTTAGTGCCTGTTTTTTGGATTGTGTAAAACTTGGATAAATTCGAAAATTTCAAAATTGTTAAATGTCTTCTGAAAGCACCATTCCTGATATCAATCGCTACAAAATAATGAGTAAGATTGGAGAAGGAGGTTTTAGCAGCGTTTATCGAGTCAAAGATTTAGAGACATCCAAATATTATGCTGCAAAAATAGCCAATTTTATGGTTGATGAAGACACACAAGAATCTACCGAAGCCCATTTACTCTTTCGAGAAGTTAATTTAATGTCTTTACTAAATCATCCAGCAATTCTCAAATTTATCGGATATTATCAAACAAATTTTGAAAATGATCCAGTTCCTACAATTATCGTTGAACTAGCCGCAAATGGATCACTTCGGGACATTATTGAAGCTGAACTTTCAGGCCTTTCTCCAAAAGATTGGGATGATACAAAAAAACTTATTAATATTTACGGAATTGCTTCAGGGATGGCATATTTACACGCCAACAAAGTTATTCATCGCGACCTGAAGCCAGATAACATTTTAGTTGATTCCTATTTACATCCGAAGATATCAGATTTTGGTCTTTCAAAATTAACAGATTTTCTCTCAGTCAGTATGAATTTCCAATCACAAAAAGGACTCAAAGGTACCCCAATTTACATGGCCCCAGAAATTTATGCCAATGAAGAGTATTCAACAGCGAGTGACGTTTACGCATTCGCCTTCATTGTGTACGAGATAATGACCGGCCAAGAACCGTTCAAAAATCATTCAATTATGCAAATTATGAACAAGGTCACCAAAGAAGGAGCTCGGCCGCAAATAGGAGACGACTTGCCTGACGCTTACAGAGAACTCATTGAAACTTGCTGGGCACAGGAACCAAATGAAAGGCCGTCTTTCGACACAATCGTAGAATCACTGAAAACCAACGAAGAGTTCATTACTGAGCTGACTGATGAAAACGAGTTTTATGATTATGTCGACTTTATTGATAATTATAAAACAACTTTCGATTTCTCTAAACGTGCTATTTGCTTCGCTGACTTCATTAAGGTGCACGGAAGAAACAAGGATGTCAAAGCTGTCAATTTGAAGAATATTGAAGATTTTGATGAGATAAACAAACAAGAGAATCAACCAGATGATGATAACCAACAAGACCAGATAAGCAACCAAAACCAACAAAATCAACTAAATAATCAAAACCAACAAAATCAACTAAATAATCAAAACCAACAAAATCAACTAAATAATCAAAACCAACAAAATCAACCAAATAATCAAAACCAACAAAATCAACTAAATAATCAAACCCAACAAAATCAACTAAATAATCAAACCCAACAAAATCAACCAAGCAACCAAAACCAACAAAATCAAATAAAAAATCAAAATCAGCAAAATCAACAAAATAATCAACAAAATCAGCAAAGCAACCAAAACCAACAAAATCAACAAAGCAATCAAGACCAGAAAAACAAACAAAAACAACTAAATAATCAAAACCAACAAAGCAAGAAAGACCAGCTTAATCCACAAAGCAACCAAAATCAACAGAACATGAAAGACCAACAAAATCAACCAAGCAAGAAAGACCAGCAATCCAAACATGATAAGCCAAATAAAAAAGAAGGCAAGCACGACAAAAATGAAAAAGAAGAAAGTAAAGGGAAAGGCAAAGAAAGCAACGCTAGCTCATCTACATCCAAAAATGATCAGGAAACACCCAGCAAAAGAATCCCAAAGATATATCCAATGGACGACTTCCAACTGCTCGGCAAAGAATGCCAGGCGCTTGTCCTAGATGCGAACGATGACGGCGAGAAGCAGTTCATAGTGGCCAAATCACTAATTGAAGGCAAGAATGGCTTTCCACAGAACAGCAACCTCGGGCTTGAGTACGTGCGGCAATCCAACAAGCGAAAGTGCCTCAACACGAAGTTGTACTCCATTAAAATGCTCATCAAAGGCGACGTAATGTCACAAGACCTCGATCAAGCTCGAAGATACATATCGACACTTGATGCGAGCAAAGAGTTACGTGTTTACTTGCTGAATGGTTTGATCAGCCTAGAAGAAGAGAAGCATTCAGAAGCAGCCAGATATTTCAAGGAAGGAGCAGACAAAGGGTGCGTTGAATGCATGTACAAGTATGCAAAGATGCTCTTCTTAGGAGAAAGAATTAAGCGAAACATAAACGAAGCCGTTAAATATTTCAAAGCATCTTCAAAACAAGGATACGAGAAAAGCAATCATTTTCTTTCTCAATTAGCAATTTTCAACACCATTAAAGAATTTGCTAAACTAAAAGCTGACACACAATTCTTCTTCATTAAAAACAATGTAAAAGTTTTGATGAACAGCAGTACAAAGCATCTAGAAAATGTCGAATTCAGTATATTAAAATTCAAGCCTGATAAAACAGAAAAACTTTTTGTTAACAAAGATATTAAATCAGCTGATTTCATTAAGATTTTGGGCAAATATAATGATGTCTTTATTGAGATCGATTACACATCTGATCAATTCAATGCAATGCTTGAACTTGTTCTTAAGTTGCAAGCTAAAAAAGTTAAAAACCTTAAAATTGGAATAGTTTTCTCTTCATTTGATAAGAAGATGACGAAATCATGCTTCAGCAAGGAGATTTCGTATCATGTGATTGACCCATCTGTTGAGTCGATACCTTCATCAGCATTCAGAGGATGCACCTTGATGACAAAGTTAATGATTCCATACTCAGTCACATCAATTGGCGACAATGCATTCGAAGGCTGCCAATCATTGAAGCAACTTGTGATTCCATCATCAGTTACATCGATAGGAAACAATGCTTTTAGACTGTGCTCGTCATTGGCAGACATAACAATCCATTCCAAGATCAAGTCGATTGGCGATAATGCTTTTGAAGGCCGCCAATCTTTGACTCAGATTTCGATTCCTTCGTCGGTTATGACAATTGGAAACAACGCATTTAAAGGATGCTCTTCATTGGCCAAAGTTTCTGTTCCTTCTTCTTTAGTGTCAGTAGGAGAGTCTTGCTTCAAAGACTGTTCATCATTGCTACAAATTTCAATTCCTGCCACCGTCACAAGAATTGGAAAATCTGCTTTTGAAGGATGCAGTTCATTGAGGCAAGCAAAGATTCCTTCTTCATTGCCCGATATCAAAGAATCTTTGTTTAGCGGATGCAATTCATTGGCCCAGATTGAAATACCTTCATCGGCCAAATCAATCGGTGACTCTGCTTTTGTCGGATGCTCCTCATTGAAGCAAATAAAAGTTCCTTCTTCAGTGACACACATTGGGAATTATGCATTCAGAAAATGCATTTCATTGGCACAAATAAGTCTTCCTTCTTCTGTCACTTTTATTGGATCTTATGCATTGAGTGGCTGCTCATCTCTGAAACAAATAGTGATTCCTCCTTACGTGAATGAAATAAGTGAGTCTTGCTTCAATGGATGCTCCCAGTTGGCAAGCGTACTAATGCCTGTTTCATTAAAGTCAATTGGCAGATACGCTTTCAAAGCATGCACTTCTTTGAAGGAAATTAAAATCCCATCGTCTGTCACTGAAATTGGTTCTTTTGCTTTTGAAGGATGCACTTCACTCACAGAAATATCAATTCCTTCTCATTTGCTGAAAAGTTCAATAGGAATTGGTCAAAATGTCAAAGTGAAAAAGACATGATCTAACTTTTTTTCTAATTACACGAAAGTTTATTAAATTTAGTATTATTTTAGATTAAAAATAAAATTATAATTTTGTTTTATGCTCAAAACATTCTAGAATATAATAATAATACTAGTAATCATTTTATTTATATGAACATCTGAAATATTTCTTCTTTTTTTTCGAAAAATGTTGAAAATACAAAAAATTATTTTTATATTTATTTGTTTTTATTGAAAAAAATTATTGTTTTTCATTATTTACTGAATCTTTTAAATTACTGAAAATCTGTTTAATTTGCTCATTTTCAGTTGTCTCTAACGGGGTTTTCCAAAAATAACTAAAAATAACCATGAAATTACATTTCAGATTTCATTAACAATAAATTAAGATTTCATCTTTGGCATTTATATCGATACCCTTGCAATTTACTAAAAGTTGAACCACATCTGGTTCTTCATTTTCAACAGCACAATGCAAAGCAGTCCGATAAACAAAAGTTAGTTATTTCATTAATTTTTCTAATATTGAATTTTATAAAAGAATAAAATGTTTTCGAATTCGATTAAATACATTGTTGAAAATTTCATATAAATCACTTATAAAATTTCATTTAAATATTTATTTTCCAATTTGATTAAAATTTTTAATTATAGAATTTTATTTATGGAATCAATTAAAAATTTCATTGAAATAATGAATTTGTAATTACATTGAATTTATTGATTTGTAATTGAATTAAAAAATATGATTTCAAACTTTATAAATGTTATTTGTATTAAAATCTCATGTAATTAATTGATTTTGTAATTTTATTTGAATTTTCCTTTTTGGATTTTATTAAATTTGAAATAAAATGCTATGAAAATTCAAGTATTTTAAATAGAATAAAAAACTTATATTTGGAATTGAATTAAAACACAAATAAGAATTTTATCAAATAATTATGATCTAAAACACTTATTGCATTAACGTTAATACTTGGATATGCCAACAAAAATGGGATAATATCAACAAATCCATACTCAACTGCCATATACAATGCGGTTTTATGAAAAAATAAAATGATATTTCATAAAAAAATAATATATTGAAATTTCATTCAATTATAATTTAAAATTACATCAAATATAATAAATATGAATATCATTAAAATATATAATTATAATTGTATTCAAAAAATTATGATGAAATTTCATGAAAAAATTATAAAAAAATTTTATTAGAACATTAAATTATAAATTGCATTAAAAAATCATTTTTGAATCCAATTAAATTGATTGAATTATAATTTTATTGAAAATTTTAAATAAAATCTTATAAAATCATTAAATTTTTAAATTGAATCAAATAAAATAATTCGAAATTTTATAAAAAGATAATTAAAAATCTTATTAAAAAAACTATTTTTGGAATGTTATAAAAAATAATATATTCTAAATGACATTAAAAAAAATAGATTTAAAATTGAATTAATAAATAAATAAAAAATTTCATTGAAATACTTGATTAAAAACGTTATTACTAATATTAATTATAAAATCGAATAAAAATATTTAAATCAAAACGTAATGAGAAAAAAATAATTTAAAACGAAATTTAAACATTTGGGTGAAAATGTAATAAACAATTTTAATTTAAATTGTATTACAATAATTGAAATGTAATTCTATGAAATAAATTAATTGGGAATATTTAAGATATTTACATTAATATTTGGATGAGTTAATATAAGTTGAGCAATTTCAACATTTCCATTTTCTACAGCCATATGAAGTGCTGTTTTATGAAATGAAAAATTTAAATTTCATTAAAAATATTTTTTTGAATTTCATATAATCATTTAATTTTAAATAGAATAAAAATAAGTAAGTTTAAAATTGAATTTAATTATAAATATGGAATTTTATGAAAATAATGAAAATGAATTTTATTAAACTATATTATTTGTTATTTCATTAAAATTCAAAATAATAAATTTTATTTAATAATTTAATTTGTAAATTTCATTAATTTTTTTTTTTGAAATTTTATTCAAATTGTGATAATGAAATGAAATAAAAATAACTACTAGAAATGTAATTTAAATTAAAAAATGGAATGGAATTTAAAAGTTATATTATAATTTCATAAAAATAATATTTTTTTGGAACGATATGAAATTTCATAAATGATAATTGTATTTAAAATTATTTGAAATTGAATTAAAAATAATTACTTGAAATTTTATTCAAAAATAATGATTTAAAATGCTCAAAGTATTGGCATTAATACTTTCATTTTTAATTAAAAATTGAACAATCTGCGGGATTCCTTTTTCAACTGCTAGATGTAAAGCTGTTTTATTAAATTTGAAATATAATTTCATTCAAAATTTCTTTTGAAATTTCATTAAAATTCTTATGGTTAAATTAAATAAAAGATTATTTTTTAATTTCATTCAAAATTAACTTTGTAACTCTATTTAAATTTATTTTTTTTTAAACTTTATTAGAATATTTTTTATGCAAATTTCATTTAATTATATACTAAGAAATTTTATGCAATTTTTTAATTTCTAATGAAATTTGAATAAATGTTTTAAAATTTTATTCAAATAAGGACTGCCAAACGAAATTCAATTTTTATTTAGAAATGGAATTACAATTTGATATTTTAAATTTCATTAAAAAAATGATGAAAACGTAATTAACTTTTCAAAATTGAAATGGAATTCAAATATTTAAATATAAATTGAATTTAATTATTTAATCTAAAATTGAATTAAAAAAATAAGTATTAAATTTTATTGAAAAATGAAAGTTTAAATACTTAACAAATTCACATCAACTTTTTCATTTGCTAATAAAATTTGAACAATTTCAACATTTCCTTTTTCAATTGCCATATGCAAAGCTGTTTTATAAAAAACAAATTCAAATTTCATTGAAATGATTGCATGAAATTTGATTTGAATATTACAAAAAAATCTCATTCAACAATTTGATTTGCAATTTTATTAAAAAAAAAATTTATTAAAATTTGATAAAAATAAATAATATTTAAATTGTATTAATTTTTAATTTTGAATGAAATGAAATTGTTTAAGTATAGATAGAATAAAAAAAAATTATAAATTCCATTAAAAAATAATTTTAAATTTCATAAAAATAAGAGTAAAAAACTTCATGAAATAAATTATTATTAATTTTATTTAAATAAATTTGAAAATGTTATGGACATTTTTGAAAGAAATTACATTTAAAAAATTAATATGAAATTATATTTAAGTAAAAGATTTGAAATCTTATAAAAATAATCATCAAGAACACATACAATATTGGTATCAATATTTTGACATTCTAATAAAAGCAAAACAATATCAACATTTTCTTTTTCAACAGCAATAAATAATGGTGTTTTATGAAAAGTTAATCAAAATTTCATTAAATTAATACATAAAATTTCATTTAAAAATATGTTGAAATTGAATTAAAAAAAAAAACGTCAAATTGAATAAAAATATTTAATATAAATTGAATTAATTGAATTAATATTGAATTCCATTTGAAAAATTGGTATCAAAACAGCATTGAAATATATAAATTTAAATTGGATAAAGATAAATAAGTTTGAAATCCAATTAGAATATTTTTGGTGAATTTTATTTAAATATTAAATTTTTTTAATTGTATCAGAATATTTACTTGTAAAATTGCATTAAAAAAGCTGTAAAAATCATATGAAACACTTTTTTAAAAAATTTCATTAAATACAGTAAATAGAATATCATTAATTTATCATATTTCAAATTGAATTAATAAACAATTATAATTGTATTTAACAAATTGATTTGAAATTGCATTTAAAAATACTAATACAAATTTTATTAAAAAAATTAAATTAAAATGTAATTCAAAATATATAATGAAACGGCATTGAAATATAAAGCAAGGAAATTTGATTAAAAAAAATACATGAAATATAATTTAAATATGAATTTGTTAACTGAATAAAAATAATAAAATCAAAATTGAATTAAAATCACAATTTTAAAATTGTATAAGTTATATAAACTAAAATACCTAATAAATTTACATCAATGTTTTTATTTGTCAATAAAAGTTGAACTATTTCAATATTTCCATTTTCAACTGCCATATGAAGAGCTGTTTTATGAAAAAAACAAATAATTTCATTAATCTTTTTTAAAAATTTCATTTGAAAATTATATATAGAATTGAATTCAAAACAATTATTATAAATTGAGTAAAAAATTAAAAATAAAATTTCATTCCAAAATATAAATAGAAATTATATTAGAATAATATTATTTAGAATCTCATTAAATTTTTTTTTAAAATTTCATTTATAAAATAATTTGAAATATGATAAAATATCTTCGATGGAAATTGTATAAATATAAAATTTTTGAATTTTATAAACTTTACATTATTGAATTTCATTAAAAATTATAATGCTTGAATGGAATAAAAAATAATGAATTTTAATTTCATTAAAGAAATTAATTTGGAAATTGAATAAAAATTATCAGCTTCAAACGTAATGATATTATTTGTGTAGAAATTGAATTTAAACATTCAAATTAAAATTGAATAAATACGTTTAATATAAAATTGAATGAAAATTATTAATATAAAAATTTTATGAAAAACAACTAATAAAACATTCATACAATTAATATCTAGATCTTGATATGCTAACAAAAGCTGGACAATTTCTACATTCCCACTTTCAACAGCCAAATGTAACGCTGTTTGATAAATATAATTTTATTTTAATTTCATTTAAATATAAAAGTTTGACTTCATTAAACTATTCAATCATGAACTGTATTCAATCATTCCTTTTAAAATTTCATTTTAACAAAATGCTATAATCTCATAAATTATTGAAATTATGAATTTTATGAAAAATTTTATTTTAAAATATCATTTAAAAACATGATTTTTAATTTCATTAAAACTTCACATTCCAAATTGAATTCAAATAATTTGAATGAAATGATATGAAAAAATAAATATAAATTGTATTAAAGAGAATAATTTTTGAATTTCATTAAAAACATTCATTTTAAAAATATCATTAAATAATATAATTTTGGAATGTGATTAAAAAATTAGAATCATTAATTGAATTAAAAAATTGTTTTAAAATTCTTATCGCATTTACATCAATTTTGGTTTGCTGCATCAGTAATTCAACAATGAAGAAATAATCATAATGGCATAAATCGAAGAATGCTGCTTCATTAATTGATTCTTTTCTGATAAATTCGAAATTATAATATTTGAAACTTTTTATGAAGATTTCGAAACATTTTTCTTCATTATTTTGATAAAAACTGTTTTTGATAAAGTGAGTAAATTCAATATGATGACATTTAATTGATTCTTTCAAGAACTTGTCAAAGTTTTCATCATCTGGATGAATTTGATTATCTTTCAAAAATTGAAGCAGCTCTGAATTTTGACTATGAATTGAATATTGCCATAACGATGGAGTCAATTCAATTCTCTTTGAATTCAAAAATTTGAAAATTTGCATTGATCCAAAAAATGATGCATATTCAATCAACGAAGGCTCTTTGTCAATTAAGAAAGAATTTGTTTCAAGAAAAGATGGTTTTATTTTAGTTTTCAAATCCAAGTTGGCTTTTTCAATGAGTGCTATGAATTCATCTAACGAATCTTTTCGAATCAGTTCACATAGAAGATCATCATTCTCACCAATTTTTCTTTTTTCTTCAATATCTTTTGGTATTTCTTTTGAAATCTTTTTGGCAGTTTTCTCGTCGTAATATTGCTTCATTTCAGGCCAAAAATATTTGACCTTGTTGGCTGTATTTTTGATTGTATTTGCAACTGATTCATCAATAGTTATGATCTTTTCTTCAACAAGGAATAATAATATTTTATTGTTGCTCTTGAAAATATTGAACGTTTCGTAGTTAGAATAATATTTTTTGATCGAATCGCGAAAAACTAATATAATTTTAAAAATTTTGTCGAAAAAATTTGGCCCTCGATGGTGATAATTGCTTACATTTAACAACAAATAAAGAACTGATTTGAGCTTGTGCTGATTATTAGCGATTTTTTCATCATCAAATATCTTGATTAATTTATTATATTGGTCATTAGTGCTTTCTTCGTTTTCAACATACTTTAAAAAAGTATTTTGAATTTCTTTCATCTTATTTAGATAATTTTCAATCTCCATTTAGTCTAATCAGGTTTTTTTATTGGATATAAAAATAAATTTTTTATTTATCAGAAAAAAAAATGAAATTGTATTAATTGAAAAATGAATATTAAATAGCTTGGAATTGAAATATTTTACTATTAAAAAATTGTAATTTATAATTGTTTTATATATGGTTATTTATATATATATTTCAAAATATAGATTTTTTTCAATATTTTTTAAGATATTTTGATATTTCAAAAGTTATTTTTCAATTGAAATATTGAATTGTTTATTTTTTAGCGGTATTTAATAAATTCGAAAATAAACATGAATCTTTTGTTTTTTAATTAAAATCATATGCTTATGATTTTTTTTAAATTTCTACACTTGTGTAAAGTGGAAAATTCTTTTATTACCCTTGGTTCGAAATCCTTGGATTGCTTTTTTTTTTTTTTTTTTTTAATATGGCAGATTAATCTAATCATATTAATGGAAAATAATAACAGCGAACATGAAGACGATTTTGTACAAATTCAAGAGAGAATACCTAATAGTCATATTTTGATATACAGAGATCAAGAATATCCGATCAATTTTGAACTTTTAAAATATTCATCCAAATATTTTTATGATCATCAGAATGAGATTATGTGTAACAACAGAATTGAACTCGTCAATTATGATCCAGACGGAAACATACCCGACCTATCTCCCAGTAGTATTGAAACGTTTATCAAATATATTAATCGAGAACAAATTCGTCTGACAAACGAAAACATCAGCACCTTGAATTACCTAGCTCATAAATACGAAATGGACGAATTAATTAGAAGCACTGAGAGGTACATCGAGCGCCATCCAGAAGCTTGTCTCTCAATTCTTACAATTCACCAAAACGATGGTCAAATTTCAACCGGTATTTATGAAACAATTATCGCAAGAAACCTAAATGATTACATTAATAATGAAGAAATGCTGGACCTTCAAGTTCCGACCATTTATCGTATTTTGGCCAAAAACACTAATGAAATAAATTTGAATGAAAAAATTGAAAAGAACAACTTTTTGTTAAAAACTTTAGACAAATATGGTCGTGAGGCGTCTGCTCTGTTTGAATTTGCCGACCTTGATGATCAAGAAAACGATTTTTTTGAGATATTGCTTGATAAGTATATAGACGTTTTTGACTTTAGTTTCATCGGCTCAGCAGTTCTGAGCGAGTTACTCAAAGAGAGAGAAAAAAGAAAAACTGAGAGAAAGATGCATGAGGAAGATAAAAGATCGTTGGAAGAAAACCACAACAGATTGAAAAAGCAACAAATGCTGGCGATAGAAAATTTGAAACATGAAATATTGGAGAGAGAGAATCAAGAAAAAATTGTATTTAAAGAGCATCAGTCAGAAAAAAACGAATTAAACAAAAAAATTGAGGAAATTAACATGGAAAAGGAAGGATTAATGAAAGAAATAAACAAATTAAATGAAGAAAACATTGATCTTAAAAAAGAAATTACAAAATTAAGAGGAGAACTTGAAGATAAGCAAAAGGTAGAAGAAATGCAGAATCAAGCACATCAAGCAGAAGTCAACAAGCTAAATGAAAATATTGAACAAATAAATAAAGAAAAAGAAGAATTAAAGACTAAAGTACAAAAGTTAAATAATAAAAACATTGAAATAGATGATCTTAAAAGAGAGATTAACGAATTAAGAATAGAGCTTGAAAATGAACAGAAAGAAGAAAAAATGTCAAAACAAATGCATCAGCCAGAAGTTATAGAATCAAATGAAGAATTTGAACAAATAAAAGAGAAAGTGCCGAAATCTAATAAAAATGACGATCTCGATAATGACGAGAATCAAGCAGATGATGATGATGAAGCCAAAAAGATAAAGAATGAAAAGAAGAAGAAGAAAAGTAAAAAACCTAGTAAAAAAAGAGCTAATAAACGGAAGAATATGAGATCACGTATGAGGAGACCGTCAAATAAAGAAAAAGATATTACCACAGAAGAAGAGGAAGAGAAAAGTGAAACAAATGCATCCAGAGATGATAACATAAATATAAAAGAAAATATGGAAAAAGGACCAGAAATAGAAGAAGAGGAAGAGGATGTGGATGCCAATGTTAGTGAAAATGGACAAGAGGAAGAAGATAGTAATAATGAAAAACTAATTAAAAATGATGAGAACAATAGTATTGTGAATGATGCTAATAACGATGATGTTAAAGAAGAATCAGCCAAAGAAGATGAGAATGATTTTTTGTATGATGAAGATGAAAAAGATAAAGATAAAGATAGTGATAAAGATAAAGAGACAACCAAAAGAGAAGAAGTAAATAACAGTAAAGAAGAAGAAAATCCAGAGCAAGAAACAGTTGCATTCAAAGATGTAAATGGTATTAGTTATGAAATCTCACTAAAAAGCCAAACAGCAAGCGTTAGTGAAGCGCCAAAGGTTAAAACATCAATTGAGATTCCACAAACTGTCAGATATCATGGTCAATTATATGGTGTCACAAACATAAATGACGGAGCTTTTTCAAACACGGAAATTGAAGAACTTTTTATTCCATCAAGTTTTACCACATTATCGCCAAACTGGTGCTCTGGAGCTACTAAACTAGCCAAAATTATAGTTGATCAAGGCAACAACTTCTTTCATATTGATAGAAACGGCTTTCTTATTTATGCTCCAAAGCAAGATAATGACCACGGGCCGAATGAACGCAGGGAAATCCTTTTTGCACCACGAAACATAAAACATGATTATTATTTCCCTAACGAAATCACTAGATTTGGGAACTATGCATTCTTCAAAAGGGAAGAACTTGAACAATTTAAATACAATTCATCGCCTGTCAAAAAGATTGAATTTGGCGATTTCTGCTTCAGTAAATCCAAAAAACTTTGGAAATTAGAAATTGAGTGTGAAGAATTGAAAATTGGAAGTAATTGTTTCAAAGATTGCACATCACTTTCATATACATCTTTTAAAAACTTAAAAAGGGTAACTATTTGTGCAAATGCGTTTATGAATTGCACAAAACTTATAAGTATTTGTTTCAATTCTTCATTTAAGATTGATCTATTTGATAACTGCCTTCACGCACAGCAAAGTTTACAATCAATTTCACTCACGACGAGCGAATTAAGCATTGGAAATGAATGCTTTACTAACTGTAATAACCTCTCATCAATATCATTATGCGGTTTGAATAAAGCAAAAATTGGAGTTCGTGCATTGGCTGGATGCGTGTCTCTCGAAAAGTTCGAATTAACCACTCGGTCTGAGTTAGAAATTGGTGATTTTTGCTTCTCAGGAGCCAAAAAATTGCACACCGTTGATATCAAATACAATGACAAATTGACATTTGGCCAAAGTTGCTTTGAAAATTGCCCAGCACTCTTCTCTGTCTCAATCAAAAACGATAGTAATGTAAATCCAGTTAGTGATCAAAGTTTTATAATATCCAGCAATCCTTTTGCAGGATGCAAATCTTTAACAAATGTGACATTAACATCAAATTCAACTTTAAACTTATTCAGCAAATCCTTTAAAGATTTGTATACTCTCCAGTCAGTTGAATTAACAGGGAATAAAATTATCATTGGCGACAACTGCTTTGAAAATTGCTTCAACATTCAGAAAAAATATAACGATAAAAGTCCACGAAATATCATAATTAAATCAGCTTCGCTTGTTGAAATTGGCAATCAGTGCTTTAAAAAATCAGGCTATCTTGAATCAGTTGAAATTACTGGCATGCAAATTAACATTAAAAAAGAAAGTTTCTTAGGATGTATTTCATTGTCTTCATTTTCCATACCTAATTTGCAAGAAAGACCGATCATTGGAATAAAAAATGATGATAAATTTGTCCTAGGAGAGAATTGCTTTGAAGGCTGCTCTTCACTTTCCAAATTTGTTTGTGAAAAACTATGCAAAGCTCGTATCTGCAAGCAGGCATTCAAAGGGTGCAACAAATTAGAAGAATTCTCTTATACTCATGCAGCAACAGTTATAATTGAAGATAAATGCTTTGTAGGATTGAATAATTTGAAATCAATACTTATTCAAAGTGATGTTGTTAATTTAAATAATAACTGGATCAGTAACTGCCTCTCAGTTTACTCTGTCACAATCGAGAGTAGCCAGCATATTGAAGTTCTAAGCCGATGGTTCCAAAAATGTAATTCGTTAGCTAGCATCACGCTAATCTGTGATGCTAATCTCATTTTAGCTGAAGGATGCTTTTCAGGGCTTTCAAATCTCCAGACCCTTGAAATTAAATCTGGCCAAATTACAATTGAAAATAATTGTATCAATAATTGTTTCTCTTCACAAGACTACAAGAAGAATTCTAATTCTGATTCTTATTCTAAAAATTATATCAAACTTATATCTAAATCTAAAGTTACAATTGGAAGTGATAGTTTTAATGAATTGCCTTATCTTGGATCAGTTGAAATATCAGGAGATCAAGTTAACATTGGAAATAATTGTTTCTCACTCAAGAAAATTGACAATTTCGCCCATTCCATAGAAAATATAAAAATACATTCAAATAACGTTAGAATAGAAAACAACTGCTTTGATTGTTTATGCTCTCTCAAATCATTCAATATCCAAAGCAAACAAGTCATCATTGGTAAAGAATGCTTCAAAAAATGTGATTCGCTTTCATCATTTTCTATTCCAGATCCATCAGAAATATTTCTTGATTCACAGCTATTTGAAGAATGCTCTAATCTCAAAAATCTTCAATTAAAATCATCATTTATAATCAGACTTGGATTGAACTGTCTCTCTAACTCTACTGGAATTGAAAAGGTTTCATTGGAAAGCAAGGAAGTTTACATCGACAAAGGTTGCTTCTTTGGCTGCTCATCGCTAGCTGCTTTTCAAATTACGAATTGTGAGCAAATCATAATTATGGATAATGCTTTCCTTGGATGCAATAAGCTTGCATCTGCTTCGCTTAATGCATTAAAATTCACCAAACTGGGAAATTCGTGTTTTTCAGAATGTGCTAGCCTCCAATCAATTAATCTTAGCACTCCAAATGTTGAATTTGGTGACTCATGTTTCAAGCAATGTGCAGCACTTACATCAGTTTTATTCAACAAATATATGTATTCAAGCACGTCTAGAGCAACAAATCGTGTTAACTTTCAAATCGAAAGCGTAGCAATTGGTAAAAATTGTTTTGAAGGTTGTAGCTCGCTTTCGTCTTTTAATTTATCTGAAGTTGGAAAAGTCAAAGTCGATTCGCAGGTATTTAAGGATGCAGCTGCCCTACAATCAGTTGATATAGCTGGTGAAAAAGTAGTAATTGGAGAAAATTGCTTTGAGAATTGCTTCAATAGAGACATCACAGTCAAATCAAATTCATCTGTTGAAATAGGAAAAAGCTGCTTTATTGGATCAAAACATCTTGGAAATGTCACATTTTCAGGAGGACAAATCATTTTGGGTAGCGATTGTTTTAATAACTGCACTTCTCTTAAAAACTTTACTCTTGAAAATTTTGTTTATGTTGAGCTTGGTGCCAATTTATTGACTGGATGCAATCCATCATACTTCACAGCCACACCGTCATCAAATATCAGTCTTGATAATTATTTTGAATATATTGCCGACCTAGAATCAGATGATTCTGGCCGACTTATCCTTGTTCAAAAGAAAGGATCGGATGATGTTTTTGCTGCAAAAGTTATAAATAAGAGACTTCAATTATCTTACGATAAAAATAATTTCCTGCAAGAGATGATTTTATCCACAAGGATAAATTATCCTGTGATTGATAATGTGATTGGCTTTTCGTTGAAAGATTTTAATAACGAAGACTGGCCAACGGTTATCACGAAGCATCCAGGAAATATTTCACTTAAAAATGCAATGAAAAACGCCAATCTTTCCGGAACACAAAAGCACATTATTCTGCTTGGCACAGCGCTTGGAATGAAGTATCTTCATTCAGAAAAAATTCCTCTAAATAGCTTAACAACAAACAAAATCTTTCTCGATGAAGAATTCCGTCCTCACATAAAATTCTATGGATGCCATGGAGAATATAAACGAGAGAATTACAAAATGGATGCTCGAGCATTTATATTAATTGCATATGAATTGATAACGGGACAACCTCTAAAAGATAAGTCAAATTTGCAGTTGATCAAAGATGACAAAATTCGGGAGTTTTTCAATAAATGTATTGTGTCTAATAATTCAATTGAATTCAAAGATATTTTAGCAGAGTTCACTAATGAGCAGTATAGTCAACTTTTTGAATCTAATGATCAGGAAATTGCGTCTTATCTTAAAGATTTTGGTATCAGTCATTTAACAATTCGAATCAAATTCACTAATATTTATTATAATATATCAAGAAGCAGTTTGCAAGCAGAAATTGTTGGATATGAGAAAGTGAAAGATAATTTATCTGTTCTAGAGTATATCAATTTTAAAGGATCCAAGTATAATATCACACGAATCGGAGACCATGCATTTACAGGCGCACAAATCAAAAAACTCGATTTTAATCCAAATTCGCATGTCTATAGAATTGACAATGCAGCCTTTGAGAATTCTTCACTTAAAGAGATCAGCCTTCCTCCGAGTGTTGAAGAGATTGGAAACTATTGCTTCTGTGGGCTTGAAAATCTTGAAATTTTGCACTTTAAAGGCAAAGCATTGACTCTTGGCAAAGGATGCTTTGAAGATTGTCAATCTCTCAAATTAGTCGCCTTTGAATGCACTGAAGATATAAATATTGGCGCAGATTCATTTAAAAAATGCAGTCAACTTAAAAGATTTGAATCACGAGGAGTGAATATTTCACTTGGTGAATCCTGCTTCAGTGGTGCAAGTGCACTTTCAGCCAATGAATTTAAATGTGACAAATTGATAATTGAAAAGAATTGCTTTGAAAACTGCACGTCTCTCAAGTCATTTGCATACAAAGGAATAAAAAGTATATCAATTGGCTCAAAAGCATTTTATGGATGTTGTGCGCTCGGTATTATTTCATTGACGGAATGCTCGATTGTTTCTTTCAAAGAAAAATGCTTATCTCATATTAGCAAATTGAATCAATTATGCGTGGAGAGTGACGAGATCTTATTAGGAAACAATATGGTCAACTGTTGCCCATCACTCGCAAATATCAATTTAGTCAGTACTCAAAGCTTCACAATATCAAGCAATGCATTTCAAGGATGCCTTCCCTTAACAGACATCACGCTCATGTCACAATCTACAATACAATTATCTAAAAAGTGCTTTATTTGCGCCAATAATTTGCAAATAGCAGTAATTGAGGGGCATCAGATCATTGTCGAAGATGAGGTCTTTAAGTCATTGAAGAAACTGCAGAGTATCACTTTTAGTTGCGATGAATTAAAAATCGGAAATTCGGTTTTCGGATTTTGCAGTGAACTTTATTCAGTTATGTTAAACAATGTCAAAAAAGCTGAGTTTGGTTCCAATGTATTCACAGATTGTACAAAGCTTAGCACAATCCGTTTTGATGCCACAATGAGCTTGACTGTTGGCGATAATTGCTTCTCTGGTGTTAATTCTCTTCAAAATGTCGCAATTTTGAGCGAAAAACTAAATATAGGAAATAATTGCTTCAAGAATTGTCGAAATTTATCGTCAATCACATTTCCAAAAGCGCAAAGCATTGAAATTGGCTCCAATGCATTCGAAGGATGTTCGAAGTTCAACTCTAGTATTAGCATTACTACATTTTCGGAGCTCACTATTGGTGATGACTGCTTCAAATCGTTGGAAAGCCTTAAATATCTCACGCTTGCGAGTAAAAAAATAACTATTGGCAAAAACGCCTTCAATGAATGCAAAAATCTTTCATCAATCATTTTCAACAATGTTTTAAATATATCAATCGGTCAAGGTGCATTTTCCAAATGCATGAAGCTTGATAAAATTTTCATTTCGGCTGTATCAAATGTCACACTCAGTGATGATTGCTTCAATTCTGCAAGTAACATTCAAACTGTATTAATATCAGGCGAAGAAATTAATGTTGGCAGCCGATGCTTCAAGTATTGCACCAAATTGTCATCGGTCTCTCTCACAAAGGGTAAAAATGTCACATTTGGCTCAAATCTGTTTGAAGGATCAAATCTCAAGAAATTGAGTATACCAGACACGTCAAAGGTCGTTTTGGCTAATTACTGCTTCCATCATGCCGATAGACTTGAATCTGTGACAATCAGTTGCGAAGACATTGATGTTGGCGAAAGATGCTTCAATAATTGTAAAGCCCTCAACTCAATTTACATACAAAAGGTTAAGAACGCAACAATAGGCCCATATTCATTCAGTGAATGCTATAATCTCACAAAATTCACTCTTAATGCTCCATTGAATTTAACAATTTGTGCCAACTGCTTTAGAGAATCTTGCATTCATGAAGTTAATTTAACTGGTGGTAATCTTACTATTGGTGATTACGCATTTTATGATAGCACAATTTCGTCTGCATATATAACAAGTACTTTAAGTCATATTTTTGCAGACAATGCATTTTTCCGAAATGGAGATTTTCGGCCAAAATTGACCTTAGAAGGGAAAAAATATTAAGGTAATTTATGATATATTATCCTTTTTATTAGTGTATTATTAAATTATACAAATTATTTCGTAATTTTGTTTTATATTTTCATTTTATACTTTTACTAATTTATAATTTTAATGATTTTCAAATATTCGAATTAAATTAAATTGTAATATAGTAAATAAATAAATAATTACTGATCAAGTTTGATCAATAATGATAATTTTCAATAGTTTCAAGATTTATCATTATTTTAAGATCATTTTTATTTTTTAAATGATTACATACAAATCATTGGCTGCAAATTATACTAATAGAGAGTTATTTCATGGATTCGTTCGTCATCAAGTAGTTACAAAGTGTTTGAGAAAAGAAGATTGAGAGAGGGCAATTAAAGATGCACCTTTTATTGATGATTGGTCATCAGAAGAATAATTCAATTTTTAGTCAAAAGTCTTAAAGATATAGTTTCAAGTGGTGGTTTTGTTTACTCTGCATTTGAAAATACAATATTAAAAGGCTTTGTATCAGCCGAGCCAAAAATATTTGGAGACAAAAACAAACACAATGATTTATCATGTATTCATGTTTCGAGAGACATGCGTTAAAAGGGACCTGAAAGAAACTCTTAATAGCAGATAAAGAAAAGGCTAAAAAGAATGGCGAAAAAAGCTTTACATCAATTTTTATAAGCATTTAATATCAAGAAATATTCGAAATAAATCCGCAATTATTCAATATAAATCTCCATATTCTTAAATAAATAAATAGCATCTACAATCTGAACCACTCTTTTTTTCCTCAATTCAAATGTGAAAATCAAATCTAAATACTTTGACTTTGGATGAATAATTGGAGTCAGTGTCAAAATTTCTCGCTCTCTCCATTCTAAGATGTCATCATCAGTGATCAAACTTGAAGTAAAAAAATGACACATCATTGAATTGAGAAGGAAGCCATAATATGCAGTCATTTTGAACAAGATGTGATCACTTTTAGAATTCCACCATTTGTAATGAACTGTTATCTCTTTCCATTCAGGAAGAAGATTCATAATTTCTTGAATAGAATTGTTTTTGATTGCCCATTCACAACCTTTTCTAACTTCCAAAATCAAATCTAAATTTGATGCAACTGCTTCAATAGCTTCTTCTTTGATCCAATCAATATTTACTGTATAATCATTAGCATTGTTTATTTTAGGTATTGAATCCAACAGTTCTTTTAAGCCAGGCTTATATTTAATTGCTTTTAGGAGGACTTTATAAATGAAAATTGTAATTAATTCTGTATCAATTACTTCATTTTGAAGAATAAAGATTATTTTATCAATTCCATTTTTTAATGGCAACCCATAAAGATACAGAATCCTCAAGATTTTCTTTTGTAAGCAACGATTTAATTGTTTTGGATGAATTACATGGCAATTCAATCTTTTAAAAGCATCAATATTACATAATTCCTTTGGTTTTGAACAGTTGCTTGCTTCATAAATGCTGAAATCATCAGGAATGATTTTACTAATTTCTCTAATCATTAATTCTATTCTTTGATAAATCCATTCTTTCAATGGAGGAAACTTTTTAACTAACTTTTTAAAAGGAAATTTGTCATCTTCACATACATCAGAAAGCTTATTTAAAAAAGGAGACATGGTTATTGCTGTAAAATCTTCGATTGCTGACCATCCTCCAAATTGAACCATTTCAGGTGCAAATTGGAAATTTTGTGGCAATTTGTTATTTGATACGTAAATGGCAACTCTGTATAATAAATCATAATTATGACAATTCACCATAATTTTATATTCATTTCCATTAAACAATGAATTGAGAAATAAGTTGTTTATTAACTCTTTATACGGAGTATACATGATTTGTTTTTTAATATTTGGAATGTGCTGATGAATATACAAACAAAATATTTGCTGTTGTGCTTGTGGAAGACGTAAAAAAACGATTGATATGAGCGATTTAGCAACTTCATTCACAAAATCAGATACAAAAAATCTCAAAGCACCAATTCCATGCATCGTTAATACACTTAACGCATTTTTATAAATTACTTGATCGATTGAAGTTTTAAATAAAGCAAAATCTAGAATTGACATAGATTGTGCCCTTTGACTTTGGCTCAAGTTATTTTCAGCAGTATTTTTTTTGGAAGAAGAAATAAACTGTGTTGGCAATTCTTTTTTACTTTGATTCAATGGGCTTGATTCTTTTTGTTTTGTTATATTCATAACATTCATACCATTCTTTATAACAGATTGAATGATTTGCTCCTTTTGTTGCAGTGTTCTTTGTTGTTCCTTAACTGGATATTTGATGTTTTGATAATTTCTATATCCATTGAATAATGCATATAGTTGATGCATTGACGATTGAATTCTAATTGACGGCGATGATGGTTGATGAATTAATGATTTAATACCTAAGTTGTTTTTATCACGTATCAACGGCGATGATGGTTGATGAATTAATGATTTAATACCTAAGTTGTTTTTATCACGTATCGACGGCGATGATAGTTGATGAATTAATGATTGAATGACTATATTGTTTTTAGTACGTGTTGATTGTGATGGTAGTTGATGGCTTGGCGATTGAGTGCCTTGATTGTTTTGAGTACTAGATGTTTGTGGTGATTGCTGCTGGTTTTGCGATTCATTGTTTTGCATTTCTTGCTGATTTGATTGATCTGCAAGGTCCTTTAATAATGTTTGTGCGTCTATGCGTTTAACATGACGTCGTTTTCTTTTTCTTTTTCTTTTCTTTTTGGCACCATCATTTTTCTTTTCTTCTGTTTGTTGATCAAGTTTCTCTTCTTTTGTAGGATTATCAATGCTCTCTGCTTTTTTATGTCTCTCTCTTTTTTGAGGTTCTTCTAAATCCAAATCAAAATCAGATACATTTGATAAATCTTCTTCCTCTTGATTTTCATCTTCTTTTGGAGAATTAAATAAATCATCTGAGGATTCGTCTGAAGATTTTTCAACTTCTTTTTTGTTTTGAGATCTGAAAGTGTAATCAATTTTCTTTCTCTTTCTAATTCCTAAAATTAAATTTTTATTTGTTTTATCATGATTTTCAATTATACTTTGAGTACCAATCAATTTGTTCCAAAAATCATTTTGACTAAATGCACTGTCATTAATTTGTGCATTAAATGAAGCCTTGGAAAACTTTGAATTACCTCCACTTACAAAGTCTTTTAATGTATAAGATCGATGCTCAAGAATTTGCTCAATATTTTCAGAACAAAATTTGTCAATTTCATTTGAATCATCTTTAAAAATATAATAAGCGCCTTTTTTCAAGATCAATTCAAGTTCTTTCTTATTTTTCAATGGACTTTCTATATTATCATCATTTTTTGAAGCTATTTTTGCTGAATCAAGAACAGCAAAATCTAGAGCAAGTTTTTTTGAAGCTCTTTCAAATAACTCTGATTCGTAACTTCCTCGTGTTATAAGACGATACACATTTACTTTATTTTTTTGTCCCATTCTATGACATCTTGCTTGTGCTTGAATATCATTTTGTGGATTCCAATCACTATCATATATAATTACAGTATCTGCCTTAGTTAAGTTGATTCCAAGACCGCCAGCTTTTGTTGATAGAAGAAAGATAAAAGAATTTTCATCTTCTTGAAATCTATCAATTGAAAGTGCTCTGCTGTATGAATCACATTCACCATCAAGTCTTTCATATTGGTACTTTTTAAAACTCAAATAATCTTCAAGAATATCAAGCATCATTTTAAATTGAGAAAAAATCAATACTTTATGATGTCCTTCTTTTAACTTTGGAAGAAGTTTATCAATTAAAATTGTTTTTCCAGATGCTAAAATCAATGAATCAATTTCTTCTTCTTCAGTTAAAGGCGTTGAATATGGAATATTATGTTTTTGTTTGTATTCTGAAAAACTTAAAACTTCTAAATGATGAAATAAAAATGGATGACAAAAAAGTTTTCTTAATTGCATCATAACATTATTTAAATTCAAGCGACTTGATGAATTATCTGATAATATATCAAGATTATCTTTAAAAAGAAGTTGTGAAAATGTTTTTTGTATTTGAGTCATTTCAACTTCAATAATAATTTCTTCTTTTTCAGGAATATTAAGATTGACATCTATTTTCTTTCTTCTGAAAATGTAAGGTCTCAAAACTTCTTGAAGTTTTTCAATTGTCTCAGGATTTTCTCTATCTCGGTAAGTTTGTTCGAATTGTTCAAAATTTTGAAATTTCTTTGGATCAATAAAATGAAGTAAAGACCAAATTTCATATAAATTATTTTGAATTGGTGTTCCAGTCATTAATAAAAAATGATGAGAATTAATCTTTTCACAAGTATGATAAAAATCAGAATTTGTATTTTTTAACCTTTGTGCTTCATCAATGATTGTATACATAAAATTAAACATCCTAACAAATCGAATTTCTACAGACAATAATTCATATGAAAGCAAGAGAACATCGAACACAATTTTTTTCTTATTAACTTTATTGCTTTTTAAATCAAAGCAATAAAACATATTGTCTTTGATTACTTTCCGATTTTTTTTCTCTCCGAAAATCGAAACGACACGAAAATTTGTCCATTTCTTGAACTCTCTCCTCCAATTGCTAAAAGTTGACAAAGGACAAATGATAAGAAAAGGTCCCCAATTTTTATACCATTTTGATAAACCATCAAGAATTGAAATGGCTTCAATTGTTTTGCCAAGTCCCATCTCATCGGCCAAAATAGAATTTGTTTTTTGAAGCCAACACATTTGAAGCCAATTAAGCGCATCAACCTGATAATCAGTAAGTTTATTGCCTCCTTTATAATCTGGGGATTCATTAAACATTATTAATTGATGAGGATGATTAGATCCAGGTTTAAATCTCAAGCTGTGCGGATTCTCATTTATCTGGATGAAATTTTCAATCAGCTCTTTTGGAACATCTTTTTCCCATGTTGATTCATAATATTCTAATGCGAGCCATTTGACCAGATATTGGTACCGATGCTCTCTGATCCTTCTTGATATTATCCTCTCTGGAATGACGTATCCTTCTTCAAATTTTACATTATCAGGCTTATAAAGTTTATATTGATTTTTGAACAATGGGGAAAGAAATTCATTATAAAAAGGAACTTCTTTAAATGGCTGATTTTTGGCTTTAAATAAATTATAAACCATTTGGTCATATCTATTTAACTCTCTTTTGGTTATCCACTTGCAATTTCGATATGATTTGTCATAAAATTTAACATAATACATTACTGATGATGAAGACTGTTCATCAAAAGTTGGCTGATTAATTCCAATGATTCTTTGAGGCTTGTCAACCCTTTTTTTACGTTTCTCAAAATTATCAGAATCAAACTCGGATCCAGATACTGAATCTAAATTGGAGTACGAATGCGAAGTTGAATCATGGTCAGACTCAATTTCATATTGGTATTCGTATTCATATTCATATTCTGACTGAATTTGAGATATAGATGATGCTTCAGATTCAGATTCACTAGTTGAATCAAATTCTGTTAGAGAGTCAGATTCTGATTGATACTCTGATTCCCCAGAATCTGATTCTGATTTCGATTCTGAAAAGGAATCTGAAATATATTCTCCATCAGCCTCAGAAACAGAGGAATCACTCATAAATAAAGGAAACTTTTTCAAAAGAAAACTTGTCCGTTTAGAATTATATCTTTAACGTATTTTTAATAATCTAAAAAGAAAACAAAAACAAATATTAATTTCAGTATTTTTTTTTTTATAAAATAATTCTTTCTTTTGCTGTCAATTTCATAATTGTATCGCCAAGAGAGTCAATCATTATTTTAATATTTTCCAAATAAATAGATTTCTCAGGAACCTCAAGAACAATGATCAAATTCGCGTCAGTATCAACGACAGCCTGCATTTCACCTTCTAATATCAAATCAAATACAAGTTTTCTTACCTCCTCGACTGAAGATTTCAATTCCATTGCGAGGAACTTCAACTCGATTTTCAAATAAGACGCGCAAAACCTCAAGATATTGTTCCTCAATACGAAAGCTCTCACTTTGTCCAGCAAAGAGAAGTAAAAATCGGCATTTTTTACCTTCATTTGAAACACTTTTTTAGCCGGATCCAAAAGATAACAAAATTTGACATAATTGTCACTTTTATATTCATCGAGAAGCTGCTTCAAAGGTGCAACTATTGGATGGCTAACGTACGGACTGATTTTTGTATCATTAAAAACAATCGCGTCTTTGTCCTCGGTGCACATTATTGCGAGGGCGTAGAAAGGCAGAACATCCAGTCTTTTGTCGCTTCCAGAATCGTCGAACAAGTAGAAAGACTTTTGAAATAAAGAGACAGCTTTATCAAATTCTTTCCGATGCAAACAAATTTGGCCTTCAATTTTGTTGAGAAGAGCTTTTTGACGGTCGTTCATTGAATTTTCTGGGATATCTTTCAAAATATGAAAATATACAAAAATTTCGTCCTCATCTTGAGTAAAGGCATCAGTTAGGTCGATTTGAAGAAGTAATGTTCGAAAGGCTAGATCACACATTTGACTGTCCTTCTTGTCGGGCGGGATGGTAATATTTTGGTTGATTTCGGATAAATGATTTTGGGCTGTGATGTAATCAGCTTTTTTAAGAGACATTTCGGCTTGGCGTAATTTAAGATCTACATATAGGGGAAGTTGTTTTCGTTTACTAACGTTTTCAAGAGCAACATCTAAGAAATCTGATAAGGCTTGCTCATTTCGTATTAAATTTGATATCATCCTTTTGACAATTTTGGTACAATAAGCATTATCGATTACTCCTTCTTGAAATGCTGAAAAAACATCTGTTATTGATCCTAATATGCGTTCATAATCATCGGTGGTTGATAAAATTATAGCTGCTCGCTTTAAAGATTTCCCTTGAATTTTAACGTCAGCATTAAGATCTGCATATAAACTGTAAAAAATGTCAACCGCTTCGAGATCGTCAAGTCCTTTGGCATATTGATATTTTTCTTCAGGAGTCATTTCATTTGGATCAACAGGAAATTCTTCTTCCTCTTCTGGTATTGGTTCTTCATCATCAAAGATTATTTCTTCTTCTTCAGACATTAAAATTTTGGACAATTTAGATTAGATTTTTTTTATCATATATCTTTTTAAATATTATATAATTTATTAGTTTTACATTGTTTTTGATTTTATTTATAACTTTAAAATATATATATTAAAAATTATAAATTTTTTATCAATTATACTGTAAGATATGAATTTTTTTTTTTTTTTCTAAATTCAATCAAAGACAAAAATTTGATTATCTTGGCAAATAGATAAAAAATAATATAAAATATAAATGTTTTTAATCATTATATGTTATAGCAATTTTTATGATATTACTCTTCTAAGGTTTGAGATTTTTTTTTTTTGAGTGATTGAATTATGTTATTCGGAATTATCTTCAAAATCAACTAATAATTCAATATAACGACATCTAACAATTTCACCTATGGATTTTGTATCATCTTTTTCGATTTTATAACAATCAACTTGATTTTCAGATGCTATTAATAACTCAGAAAGAATGTTCTTTTTTTTGCATTCAACTAACACATCATTTATCCAGTCAATAAGATAACAGCAAGGCATTTCATTTAAAAAGTATCTGTGGTAACTTATTCCGAAAGTGGATTCAGGCAATGAAACAAACTTGCATCCTTCTTCAAAATCTATGTCATCATCATATGGATCTGAAATCATATATTTATAATAACTTGATGATTCGTATTCTTTTTTCCATCCAAAAAACATTTTGAAATTTCCAATTTGAATGGTCAATCATTTGAATTTTTATTTAATTTTATAATAAACGAAAAATTAAGATATATTGAATGAAAAATATTTTATTTACATTATTTTTATTAATATAATAATTATTCCTATTTTAATTTTATTCTTTATAAGAAAATAATAATTTTATAATAATTGATTTATCTGGGTTATCGTATTTTTCTGCCCCACTTTTTCAAAGGATAATAAAATAAAATAGTTTTATCTTAATAAAAAAAGATAAAATAATATTCATTTTAAATGAATTAAAATCTACATTTTATTATTAATATGTAGTTATTAAATAATTGATTAATTTGCATTATTGGTTATTAAAAAAAATGCATATGATAATAATCAAAAACCAAATTATTACGAATTTTATATGGTTAAAATCATGATCGTCATAGGTCATTATCCAGGTTAAGCTCATTCAATTTTTTCACGATGGAAGGTGACTCGAAAAAAAAAGGTAGAAATTTTAGCCAAATATGAAATTGATATATTTTTCATATTATCATGAGTAGAATAATATTGCATAAGTAAATATTGAAAATAGTGCCTTTTTCATATATCCAAAATAAGGCATCTATTGAAAAAGTGGGGCAGAAAAAAATGATATTCCGATTTATCGGTTAATTATTTTTTTAAGAAATGCTTTGATTAAAGTTTTTCCAACCGCTTTTTGCGCAGAAAAATATAAATATAAACTATTCAAAATATAAAAAGATTTTTATTTCCATTAAAAAAAAAATGTATAATATCAGCTTTTCTGTAATAAAATAAACTGTATATTTAGTGCATGTTCAAATAATTTCAAAAATAAACTGATGTTAATGAAATATGCTGATCGATAATGAACATTATAATTATATTAAATACATTTATTTAATTTATGTATATATTTCTGTAATAAAATATTTTTATATGAATCATATATAAAAATTAAGGAGATTTTAATACATTTTTTGCATTAAAGATTCAGTATCTTTTTCAAAAATTTAATAAAAAGTAAATTAGGCACTATTTGTTCATTTTCTTTCAACACTAGAAGCAAATCATCAGATTACTAAAGTAAAAATATGGAGAAATTTTTCTAAAATAATATTAACTAATTTTCTTCCAAAAAGAAATTGAAGAATAAAGAATCCTAAATTCATATGATATACGACCATAAGAATATTTTTTTGGAAATAAGAAACTTTGAAATCTTTTAGTGCACGAGAAACGACTACCTTGCATGTTTGCCTCAAAAAATTGAAAGGAAATTGAATGAAGCATTCAAATTTGAAAACTAACCGATAATTCTGAAAAACTCTAGCTTTGATTATTTGAATTATTTGAATATATTAGTGTGTAAAAATAATTTTTTATTTAAAACCGAAAATAATAAAATTGTTTGGTTTTCAATGATCCCAAAACAAGAAGCAATAATCTTGAAGTAAATATAATCAAATCAAAGAGCATGCAGATGAAACAATTTACGAATATAAAGACCAGAAAAAGTAAAGTTAAAAGATCAATTGAGTAAAAAAGATGCACATATAACAAACTGGAGCTTTGAAGAACATTTAATTCTGGTTGATATTACAAAAAATTTAAAATTTCATTAACAATTTCATTTTAAAAGTACATTTTGCAAAATGTCAATTCTAAATTAAATCTAGGTAAAAATTTTTGCTCAAATTTTTCATCAATATAAATTATGATATTAACATCAATATTTGAATGATATTGTAGATTCTCCTCACATGAAATGTTTTCGAAAAAAAATTATATTTCCAAAAAATAAATAATTTTTCTTTTCATTACTCTTTAATTTATAAAGTATTCGAATGCTTATGATATTATCCAATCATCATCATTTTCATTATCGGCATTTTGTAAAATTTCATTTAATTGATAAACATAATTGTAAGAATCCTCTAAATCATTTCCATTATTCAACGATGATTCGTCTAGATCATCATGAGATTGAGTTGAAAAAATTGATTCGTCATTCAATGAGAAAAAATCAGAAAAATCCAAGTCATCATTTTCATTTCCACCTTGATTCAACCTATTTATTTCATTTGATTTACTGCCTATTTTATTGGCTTGATCATTTTTTTGTCTACATAAAAAATAATTCCAACGATTTTTTATTGAATTTGTACTCCTTCCTGGAAACAATTTTTGTATTTTTGACCATTTTGGACCTAGATTAAGATACAACTTTGTTAGCAGTTCATCTTCTCTTGGTGTCCATTGGCCATTCATTAATCCTGGCACAAGGTAATTGCTATACCTGTCTCTGCACTGTTTAGGAGTCCTTCCAGGAATGAATGATGAAATATAACACCATTGACGACAACCATAAGTTTGAACCAATTGCTTAATTTTCTCATCTTCTTCTTTTGTGAATGGTATTCTTATTCTTTTACCATCCTTGCTGGCTTGTTGACTATTCAATGAAGGCTTTGGAATTAAAGATTCATTACGCGCAGATGTGAAATTAAGTGTCTTTTTCTTTGCTTGATTTATATTGAATGAAAAGGCATTATTAACCTTTTTTGAATTAATTATGCCAAGCTTTGACAGCATTGATCTATATGTTGATTGTAAATGCTTAGGTATTTTCAAATTTGTATTTGGAAGTAAGAATTGACTTTTCTTGGTGTTACACTGATTAGCCATTTTAGTAAATATGGAGAATGATAATTTCATCAGCACTTTTGTTTTTAATTAAGGAATTTCTTTTTGCCAATTAAAGAAATGAAGTAATCTTTCTTTGTTTTATTGAAAAAAAAGTGGGTGGGATTTTTTCAATTTATTAACCTCTGAAAAAGTTATATCTGAAAAGACTCAATAGAAAAAACAATTTAAAAAACAGAGATCACATTCATTTTTTTAATGTTTTAGTACCTTTGAAAAATTGATTGGAAAAGATTTTCTCAAAATAGAAGTGTTTTGCAATTCTTTTTTTGAAAAAATATATATCTTTTTATATATAAATAATTAGTAATAAAATCTCAAAAACAATTTCAATTTAAATCTTGAATTTTGAAAAGAAGTCTCTTTAGGAAATTGTTATTCAAAAAATTGAAGAGAACATACAAAATTGAGAACTAACATCCATATGGATGTAACTGAAATTTGATAAACAACTTAACAATTAATATTTTCTATTGTTCAAAAAAAAGTGGTAACAATTTTTTGGATGATTTTCGATCAACTATCAATGAGATTTTAATAAATCTCAGGAATAATTTGATTTATCTAATATTGTTCATATGGATTCAAAAGAAAAATAAAACATTATAATAAATTTGATATATATTTTTTTTATTATTAATTCTAAATAATTAAATGATATATTTTGATAGTTTTATAAGAGAATTCGATTGTTTTAATAAATGGATCTCAAGGTTTTGATAATGATGTGTTAATATTCAAAATATGGATGTAATTTTGAATTTTTTGAAAGTAAATAATACAAAATATTGATGTAATTGTATATTCAAAAAGTTTGAGACATATCCTGGAAAAACAAAAAAAAAAGAATTCAATTTGTTATTAATTAAGCAATATATATATATACAACAATTTTTAGATAAATAAAAAATGTATCGTAATTTCAGAAAAAGTTTTAATTAAGCGGTTTGTTTATTGCATAAAAACTGCATTGAAAAATATTCTGCAATTAATTTTTAAAAAAATATCGTTAAAGATGCATTCACAGATGCATATTTTATTAAAAAAGATTGTTCCTTTAAATGAGAGCTATTATTTTAGTTTGAAGTTAGACCAACAAAACATTCAAAAAAACAAATTTACAGTTTAAGAATATATAACATGCTGTTAATAAGTGATGAAAATGAATGAGATCAGTATTCTATTTGATTTGTAAAAAATTATAAAATTTAATATGTAAAATGTTATAAAATTTTAATTTTGTATATACAAAATTATGATTTCCATATAAAATGGATCATTTTTATTTCTAAAAAATATATATCAATGATCATAATATAAGAATATTTCCATATTTATAGTTAATAGAAAACAATAAAAATGTGCTTTAAATTGAGAAATTACTCAAATTTTCTATCAAATTGAAAATTATTTTTTATTTATCTACTATTTATATAATTTTAATTAAAAGATTTTTTTACTTAGTTATTTCATTTTTTAATAAAAATTTCTGTTTCTAAGAAAAATAAATAAATAAAATGAATAAAATATTTGATTGTTTTTTTCATTATTTTATATAAAAAATGAATTCATAATAAGAACAATGATTTGCTCTATATAACGTTCCTGTTTTAAATAACTATGGCATCCATTTTTTAAAAAGATTTTTCAAAATTTGAAATAATGCATTCAAAACATGATCGATATTATTCAATAATTCAGAGATATAATTTATCGTATTTTTAATTTTAATTGAGCATTATAATGTTCATTATAAATTTTATTTGAGATATTTTCAAACATTTTGGCTTTTAAATGTATGAACTTAATTTCTTTCTTTTTGAATAAACTTGATGATTTATTATATATTGTAAAAAATATAAATTTTGATATTTTTAATTTTAAGGGCATAGTTAGGTTTTCTAATTTTTAAATAGTTTATTCATTGAAAAAGTTTAAATAGATTCTATCAATTTTTAACTGACTTTTTTTAAAATCAAAATGATTTTTTCACATGGAATAATATGTTATTGATATATTTATTTTATAATATAGAATCTACAAATATATATTATATTTTATACATTAAATAAATAACCAAAAGTAATATGTAATAGTATTTTTCTGAGAATAGGAATAAAAAAACAAGGTTAGGATTAAAATACACTATTATTATGTGTATATTCATAATAATATTAATTTTTTATTGATATAATTAAAAATTGAAACAAATCATATGTAGAAATTAAAAGATACTTGAAAATATTTTCAGGTTAATAATTTGTATACTTTCCGGTTCACTTTTTGAATTCATAGTTTCACTTTTTGAAATCAAAATTTCACTTTATAATATTTTTCAATGTTATAAACTTTATATAATCAAAAAGTTTAACTTTTTATATTAATTTCTTATATTTGATAATATCTTTTTCCCTCTACATTAATATTTATCAATGCTAAATTAAAAAATATTCCATATATTATAATATTAATATATTTTTAATATATATAGTCGAGAGTTAAAACCCCCCTACCAAATGGAAAACCCCCTACCAAATCTCTATATAAAAGAGTTAGAATCATAATATTATATATACATATAGATAAAATGTTCATTTGATAAAATAATTATTATTATTTAAAAAATGTTTATTTTATATTTAGATATTAGTATTTAAAAATGCAATCTATTCAATTTTTTTATCGAAAAATTGAATAGAAAATGGTATGTGGGTTTTCCACCAACGTACTTTTTGTAACCATTAAAGGCCAAAAATAGGTGAATAAAAATGGTAGGGGGTTTTCCAGTAGACTATAACTGAAATTCCAAAATATGTAAAATGCTCCAGAAAATTCACCTTTACAATTTTTAAAAACTTTTTATAAAAATCATACAAAAAGTGGAGTATTTTTGTGAACAAAAATTCAGAAAAAGTTGAATTCATCTTATTCAATACTTTATTGATTTAAAATAAGATTAAAAAAAATATTGGGTACAAATGTATATCATATAAATCATATATATAATATACCAACATGTAAAATAAAATAATATAAGTGTTTATAAAAAACAAAAATAATTGAATCAAAAATAAAAATTGCAATGATCCTTGCTTCCATATAATTAGCATAATCAACACATAATGAGGTTTATTCAATATTTGTTCAAGAATTTAACCTATTCTGTTTATCTTCAATTATTTCATTCTTTATATTTTATAAAATATAAATTGAATCTCAGAACTATGTTGTTGATAATTATCATTATGATATTTTTTTAAACCTTTGGCTGTTCAATAAAATTAAAAATATATTAATTTTATATGACGAATAGAAACATTTGAAATTATTATATTTAAAATGCTTATTGATTAATAAACACTTTAAAATAAAGATTTGCATATTAACAAAGATTGTGAAAACTGAGTATTTATATAATACTATGAAATTGATCTATTTTAAAAATCGTCAAAAAATAAATCTAATTCATTTTCATCCTCTTCCAAGTTTTGAAAATCAAAATCTTGGATTTCGGCAATGCCTTGATTTTGATTAAAAATTTCAAAATTTGGTTCTTCATTTTCTCCTGTTTTTATATTAGATGAATCAGATGAAGGTGGTTTTTTGTTTATTTTTTTGGAAACAGTGTATAGATATCGATTTTTAATCGAATTTGATGTTCGATATGGGAAAAATTTTTGGATTTTAGACCAGCATGGTCCAAATTCCCTGAATTTTTGTGCTAAAAAAATGTCCTCCTCTCTAGTCCATTTAGCATGAACAATTCCTGGTGCAAGATAATTCATGTAACGGTCTCTGCACTGTTTGGCTGTTTTATTAGGCATTAATGAAGAAATATCTGTCCAATTTTTTGGACCAAGACGATTGACAATCATTTTTAATTGCATATCTTCAAAAATTGAAAATTTTTTATATTCTTTTTTATTTTTCGTTTTCGTATTAGCTGTAGCATCACCATCGCTTTTTTTCAATGAATTGAGAACTGATTTCAAAAAATCAGGGTTAATATTATGATTTTTTGGATATGGATTAAAATGTTGAAATAATGTAGCTGTATATCCTATTTGTTGTGCAAAATTTTTCTGATAATGATTAAGATTAAGAACTGGCGAAGTTTGATTGGGTTGTGGGAACGCCTTCATTATTGGTCTCGGTATTATAAAAGAATGAAATGATATGATATTTTCAAAGACTTTTGATTAATTAGAAGGATAGAAAAAATTGAAATTTTCTGATAAATTTTCAAAGGGGGATAAAAATTCAAAGAGATTATTTTTTGAAAGCCTTACAAAATTTAAACATAAATATCTTTTTTTGGAAAAGAAATTATTAAATTTTACAATGATTATTTTCTGTTTATCAATATAATATGTGATAAATGCAAAAAAATTGTTAAAACATTGAAATTTATTTTCAAATAACATAATTACAAATATACTACATGATATTTGAATCTTGCAAAATAATATGGTAATATTGTATTACAATCTATTTTTATATAATTTATTAAAATTGACTAATATTTTCATATATTTGTATAAAATTATGAAAAATTAGTATAATAAACATAAATTATATTGATATAACTATCTTGTTTTATTTTTTTAAATTCATTTTATTTTCATAAAGTTGAGATAAATAATTTTTAAAAAAAAGGATAGAAATTTAAATTAAATCGTTAATATTTTATTCAAAAAGTTAATTGAGAGATATTGAAAAGTTTTATGTATATTTTTCTTAATTATAGTGTCAAATAAAATAAAATGATTTTATATATAAAATTTGAATTTTTTTTGGTATTTTAAATACTTATTAAATAATAATATTGTTTTGTAATATGAATAATTAATTATATAATTCTTAATCTATATCCTATTAATAGATATTAAAAATAATATATCTTGTACTAAAATTATATCCCCTCATTTAATATTTTTATCCCCCTTTGAAAAGTATAAATTTTCTGTTATTTTTAATTTTTTGTTTTATACAATTATTTTAAGATCAAATTCTTATATATTAAGAATTCATAACATAAAAAATAAAGATACAAAATATATAATAAAATAAAACCTTCTTTCAAATAATGCACAAAGGTAAAATATCATTATTGATTGAAATTATCAATTTATTCAAATATTTGAAAGAATTTAAACCCAATCTTTCAATTTGATTTAAAAAATCTGCAAAACATTTATTTTTTGAAAAGATTAATTGAAAATAATAATTGAATAATTAGAACAAATCCACCTAATGATCACTTTAAATATAAAATGGTAATTCTTTTATTCACAAGTATTATATAAATTCAATTTTTCCTTAGATTTTTCTTTTTTGGGGGATAAGAAAAATGTGAAAAAATAAACATTAGATTTAACTTTTTGAACTTAATACGTTCGAGATTTCTGAGAGAATATTGATAATATGCTTCTCAATTCTATTGAAATAAAAAAGAATTATTTGATATGTATTCACTAAAAAAGTTCAGAAAAAAAAATTATTTAAAAAAAAAAAACATTTTTCTTGATAAATAAAAATAAATAAAGTTATTTATTTGTTTAAAATTAATATATAATTATATAATAATATGTATACATATTTGTATTTGATAAAATGTCTTTGATGAAGAAAAATTGCTTTGGGAATTTTTGATATAAGCATTCAAATTATATCTTGATAATTTATCAGTAAAGAAATTAATATTTTTATATTATAATTTTTATATCGTTATTAATATTATATATATTTATATAATTATATTTATAATGTAGAAAAAAAGATATTATGATTTTCTTTTTCAATCAATTTAAACCTTGAAACTTTTTCATAAATAATAATTGAAAAAGCCAACTTTATTCAGAATACAATATTTAAAGATATATTGGTTAAATTTATATTTTAAGAAACTAAAAAGAGATTTTATTTATTTATATCAATCAATAAAATAAAATAAATTATAATATATCTAGATATGGATTTCAATGCATAATCTGATTAAATGTTGAGTCAAACAAAATCAAATTGAAGAAATAATGATATTCCTACTTGATATTATAATTTTTATTTCAACAAGAAGGAACAGCAAATAAGAATTATTGAAAGTAATAAAAACAATTTTCAATACATTTAACAAAAAGTTTAAAAAAAAAAGAAAAAGTGAAAAAATTACTTAGTTATTCCTCAAAATCCTACGTTAAATATATTATTATTATGATTAAAATAGATGTATAATACAATAATAAAAAACATATGATGATAATAAAAATATCTACAGAAAAATGAATCGCGTGAATACATATATTATTTGATATAATGTATTATAAAAAATCGTACAATTTTATCAAAGTTTACCATTTTCGTGGCTTTTTGAATAACAAATGTGCAATAAACTCTTTGAAAGTTGTGTCAAAAATAGTTTATTAAGTTTAAAATCTGAATTCATCAATATTTGCGCAAATAAAAAAGAAATATTCTATTTGTGAATAAACATAATAACTCATAAAAAATTAGATAAAGGAAGGGAAAAATGAAAGAATTAAAACAATAATAAATAATTATAAATTTTTCAGATATCATTGCTTATATTTCATATTATTCTCATTCTATTTCAATATTTTTTATTTATTTGAAAAATCCAAATAAAAATAATTATAATATTTGAAGATGAATCTATGATTGATCGTTATATGGGAAATTTCGTGGCTAATATTATTGATTTTTAAACTATAATTGAATAAATTCATGGAAAATGTTTGTATATTCAATCGAATAAATAAAATCTACCACAAGCAGATTGGAAAATCATTTTTATTTACATTTTCTCAAAAAATATTAACAAGTAAATAATTATATGTAAATAAAATAAGTTGAAGAAGGATTTTTTTTGAATTTAACTATCGGAAAACATCTGGAAATTTTGAAATTTTCCATTCTGAAAAATTTGAATGACTTATTGAAAAATTGATTGTCATGAATTTGAAAATTTTTATTCTATTTTTTTTTCCAACCAAAACCATTTGTTCTATGGATGTTGAAGAAAATATAGAAAAAATGAAAGAACTCCAAACCATTATTTTGGATCTTTTAGATTGTGATGATATCGAAAGAATTGATGATGAATTAAAGCATATTTCATCTTTATGTCTTCAATTTCAGCAAGATCGACATAAATTGAAATCAATTCTTTACTTAATTGATAAAATAGCCAAAAATCATCATCGTTGCTTTAATTTCAATGACAAAATCTTTCAAGTACTTCTCATATTTAAAACTCAAATTAAACAAACCTTTTCAAATAACGAAATATTTGAAATTTTCAAAAGCAACAATAGGATTCTTTTATTCCTTATAGAAGAAGGTCTATTTCAAATAGATGAATCAATCGCATTGAAAATGACTAACAAAAATTCTAAATACAAATTTTCTGAGTATTTTTGGCCAGAACTCAAAACTTACATTGAAAAAGCAACTGATGAAATAGTGCCTGAAATTCCAGATGACTTTGACGAAAAAAGGCGAATTGGTGAAAATGACAGCTATATATGCAAACTAATTCGAAAAGATCTAATTGAAGATTTCGTTTCATTTGTCAATCAATCAAATTCTAATCTTGAAGCAGTAATTGACATTTCTCCATATGAAACCAATCGATTCCTAATGAAGAAAAAGCCAACCTTGATTGAATATGCCGCCTTTTTTGGCTCAATTCAAATTTTGAAATACTTGTTTATGAATCAAGTTAAACTTACAGCTTCGTTATGGCTGTATGCGATTCATGGCTCAAATTCAGAAATAATTCATTTTCTTGAAGAACAAAAAGTGCGACCAAGTGATAGGACATATAATGAATGCATTAAAGAATCGATTAAATGCCATCATAATGATATAGCTGCGTATTTCAATGATTACATTAGTAACGATTTTGATCTCTGGGTATCTCAGCAGTACTTCAATGGGAATATAAAACAATATAGTTTTCATTATTACAATTATGCCTTCTTTCCAAACGATATCAATGAAAAGAACAATTTTTATTACGCTTGCAATTACGATTACTATGATATTGTTGAATATTTTGTAAATGAAAATAATATTGATATTAATGAAAAAATGATTTTAAATGTTATGTTTTTATTAATGCAGTTTAAAAATAATTGATTTCATTTTACTCCAATTCATCTCGCTCTCGATAAAGGAAACAAAGATATTGTTGATCTTTTAATGAATAATCCAAAATTCGAAATTGTAGAGGAATGTTTCAAAGGATGTAAAAAGTTGGTTCAATTATCAATACCTCCTTTTATAACAAAAATAGGAGAGAATGCTTTTAAAGACTGCAAATTTTTAAGAGAAATAACAATTCCATTTTCTGTGACTTCGATTGAATGTAATGCTTTTGAAAATTGTTCTTTATTAAAACAAATTACAATTCCTCCTTCTGTTACATCAATCCAAAATTATACTTTTTCTGGTTGTACATTATTGGCCCAAATACATATTCTATCTTCTGTAACTTCGATTGGCAAAAAGGCCTTTTATGAGTGCAGATCATTAGAAGAAATAAATATTCCACCTTCAGTTACTAATATTGATGAAGGTGCCTTTGAAAAATGCACTTCTTTGAGATACATCATCATTCCATCTTCAGTAACATTGATTGCAAGAAGTGCTTTTGCTGAATGCGAAATGTTAAAAAACGTTTATATTCCTCATTCTGTAATAGCAATCAATGAGTGCGCTTTCTCAAAATGCAGCTCATTGGAAAAAATAGATATACCTAATTCTGTTTATTCAATTGGACGCTCTGCTTTCTCTTTGTGCACATCACTTAAAGAAGTGACTTTTGAAGAGCCTCCTGTAATAACTTTGATTGATTCTTGTGCATTCGAAGATTGCAGTTCTTTATCAGAAATTGTAATTCCATTATCAATTAAAATAATTGGAATGTATGCTTTTGGTGGATGCAAATCATTAGCTCCATTTGAAATATCACCAGATATTGGCCAAGGAATTTTCAGCGAAAGACAAAGGTATCCTTTTAATCGTGGTAGGCAATGTAATATCTTTTGATATATGATTTTTTCAATTTCATAAACATTTTTTTTTTTAAAAAAATATTTTTTAAGGGTGTAGTTCGTTTTCAATATCTCGTTATATACATTGTTTTGAAAAGTTATATTAATATATTTATGATTGTTATATGCCACATATTTTATTAAAACAATAATAATAAAAAAAGAACTTCATAGACAAGATGATCTCAAAATATCTCTTTTTTCCAAATCTTAATTTTTGAATGACACTGAGAAATAACATTAGAAATGAGCTATTTATTATTTTTATCAATTTAATTATCATTTTAAAAAAAAAACATTGAAAATTTTATATGAGGTTTCAGAATAATTGAGAAGAAGCATTGAAAATTTACGATCTAAAATAAGAAAAAATCAATTAATTAAATTTCCCATTAATTTATACTAATTATTCTAAATTATTCTATATTTTTTAATTAGCTATTTTATGAGAGATGAGTTTGAAACAGAAAAATGAGATTAACTAAATTTGATGAGATTAGAAAGATGAGATTAATTGAATTTGGATGTGACAGATGAAAAAAAGAGAATAAAGAACAGATTGTTAACAGAATATATGAAGTCAAAATGTTTTCTTATTTGTGTAAATTTTCATCGTCAAAGGTCAAAATTTCAATATTTTTTCTTTTTTATAAAAAAAAAATAATTGTTTAAAATTGAATATTAAACAGAAAAAAGTGGCAACTCTTGTAGTGTATTAATTAATTTTTATTAATCATTAAAACTTCAATTTCTCGCCTTAGGGTTTTACTTTGATCGGCCATTTAGATAGGAGGTCAACAATTTCTTGATGATTTTCTTCTATTGCATATTCAAAGGCAATTTCGTGAATAGTTTATTTCAAAATTCCATAAATCATTCAATTTTTCAATCCAATCAAAAAAGTTAGATTTGAATATCATGAATGTTTTTGATTTAAAATGTCTTGAATGTTAATATCAAAACCTTCTTGTCTTATTAATAATTCAAAAATTTCTTTATGGCCTTCTCTTGCAGCACAAATCAACGCCATATTATTAAATGTTCGAGTTAAATCATTCAATTTTTTAAATATTGTGAAAAAAGTTAGATTTGAATATCATGAATGTTTTTGATTTAAAATGTTTTGAATGTTGATATCAATGCCTTCTTGTCTTATTAATAGTTCAACAATTTCTTTATGACCTCTAGATGCAGCAAAAATCAACGCCGTATAATTAAATGTTCGAGTTAAATCATTCAATTTTTCAATATGAAAAAGTTAGATTTGAATATTATGAATGTTTTCGATTTAAAATGCTATTTGAAATGATTAATATTAATATTTTATCATTTATATCAATGGTTGTTTCTGTCAAATAAAGTTTCACAAGTGTGTAATAATCTAATACACATAAATAAAAAAACATATTTTTGTATTTCATGTTTGCTGAGAAAAAACAATAATTGTAATCTTCAACAGCCTATAGATAAAGATTGTGATTATAGCTGTTTTCAATGTTATTTTGTAGATCTTCTTCTTTAATTAGATTATCAATGATGTAGTTCGAAATTTCATTGTGATGACATTTAATCGATTCTTCAAGAATTATTTCATAATCATTTCATGGTGGTGAAACATGATTCTCTTCAAGATATCTGATCAGTTCTGCATTACAACTGTGAATCGCATAAATCCACATCGATGATGTCAGTTCAACTCCTTTCTTTTCCATGTATTTGATGATGTCATTCGAACCATAAAACGATGCATATTCAATCAGACTGATTTTGTATTTTTCTGTCAAAAGTTGATTTGTTTCAAAAATTGATTTTTTAATGCAAATTTCGAGTGACAAATTTCTTTGTTCTGTAAAACCGATATAGTTTTTATATCTTAAAGTAGACCATTTATCTCTGAATTTTTCTATGGTATTTAAAAATAGAAAAAGTTGAAGATGATATTGCCTTCAATGTTTTTGGTTTGGATCTGTTAATGGATCACCAGTCATTGGTGCGATATCTTTGAATAAGTGGTATTTAAAAATAGAAAAAAGTTGAAAAAGTTGCAATACTTTTGGATCTTCCTAAAACAGTCATGATACTTCATTTTTTATTTTAGAAGATGTTATCTACAATAACTAAGAGGAAGATGAACGAAACCGAAAGGCTCTTCTGCAATGAGCAGCTTCATAGATTCAAGGATGATTTTCTCAAGAACAAGGATGAATACGCAAAGAAATAGCCTGACTATCAAAATGGCGATATGACCTTCCTTAATAGGCAAGAAGTTGTAACATTGCCAGATACATATAATTTGTTCCTACCTCGCTTACAATACGAAATGCCAGACAGTCACCTTTCGCCACACATTTTCCACGCAAAGACAGGAAAGACAGACCACATGAGTGAATATTTGTGGACTGGTCTCGCATTAGCTGTCAATGCTAAGAACAGGAAATGGGGACCAATTGGTGTTCAAAGTTGCTATGATTTACGAAGACTTGCTGATCATTTCGATCATCATTTCGGTAACGCTTTCACTGATTTCGCTCTTTGCGTGAAGCATCCATTGCCAGGAATGACAATTGGTGAAATTAACCAGAAATTCCGTGATAACTTCACCATTCTTAACAACAGTGATTGGATATGCAAAGAATACCTTGATAAAGTCGATAGACTTCGTGATTATTGCCCAGTTGCTCACGTTTCTAATTAAATTCAAGTCGCCAATCAAAGACTTTACTCTTACTGTTGCTGGTAAAGAAGAAGGTTTAAGACCATTCCTTCAAACTACTTGTTACTCAAAAATTAAGACTGATGGTGACATGGATCAATTGGTTCTTTACATGAGGTATTCACCAGCTTGGTTGTCCAACAAGAGTGCTAAAGATATCTTTGATACTTGGGTTTACTTCTTAAAGACCGCCGATCCTTCAAAGAAGGCTGGTGATGTTTTAGATGAATTGATTCATTTCCAGGATTCATTACAGTGAAATTAAAATTTCATCTTGTAATCGGTTTAATAAAATAGATTATTATTAATTAAAGTCATTTATTTTTATATAATTCATTGCATCGTTAAATCCATTCTCAATGCATAAGTTTTATATCTAAGTCCAAAAGTCATGAGGAAAGTTCAAGATAAACATGAAATTCAATCTGCCATATATAATCAATATTTACACGGAGAGCATAAGATGCTGTATATTAATTTGCAAGAGCAGCAGCTCGTAGAATGTTTCTTGTATTCATGGCAAGAGTTTCTTTGTTTCCAAGTGATGCTCTAAAAATAAATATGTAATTATCCTGTTTAGTTCACAAAATTTTCTCTTGAGGGAAATGTAATCGCTTGAGCCAAACAATCATAAGGATGGCCTTTGTTTGCCAGTTCAGGTTCGTGAGGAAAACCGTCATGCATTGAATATTTTTTTTATTTAATCTTATTCATAATTTGAAAGTATTGAAAGATACATTCTATGAGCTTATTCAATTTTAAAAAATTTTCAACTCAATTAATTACCAACTTTTGTTTTAAATCCATTTTTGAAGTTGTTTATACTTTTTCGTTCTTGAAAAAGTCATTCAATTATTGTTTTATCAATTGCAACAAGAGAGCTTCCATCAAGCCCATTATCAATTTTTTTCCCTGAATATTTTTTCATTTTTAATATCCAAAACATCAATTTTGTGGATTTTTGTTTGAATTAATCATGTAATTAGATACTTTAAAGCCATTTCATTAAAAATTTGCCTAATCAAATTTGATCTATATTATTCATAATCATTTCCAATAACAATATATACCTGTCCAATCAAAACTTTTTTAGTATTTCATGTCCATTTTGAACTTATAAAATGTGTAGTGTAAAAATCTGCTTTTCATAAAACTGCCATTGATAACCTTTCTCCATCTATTGAATAACATCTAATATAAACTTAATATTAATCAATTTTATATGCAAGAAGAAGATATTGGGTAAGTTTGATTATTTTTTGATTTCTTGTTTCATCAAAACCAATTGGTTGTGATGGAACAATGATCATGTTTAAATTTTATTTATTAGATTCATTAGCATATTTTTCCATTTCCAGATTGAGATCCTCTCATGGGAATAATTAGCATTATGTCCTGGTTTTGTTATATATCTATAATGTAAAAAATCTATGCAAATCATAATTTTTTAGAAAATCTATGCAAATTTCTGAAATAAATATGAAAATGTAAATCATCTATTCTATTTCTCAGAGATAGCTTTAAATCAAATATATATATAAAAGATATGCTTTAAATTAAAATTTTTCCGTTTTCTATACTTTTTATTTTTTCATGTTTGAAATATTGAGAGTCTCGATTTTTAAAGGAGTAATTGAAAAAAATGAATATATTATTAATAGCATTTTTCACTTCATAATTTATCGATGTATAATTCTGCTACATCAGATTGCGAAAGCACTGATGTTGAATTTTTTTCCTTGTTTGACCAACCCGAAGATTGGTTTGATCTAACTAAAGATTTTTCCCAGGTAGAAAAAGGAAAAGAAGAAATTTCCCCAAAAAGTACTTGTGAAAATTCTAAGGACTTGCCCCCTAATTCACCAGAGCAAAGACTTGATAGTAATGTCAACGTTTCAGTTCAGGAATCTGTTAAGAGTGCCAACGCTGGCTCTCAAGAAAGACAGTTTTCTGACAATGAAATTCTTGACTTTCGCCATCAATTTTGTCTCTCTGTATCAAAAAAGAAAGCTTTCTGTAAAAAAATTGTCCAAAAAATTCACAATAATTTTTTGGTAAATGGATTGAATTTTTTCCAAATGAAAAGGGGTGAACATCGTAATATTAAAAAAGAATACTTTGGAAACTACATTTCTAAGAAAGAAGAAATTCTTAAATATTTGCGCAAAAACAAGGATCAAATTATTAATCAGATTCCAGAATTAAAACTCATCAACAATTTCTGATTTAATAGAAAATTGGCGCATTTTTAATAAATCTTAAGGCATAATCGATACTAAAAGTTTTTTGATTTTTCATTATATTTTTTGTAAAAAGATCACAGGCAACCTTATTTTTTCATGTTAAGATAATTATGAAATTGCCTATTTTATATCATCATTTTGAAAATTTTATTTGATGAAATAAAATAAGATAAATATTTTTTTTACATATATAAATGCATATTTTAAATTGTACTATTTATCAGAAAAATTGAATTATAAAATTATTTAATTTGAAATGATTATAAAAAATACCCGATCAATGATTATTTTATATATATTTAAACAAATTTATTGGAATTTTAGTTTTATTTTTTATTTTTAATTGAATTTTAATAAAAACAAATAAAAATTTAAATTATATAATTAAATAATAAATTATTTAGTAAGATAAATAAATTTGGACTATACTTATAACTTTTGAGAAAGACCAATAACACTCTCAAAATTGAGAGCTAGATAATTGAATATAAATTTTTTTCAAATCTATTCTTGTTCATGACTCAACGCTTCCTATTTACGAGTGAATCTGTTACAGAAGGACATCCAGATAAGATGTGTGATATAATTTCAGATACGATCCTTGATGAATGCCTTAGACAAGATCCTTATTCTCATGTTGCCTGTGAAACAGCAACAAAGACTGGATTTGTTTTTGTTTTTGGAGAGATATCGACACAAGCTAAATTGGACTATCAAAGACTTATCCGCAGTGCAGTTGAAAAAATTGGATATACCTCTTCAAATGTTTGCTTTGATTCGCGTACCTGCAATGTCATGGTTTCAATTGATGAACAATCTCCAGATATTGCACAAGCAGTCCATGAAGACAAATCCCTCGAGAATGTTGGAGCTGGCGATCAAGGAATTATGTTTGGCTATGCAACCAATGAGACCGAAGAATTATTCCCCTATTCACATATGCTTGCTCACAAACTCGCCCGCAGACTTGCCGAAGTACGCAAGAGTGGATTATGTCCATATATTTGTCCAGATGGTAAAACCCAAGTTACTGTCGAATACGAACGCAATGGTAACCACATCAAGCCACTCCGAGTTCACACTGTCCTTATCTCCACCCAGCACGTTGCAGATATCTCCCAAGAAGATCTTCGAAAAGACCTCAAAAAATACGTTATAGATCCCGTTTTGCCACCTCACCTTGTCGATTCAAATACAATCTTCCACATCAACCCGTCAGGCCACTTCGTTATCGGCGGTCCAATGGGTGATGCTGGCCTTACCGGCAGAAAAATTATAGTCGATACTTACGGCGGTTGGGGAGCTCACGGCGGTGGAGCTTTTTCAGGCAAAGATCCCTCAAAAGTTGATCGTTCAGCTTCTTATGCAGCAAGGTGGGTTGCTAAGTCTATCGTTCACGCTGGTTTGGCCGACCGTTGCTTGGTGCAGCTTTCTTACGCTATCGGAGTGACAAAACCGTTATCCGTGTTCGTTGACACTTACGGAACAGGAAAGAAAGACGATAAGGAAATCGTCGACATAATCAACAAGAACTTCGACTTGAGCCCTGGCGGAATCATTCGCGAACTTGACCTTTTAAGGCCAATTTACGCACAAACGGCTGCTTATGGACACTTCGGAAGAACCGATGTCGAATTGCCTTGGGAAAAGCCAAAGAAATTACAAATCTGAGTTTTGTTTTGCGAATATACTTTGCTTTTTATTTTAAAGAAAGCAAATCTTTTTAATTTTTTTTTTTTTTTTTTTTTTTTTTTTTTTGAGTGATCAAATTTTAGAGTTTATTTCGCTGTTCGACATGAATGACATGACAGGTCCAACATGGCTGAGTCTCTGTGACAGATTGAAACAAAAATTTGAGAAAAGCAGCAACGATTAAATTGGAAGTGAAGTGAAACGATACAAAAAGGTAATTGACAACCAAATATCAAAAGAAAAAGTGGAAAAAATGGTATTGCATTTCCAGTAACCTCAAATAACCAGTTTTCAGGCATCTTCAGCTACCTGAAAAAGAAGTCGTCATCTCACATTGAAAACGAGGTCAATTTTACAGCCTCTTCTATAAATAGCATTATCCCTGCTAAGTTTCTAAATGACATTTATTATTCATATTCAAATGATAAAAGTGACTTTAATAATTTGATCACAGCTATAATTGACAGTCTTTTACATCCAAGTTTAAGATGCAATGAAGAGTTTTTTCTGGATGTGACAGAATATTTTATTAATGTTGAAATGAAATATTTACCAATTCGTACAGCTCATCTTATTGGTTTTCTCATAAAAACAAAGGATGATGCCTGCATTTGTCAAGCACTTAAACTTTGTTCCATGTTGAATGAAGAGCAGTTAGCATACACAACAATTGCCCAAGATTATTTTGACCAAAATATTAAAGGAAAGCATGTGTCACATAGAATTATTTATCCATCTGTTATTCATGTTCATCAGAAGGCAGCATTACATATATTAAAAGTTCTTCTTAAAAAGGAAGAAATAAAATCGCAAAACGATAATAATTATTTTTGAAAGAAAATAATTATTGAATTGTTGAACAATTTACAACCAAAAAGAAATTTATCTTGATTTGTAATGTCTGATTCAAATAACGATCCAGCAAAAAAAGAACAATCATTTTCATTTAATCCAATTCCAAAGATACTTTGTGACTTAAATCCACCTTTCTGGATTATTTTTTGTGAAGCATAGAAAAATCATTAATGAAATCGTTGAAGGAAACATAAAAGAAGGTAAATTATTTGAATATTATCCAGAAATTTTCAGTTTCAACTTTCGTACAAAGTACTTTATGAATCAAATGGAAAAGAGATTGAATCATTTATATTTAACAATTGAAGTTGATAGAGAAAGAATCCTTGAAAGTTCTTTCAATGTTCTTTCAAAGAAAAAAACTGAAGAATGGCTTTCTTTGTTTTATATAAAATTCATAGATGAGCCAGGAATTGATGCTGGTGGCTTATTAAAAGATTGGTTTACAAGAATAACAAAAGAGTTATTCAATCCAGTTTTAGGCTTGTTTGATCCATCATGAAAAAACATGAGTAATCAGCCAAATGGTCTTTCATACACAAATCCAAATCATCTTGAATACTTCAAATTTGGAGGAATGTTAATTGAACGTGCTTTAATCAATGGTATTTGCATTGATGCTTATTTAACACGTAATTTCATCGTGAACCAAATTAACGCTTTTTGCGAATGTTTCGATGCTTTGATTCCTCACGAAATAATAAAAATATTCACGCCAAACCAGCTCTTGCTGCTCATCTGCGGAATTCCTGACATAGACATCGTTGATTTGAGAAACAACGTTGTCTACGAATATCCTTATGATGAAAAGACGCCAGTTGTAGAAATGTTCTTTCAGTGCTATGGGACAATGAAGACTTGGTAAAGCTTCTCGTGTTTATTACTGGAACTTCGAAAGTGCCAATAACCGGTTTCAAGCACTTTAAAGACACGGGAGCCCCGATAAAAGTCGATTCCCCGATCTGCCGTCTTACGAAACTGAAGAAGAACTGAATAGCAAGTTCGTTGTTGCTATGAACCAGGAGTCTTTTCAATTGCAATAAATTATGAATGTTAATCTTTTAATCTTTCATGCTGACTAGTTTCAACAATCGAACCTTTTTTTTTTTTTTTTTTTTTTTTTTTTGTCGGTTTATTTGTTAATGAAGAAAAATTACAAATAGATCAAAATTGTTTATGTGCCTCAGAAGTTTATTATGTCAAGTTTTATAAAAAAAATAATTAATTTAAATATTTTTGATTTAAACTTATATCAAGAACGATAAGACACCCATGGTGAAAATTAATTCAATTTTGACCAGAAGTGCCTTATCGTTTTTGATTCAAGTTTATTTTATTTTAAAACCATTCAGGATACCCGAAATTTCTTCTTTGGCGGTGATGGTGATGATGATGATGGTTTTCCTCTCTAAAATCATCGAAATCTGGAAAACTGCCAAATGGTTGGAAATCATACCAAGATGGCTGTCCATAAGGCTGCCAATACTGGTTGTACTGGTTCCAGTCAGCATATTGCGGCCAGTACTGGTTCCATTGCCAGCTGGGTTGTTGGTACTGATTCCATTGATCAAACCAATAATCATTAAATGATGATTGGTCTTGATTTTCCATTAGAATTGGTTCAATGAATCTTGTTGCAGTTTCGAGTTCTCCCATTTCTTTTGCACCTGTGAAAATGATTCTACCTGTTGAATGAATAATCGAGGTTACGTGGCTTTCTGGAATTTTGAAGAAAAGACTCTTAAATTTCCTATTAGGGTATGAAATATATTCAGCATAGGATGGATCTGATGCGATTGATAGGAGATCGACTTTAAAATGACAATTACATGTGGCAGTAATGTTTGTGATTTTGAATTCTTGCATTTTAACGTTATAGTCTAATAGGCTTAGAATTTTACCAACTTTTCTTGCTGATATGTATGCATCATTTTCTGTTTTGGCACCAACTATATTTATTTTACCTTTTTGGAAAATAACAGCAGAAGATTTTGGTTCATCAATGTGTAATATTAATCCAGGAAATTTTTGGGGATTGTATTCAGTGTTTTTGACCTTTTGTGAGATTTTCGTAAGATCAAATTCGCATGATAAATCTGCGCATACAAGTAGGCTTTTAACAACTGGTTTCAGGTTTGAAGAAAATGTTTGTGTTGTGGTTTGTTCCATTTTTATCTAATGTAAATGACGATAAACGATAAATAAAAATATTCGTCAAAATTTTGATGGCGATTTTTTCATAATATTTCAATTTAAAATCGATAGAACTTTTCATAACACGATTCAAAATATTGAAACGATTTCAAAGAAATCTTATCTGATAGATTTTATAATATTTTAATGGTTTTGGCAATCAAGATAAATGAGATTGAATTATAATACACGAATTCATTAAAATAATATCTGGCTATATCTATTTAAAATTTTTAAATACTTTTATTGGCTAATATTATTATTATTAAATCTGATATTTGATTTGTATTCAATTTTTTGATTTCATTCATTATAAATGCAAAAGTAAATGGCAATATGAATAATGATAATAGTCTCATTTGACCATATTCTATTTTAATATGACTTCTAAGTCCATACCAAATTACGGGATTATATTTTTATTCTATTGACATCTATTATGATTATAATGAATTGATATAGATTCATATAGTTGTTCTTTTTAATATTTTGTGAAAATCTGCAATTTTTCATGATAAGTTTAAACTTTTCAATTTTGAACAGAGTTAAATCATGAAATATAGATGTAATATCAAAAAAATACAGCAAAAATATGTTTTTATCAATTTATTTCTTTCTTTTAATGATAAAGGAAATCAAATTAATAAATATGACTAATCATATTAAACAAATATCAACAAGTGCAATAAAGAGATAATTGAAGAAAATCACAAATAATACTTTTTAATGATATATAAAGCTAGCCAATAATGTAAAAAATTATCAGAATTTACAAAAAAGCTTTCGCACAATAGGCCATCGCAGCAACGGCATTATCAACATAGAATACTAAAGTTTATTTTTTTGAATTTAACTTAGAATTGTTATTGTAATGATAATCTTTCATTATACTGGCAAAACCAGATTTCCCAAATGATAATATTTTATAAAGTTTCCAGTTCCCTTTCAATTCTTGAAATTAATGTTTATTATTAAACATTGTGATATAAAATATAAAATATTATTCTTTATTCAGTATTTGCGTAATATAAATTTAATGATCTTCTTAGATTGCAGGAAAAGTCGCCAGAAAGAATTTCATCCATCACTCTCTCGTATCTTTCTTCATTGAGAAACAGTGGCTGATTTCTCTTGAAGTCAACGTCAGAACAGCCAAATCTGTCCAAGTAAAAAGGCTTCAGATTGACAACTCTGCGATTATCGATCACAATTACATTCGATGCAAATCCCCCGACGAAGAGTAGCACTGTAGGGCACTTCTTCTTCATCAGTTTACGCACAATCGCTCGCTTAAACGATCTCCGAGAACAGGTTGTAATTTCATCTCTCAAATAATCATAATTCTCATCAGATTTGGAACCGTCAAAGTCGTCGTGATTTCTGATGAGGCGGTTGTAATCAAGAATGTTATAGACAGTTATTTCATAAGTTTTCTCGACTGGAAAGTTGAATGGCTCGAGTTTAAACCTCAAGAACTCTTTGGCCAATTTTGTGAAGACGATAGGATTGAATTCAAAATCATTTTCTGAGCCTTTCAAATTTTCTAAGGGCACATTGAATTTTTGTGAAAGACATGAAACTGAAAGAACGTCATCCCAGTCAATGATCTTTGACTGGCTCTGGCCAACTTCATCGTTGCCCAATAGAAAATGATTGGCCAAACAGACCCTTCTCAAAAACAAGAAAATTTCTTTTTCTTTCTTCTTCGCATCGTCGTTTGTGAAGAACTTGTCAGAACTGACAAATGACATGAAAATATTTTTGAATGCTTCTTGGCGGTTATTATCGTCAGTTCTCTCAATTTCATCGCATTCAATAAGCTTCTTAACAAACTGCTGGAAAAGTGTCAATCTTGTTTCCTTAAGGTCAATATTTTGGCCTTCGATTGCCGGTTTTTCGGTTAGTCTGTAACCGTACCAGGCTGCCAGAAAGAGATTCCGACTCAGCATCTTGCTCTTCTTCGAGTCGAGGCAGCCGGGAAGGCTTCTGAGTCTGACTTCGTATGTAGAAATCAAACCGCTGATCGACTTGACAAGCTCGACAAACAGGCTGCTCTGGCTGACTCGCTTTGGCATGCAGAGGAGAGAAGTGTAGCTGCAGATGAAGCTGAAGATCGAGTCCTGAACTGGAAGAGAAATTGTTTCGGAATTAACGGTCGCGCTGCTGCATATTTCTGACGGTTGGAGTGAGTCGATGCACGGAAGGAAGCCGTTCTTGAACGACCTGTCGATTGGGCAGCGGAAGTTCCTGCTGTGAATGCACGACGCGTGAATCGGGTGCTGGCAAATTGAGAACTGGATGACAAAGTTGCTCCCTTCTGTGCATCTTTTCAGTACATATTTGGCATCAGCTTCATGGCCATTATCTTCATCATCGTTGTTGTTTTCTTGCTTCAAATCATCTGCATGTTTCTTTGGTTTGTCTTTGTCATTCATTGGCCTATCTTTTCCTTTCTGCTTTTCTTCTCTGAGATTCTTATTTGTGCTTCTATTTCGTATATTTCTGGTTCGTATCTCTTTCTCCTCTACTTCTTCTTCTTCCTCTTCCTCTTCTTCTTCTTCCTCTTCCTCTTCCTCTTCTTCTTCTTCCTCCTCAGCTTCTTCCTCTTCATCAGCGTGCCTATCCTGATTTTCTACGTCTTCATCAACGCCGAATTCGGAGCCTTCAATGACAGAAACGAGAGGCGGCTTGTCAACAACAAACGGAAACTTTGTGCGATATATGTAGAGCGGATAGCAGAGAATTTGCTCTTTAGATGTCGCAGATGAGCAAACAGAGCAAACGTCATCGCCAGCCTGACTTTCAGCCTTTTCGTCATCGTTCACGTCTAACTCGTTTGTGCTGTAATTTGTGATGATATTTTTGTAGTGATTCAAAATGTTTTCTTTTATTTTGCTAGCGCGCTGCTTATTGAGTGCATTCTGCGCATTCTTCTGGTTCTGGCTGTCTTTTTCCTCGTAATCAACTGACATTTGTTTCAGGACACTTTTTCCGAGTTCGCCTTTATCGACCAGAATGTCAATGATTGACTTCGGCTCCAAAGAATCAGAACCAATTTTCAAACCGAGGAAGTTTTTGAAAGTATTTTTATTCAATGTGTTTGTTATCGTTGCCCTTCTATTTTCATTCAATTTGTAATTGAATAAAACCGTCTTGAATTGAGATATTAAGTCAGCAATTTTTGAATTGTAATGAATGCTTGTCACTTGATTGAATGAGCAGTTATTTGTGTCATCCTTGGCAAACTTAGAGATGAGAATGAGAATGTTCAATGCAAGATGATCGTTCAATTCAATTTTGTCACCACTTGTTCTCAAAGTATGATAAATAACCGCCAAAACCGTCGGTGTTGAAAGGAATTCTTTCAACCGAATGTTCAGACCACTCGAATCAATTTCAGCTTCGTTTTCTTCTTCCGCACTCGGCTTCACTTCGTGTGAAAGATGGAAGAAGAACGTCTCTTCGTCTTCAAAGTCAGGAATTTTTATCAGTTCGTCAGGATGCTTTGAAATGATGTTGTTAAGAATGGTTGCTTGCTCGTTGAATGGATTGATAGCAGACAACGGCTTCCATTCAATTCCTTCCTTCAAAACGAAGCAAGCATTTTGATTGTCCAATCTTTCACTTGATCCACTTTTATCGTTATCATTGCTGTTGTTGTTGTTTCTCCGATTTGTTGATACTTTTGTGAGAATTTTGTTGAAATCTTGTTGGTCTCTTCCAAGGCGTGCTGCGTCTATACAGTACATCTCACTCAGCTCGTCGAGTGACGAGATTCCTCGCTTCAATGCAAAGATGATTTGTTCCTCCATGAAGTAGTAACCGTTATAATTGAACAGAGTTCTTTCAATTACAAGTAAAAGTGAAAAATAAAGAAATGACAAAATCATCTGTTTTTGCTTTTCAACGATGTTTTCGTCCTCGTACTCAATGGAAGTAAAATCATCAAAGATTCCAAGTTCTCTTGCCATTTCAAAAGCACAGAATTCTTTGAAGGAGAAATCATCAATTGCATTTTCACTTTCAAGACCAATTAGTAATTGAAAAAGTGGAAATATTTTTGGAATTCCGATGTATGCTACGCCTGCGTTATTTGTTGTCGGAACAAGATATGTGAGAAGGCCAAAATTCCTTTGACAACATAGTGATTGATGGCAGCAAATGAGAGCAACTAACTTTTTCAATGTGACAATTCCAAGTTGAATTCGAAGCTTTTTGTATTGATCCAAAACTAACAGTCTTGCTATTTTGACTCTGTTCAAATTGTCCAATTTAAATAGAGAACAAAGAGAATCATACAAAGGAAATGAAAAGAAGAAAGATCCGCCATTGTGGAATGATTTGAAGTAATTTTCAATTGGAACATTAACTTCAGAATATTTATTTTTTCGAATTGATGAGAGATCAGAAATTTCATCAACAAAACCAGAAACGAACAAATCATTCTCATTTCCATTTTCATTGTGATTTATACAAAATATGGTTGAAATATCAATTGTTCTATCCAATTCTTCAATCAACTTATCAACCTTCAAATTTGCCTTGTTTCGAAACACTTGAATGAATGGATAGTAAAGAATGATGAAAAGTTGAATTGGAAAGTAACAATTAAGTTCTTGAACCTCAGCAAATGAAGCAGAAATGATTGTATTATTATAATTATTGCTTTTTCCTTCTCTTTCTTTATCGGTGCCACAGTTCAAAACAGTTGAAAACAACTGGTCAAAGAGTCTTTGTGTTTGTTCATTCGGCTGCACTTGAGATGCGTAATGCATATTGCAAGAAATCTCATTCAAAACAGAAGGAACACTAGATTCAATACTCAAAACAGAAGGCATGTTAAAGAACTCTTTCATATACGTCGAAAATTGAAGAGCAAAATTAACCCAGTCCCAGTTGTAGTCTTCAATCAATGTCTTCATTGTTTGCAGTGAAAAGCTCTGAAACCAGAATTCATTCCACATTGAAATATTATCGTCATCAGAGTTGGTAATCATTGTTCGGATGATTTCTGGAATCGTCTTTTCAATAAGAAGCTTAAAATTGATCCGACCAAAATTTACTTTGAAAAGTTGATCGTTAATCAAACCGCCACATAATTGTTGTAATGATTGATTGTAAGAAAAGCTGCATTCAAATATCTGACCAAGTAGTCTTTCAAAATCAATCTTTTCTGTTAATGAAATTGCTATTAACCGTCGAAAACCGTCACCAAATTTTAAGAATGATGATATAAATTGAATTATCAAGGATACTTTTTTCTCGTTGTCTGTTTGCAATTGTTCAAGGGATGAGAATGCTGCTTTGAAAATAATATCAGTTAATGTATTTCGCAATTGTTCATCTAAATATAATTCGGGATGATCATCTTCGCTGAGACCTTGATGATCATGGCAAAATCCTGATTTTTTCCAAAGAGATAAATCACCACAATCACAATTACCAGTTGAATCGGGATAAATAAAATAATCATGGCCTTGATGATTTCCATTTAAGAAACATTGAAGGCAGACGCATGATTGTGGATCAATACTACAGTCAAAACAATGAATTGATATTTGAGGGGATGACCACTCTCTCTGACATGTTGATATGTGTGAATTTTGATGATGATAAGTAATAAAATCTTTATAGGATTTAAAATTTGATACACTGCAAATAATCTTTTGACTTTGAGTTATTGCAGCATCTGGATCAGAGATGAAAAGGGATTTGAGCTTTTCAAACTGCCCTTCCATTATTAACAAAAGACCAAAGATTGGTCCTAAAAAAGACAAACATATTTATCTCAATAAATAAACAAAATAAAGTATAATATTTTATAAAATAATAAATAATTATACTGTTTTCTTTTCTTTTAATTTAATTACCAGTTTTTTAAAAGTATTTTTTATATATAATACAATCATCAAATATGAAAAAAGAAATCTTAAAAATGTGATTTTTATTTAATATGAATAAATATGCATAAAACTATTCAAAGATTAAAAAAAAAAAAAAAGTTATATTTCAAATATAATTTCAATGAGGATTAGTATTGAATCCCCAAGAAGATTTGCTATTACTTGCACCCCAAGCGAGACTTCCTCCATCGTTATTTCTTAGCCAAGAAGAATTAATGATATTGCTTTGATTATTGCCATTTCCCCAAGTTGAGTTGCTATTAATAATTCCCCATGAAGAATTGCTGTTATTAGTGCTTTTTCTTCCCCAAGGCAAAGAGCTTTTTTCTTCGTCTTTGTTTAAATTCCATTGTGCATCACTGGCTTTGTTGGAAGATTCGGTTGAAGCGCATTTAGGTAATGAGTCTTGTGAGAGCAAAGGACAGTTGATGAAAGCCTCTTCTCCAATTGAAGTAACTGAAGGAGGAATTGTTATTTCGGCCAGTGACTTGCAACCACTAAAAGCACCATTTCCAATTGATGCAACAGATGAAGGAATTGTCACTTTCTTCAATGACGAGCAATTACTGAAAGCGCTGTGTTCAATTTGAACAATTGAAGAAGGAATTGAAATCTCCTCCAATGAAGAGCAAAAGCTGAAAATGCCACTTCCAATTGAAGTCACAGAAGAAGGGATTGTTATGTGTGTTAACGATGAGCATCCACTGAATGCTTCTCTTCCAATTGATACAACAGAAGAAGGAATTGTGACTTGATTCAGCAGCAAACAATCACAGAAAGCTCTGTCTTCAATTAAAGTTACAGAAGAAGGAATCGTTATTTGTACCAATGACAAGCAGTAATAGAAAGCTTCTCTTCCGATGACTGTCACAGATGAAGGAATTGTTATCTCTTTCAACGACAAGCAGCCATTGAAAACGTTAGATCCAATTGATTTTACAGATGAAGGAATTGTGATCTCTATCAATGAACTGCACATACTAAACGCGCCATTTCCAATGTTAACAACAGAAGAAGGAATTGTTATCTGTTTCAATGAAGTGCATCCACTAAAGACTCCAAATCCAATTGAAGTCACAGATGATGAAATCGATATATCAGTCAGTTTTGTGCATTCGCTGAAAGCATTGTCGCTAATTGAAGTCACGGAGAAAGGAATGATTACTTGCTTCAATGATGAGCAATAACTGAAAACGCCTTTTCCAATGCTAACAACGGATGTAGGAATTGTTATTTCAGTCAACGATGAGCAATACTCAAACATGTAATTTATTAAAACTGTCATGTTTGGTGAAATTCTGATACTTTGTATTTTATCAAAAGCACATTTACCAATTGAAATCACAGAAGAAGGAACAGATATTTCATTCAATGAAAAGCATTTACAAAAAGCATTGCTGCCAATTGTTGTTACAGAAGAAGGAATTGTTATTTCTTTCAGTGATCCACACTCTTTGAAAGCTTCACTTCCAATTGAAATAACTGAAGATGGAATTGTAATATGTTCAATTGAAAAGCATTGACTGAAAGATTCTTTCCCAATCGAAGTGACTGAAGAAGGAATTCTCACATCTTTTAACAATAAGCAAGAGTTGAATGCATTGTCACAAATTTCTGTTACAGAAGAAGGAATTGTTATTTCAACCAATGATTTACAATTTTTAAAAACACTCTTTTCAATTCTGGTCAAAGAAGAAGAAATTTCAACGTGATTCAATGATGTGCATTTATTAAAAGCATTCTCACCAACATTCAGCACAGAAGAAGGGATGATTATTTCAATCAATGAATGGCAATCACTGAAGGCTCCATTACCAATTGAAACAACAGATGAAGGAATAGATATGGAAGCCAATGAATGGCAATTTCGAAATGAATAATCGCCAATTTCAATGACTGAGTCAGGAATGATGACTTTCTTTATTTTAAAAAAAGTATTAAAAACATATTGATCGATTACTTTTGAAGATGAAGGAATTGTAATTGTTGGTATCAACAAAAAAGAATTATAAATAAGAATCTCATGAATATCTTTTGTTGGCATTGATTTCGGTATCTTTAAAAGCAAATTGTATTCAGATGGCAAAAATGAATAATTATAATAATGCAAAGCAATTGAAAAATCATTTTTTTCATTATCATCATCGATATAATTATTTTTTATATAGTTGGCAAAATCATTATGATGACATTTAATTGAATTCTCATAGAGATTAGCATATGGATTCATTAGTTTGGCTTGGCTTTTGAATGTCGGTCTGACATGGTTCTCTTCTAACAAATGAATTATTTCTGCATTTCGACTATTAACTGCATAATCCCAAAGTGATGGTGTTAAAGCAACTCCATTTAATTGTAAAAAATGGAATATTTGTATTGATCCAAAAAAACTGGCATATTCAATTAAAGTTGGCTGTTTCCCTCTCAAAAAGTTGTGCGTTTCAAAGATTGAACTTTTTATAACCGAATTAAGTGGATAATTCGTTTTATTAACATAAATAATAAATTCATCAAGTAAATCTTTTTGTATTAGAAAACAAATGTGGGAATTATTCTCACCTCTTTGGCAATTTTGCTGAAATGTATTTATATCTAAATTGAAATCAATTAAAATTTTATTCTCAATTTCTATCTGAGTTTTTTCATCAATGTATTGTTTGAGAACTGGATATAAGTAGTATTTATTTATTGAAAATCCTTCCTTAATATTATCGAAAAAACTAAATATTATATTGTTGTCTGGAATGATTATTTCATTTTGAATAAGAAAATAAGTAAGAAATGTGTTTGATCTAAAAATATTATAAATGGTGAAATCTGTAAAAAAAGATTTGATATTTGTATGCAAAAACAAGAAAATTCGAATAATTTTTTCATAAAAATGAGGCTCTCTATTGTGATATTCTGAAATAGCATTTAATAGATGGAATAGATCAAGAAGATCAGATTTCTTTTCAGATATATCTGAATCCTGAATAAAACTAGTCAATATTTTAAAATTTTCTTCTTCATCTTCGTTTTCTAAAAACTCAAGAATATAATTTTGAAGAGTTCTCTTTTTAATAAGTTCTTGTTCAATTTCCATATGATAAATAAAATTTCACCAAAATTTTAGACAAAAAATTATATATTTGGAAATAAAAATATTGAATAAAATGTAAGCCTGCGTAGCATAGTGGTTATTGCGTTCGCCTTGTAAGCGAAAGGTCGGCGGTCCGACTCCGCTCGTAGGCATTTTTTTTTTACAAAAAAAAATTTAATTGATTCAGTCTCAAAAATCAACTGCTCAAATAGAATATATATATAAAAAAGATGATATATCTGTTATTAAAGATTATTTCATTTAGACTATCTAACAAAATCAATTCGAAACGGTAAAATTTAATTGAGAACTAATTTCACCATAACTGTCATTTATTTAATAACATAAGTCAGAATGTATTTGCAGGTACAGCAGGTGGTGTCAATTTTGGGTTTTTATTTCCACTTTTATAAGTCATTATTTCGTTAATATTTCCTGGCTTTATGAATTTGTGTCTCGAGGCATCCAAACTCTTTGGTTTTAGTAATGAGAAACTTGAATGCGTTCTAAAAACGGAGATGCATTTGTTATTTCCTCCTTTATTTGGTGCAGGAGAATTAACTGATTGAAATATTGGTAATTCAAGCAATTTTCTGGCGTTAGGGCGGTTATTATGATCTTTAATTAACATCTTTCCTAGAAGATAGCGAACTTTTGGATGAAGTTCGTACTGATCAAAGTCAATCGCGCCAATATAAATCATTTGTTTAAGTTCCTCTGTGTTTGAATGTGGAAACGGATATTGGCCGGTTGCCATGTAAAAGAAAGTTATTCCGAGGGCCCAGATGTCTGCTTTAAATGGACAAATTTCTCGATTTTGTAACATTTCAGGCGATAAGTATAATAATGATCCACACTTTTCCGATGATTTGGTATTAATATTAAAGCATTTGGCCATTCCAAAATCAGCGAGTTTAACATGGTTATATCTATCAAGAAAAATGTTATCTGGTTTAATATCACGATGTGCAACATTATTTGAATGGCAAAATGCAATGGCTTCCAAGACTTGTTTGGAGTAATAAACAAATTTGTCATATGGCAAATTCCCATTTTCTTTCATTGTTCCGTTTGGGCAATATTCCATAACCAGATATTGAGCGAATTCGTCATGAAAAGAATCATAAAGTCTAATAATATTAGGATGATTAAGTGTTACAAGAAAGTTATATTCATCTTCTGTTAATCTATGGATTTTTGAGCGCTTAACAGCAAAGTATTGATGATATTTTGGGCTTTGGCACAAATAAACTGAAGAAAATCCACCTTTGCCTAGAAATTGGGTGTATTCATATCCATGCAAAGAAAGGGTTTCTTCTATAAGTTCTTGGCTTTCTTGAAAACACATTTTTTGAAAATATGTTTTTAGGTGAATTGTTTGGCCTTTGTTATAAAATGTTTTTATATGTAAATATTTTTTCTAAGAAATTATTTTTTATAATAGCTTTTTGAAATAAAAATAAACTAAGTTTTTAATCTTCATACCATCTCAATTTTATCTATTAATATCTTTATTTATGACAATTATAGTTTTAATATTCTGATAAATATATACTAATATAATTACAAATAATAATATTTTTAAAATAATATTTTATAGAAATTATTTTTTAATATAGAAATTTGATGGTTTTGTTTTTTTACGTGTGAACATTAAAATCGGCCACAGGCATCATTCAATTTTTCTATTATTACGTTTTTTAATTTAAAAATTTTTGATTTTTAGAATAGAAAACAGAGAAAGGAGAAAGCATACAAAAAAAATAAATTTTTCTTTCTAAAAAAGTTGATAAAATAAAATTTATATTCTATTTAAATTAATATTGAATATTCCTAGAAAATTGAAGGGAGTGAAGATTAAAAAACTGAGTTTATTATTTTTTGAAAAAAATAAATATAACTTTTTGATTTGTTATTTTTTATTATCACAATTTTCGATGCTTTTATTGAAATATTCGACAATTATCTTCTATAAAACAAATGAATAATATTATTTTATAATATGATTAATAATGGAATTAAAAAGTACTATAGAAATAATTATATAGTACTATTCAAAAAGTTGATTTTTTGAAAATGCAATTATGAATCCGCTGCCACTTTTTGTATGTAATGTAAATTCATAATTGAGACCGTTCATTAATCATATCTCCAGTGCCACATTAAATTTCTTTATATTTAATTTAAAATTATATTTATATATGTATATATATAAATATATATATGCCTATAACAAAAACATCAAAATGAAATTATCAAATATCATATTATCTTTTTAATGATGCTGGGTATTTTGAGTATTAATATCTAAATAATCACTTTGTGCTTCTAATATTCGAAAAGTGCCAAAAAAGTAGTTACTATACTTTCAACAAATATTCAATATTTGAATGACAATTTTGAGCGAAGCTCAAAAAGTAGGTTACACAAACTGGAATTCTTTTCAATTTCACTTTTTGATCGTTATCCCTTCCATTTCTGTAGTTTATGGTGTTGCTATTGAGAAAAAGTAAAAAAAAAAATGAAAAGGACTAAAAAAATTTGATTTTTTTGGTATTTTAGTAAGAGTAATACTTTCAGGCAAGGCTTGCTAGTTACCTAACCAGCAAGGTGTCCACTTTTTGATAACAAATATTTTCAAAAGAGGCATATGAACTTTTTCAATTATCAACCGTTTTTTTTTTGAATAGAACGGTAAGTATTTTCAATGAATTTGGCGCCATTTTAAATATTAAGGCCGTAAAGAAGCATTTATGTGATCATACTATAGTTATACTCAAGTTAACTTTTATTCTTTCTAATACCAGATAGCTTTTATTAGATTTATTTTCGAAGACTACTAATCTCAGATTGATATTCCCAAGTTATCATTTTCAGATTGTTATTCTCAAGTCGTTATCCACAGATTACTTATTCTCATGCCATTTATTCTCAGATTACTTGTTCTCAGGATGTTATTCGCAGATTACTACTTTCTTGGCCCTTTTCTTCTTTGAAAAAGCGGGATCGGTGTTTTTCATTCAAAAAGTGGCCACCTTGCTTGTTAGGTAACTAGCAAGCCTTGCCAGAAAATAATTCTCTTTTAGTAATTTGTCCATGATTTACTAAAATACCATTTAGCAACGAGTTTTCATTGAAATGTTTTCAAAAAGTTGAACTTTTTATAAGAGGTGGATCTTTTTTTTTTTTTTTTTTTTTTTTTGAAGCACTTTATGTGAATATAATATTTATGTGGGAAGAATTAAATCATACTGAAGTACACGCCAAAAATTATTCCTCCAGAATCTATTCTGGGTTATCTTGGCGCAGGCCACTTATATGTACCTAAGGGGAATGATACAGATTGAAATTGGTTAAAAAATTTTGTTTCAGATAAATTTTGGTTTTTGGGTCACGACCCAAAAAAAAAAAAAAAAAAAAAAAAAAATTAATCGGGTCACTATTCATTTGTGACCTATCAAAAGAGTATATAAATGTAACCATATATTTTTATATTTTGACAATTTTTATAAATGATTGGGCCACCTCAAAGTAATGGAGATCAGCAACAAATTTTCTTCCAATATATCAAAAAAGTCTGTGATACGATTAAGCTAGAGGATAAATTGCAAATGTTACCTCATTACTTTTATATAACACCGAAAGAATTTGATGATTCATTATTAAAATTTAAAAATAATTTGTCGCTTTATTACAAAGAAGTATCCGAATTGGTAGGTATTGATTATAATTTCGCAGAAAAAAATAATTTTTTTTTATTCAATAATTTTTGTGACAAATTTACAAACAAACTTAGTGATAATGCAATACGAACAATGATTTATTCCCCTCATTCAATCTTTTTTCTACATGAATTGCTATTTGATTTATTAAATCCACATCTTACGAAAGATACCGTCAATATTGATGAATATGGCAGAATGAACGATGGCGCATCAATTCCTATTTCATTGAAAATAGAAGATGTTATGAATTATTGTCCAAAATATTTAAAAACAATCTTATCAGGAGAAAACGCTCGAAAAATTTTTGATGAATACATTGTAAAAGAAATGTTCGAGCATCCTCATCTTTTCTATATGATTCGATTTAATCAGAAAATTAAAATGACAGAAGATGAATTAAGCAAGCTTAAAGCACAAATATTTACAGATAAAATGATCATGGAAATATTAGGATTTATCAAAGATCTGCCTAATTACCTTGAACCTTTACCAGATTATAATGGAAAATTATATAATAGCAAATCCTTGCATTGCTTGCATAATTTCCAAGAACTAATCAACATGAATTATAATGAAGCTATCCCATCTATAAGTGTTTCTGATGATCATTTCTTTCAAGATATTAAAATATTCTTTGTAAAAAAAGGTGAAAAAGATCAAGAAATAATTTTTGAAAACATGTTAGAAACAGCTAAAAATCAAGATAAAATAAAAGAAGGTCAAAAAGCATTTAGATTTTTAAATGCCAAAAAAGAATTCGAACTTAGAGCTTATCTACTTTATCAAGAACATTATTTAAATTATAATATAAAATTGATCAATGGTGTAGTTTTCCAAGTTGGAGCCTTTTACTATTTTCATATAAACAAAAGACCTAATAATATTTCAATTAGTGAATACATAAAAAATCCTAGACTTTTCTTTCAGCATTTAAGTAATAGAACTCTTAGCGGTGAAGATATTAAAAGAATCTTTCATAATTTTTATGCAAGACCTGTTAATAATAATTTAATTGAAACGCAATATAATACAAATCCAACTAACCCCGTTTTTTCCAACCTCTTTTTGTTAGATGGAATTACTTACGAGGAATTCATGTCAAAAAGGCCAGCTTTAAAGATTGCTGATGAAGTATTTGTAAATGCATGTCTTCTTAAAGAACACAATGAGGAAGAAGAGATAAGTAGTTATATCACTCAGCTTTGGGAACTATATAAAGAACATGTTGATACCTTCCAAGAAATAATCACTCCATATGTATCATCGTTTATGGTTAATATAGATCCGTATTATACAGCACGTGCCATTACAAAAAGTTATCAATCACTTGTTCAAAAAGTGAAAGGCGTTACTGGTTACGACCTTTATAAGCATAAAATAGACGAAGAAAGATTTATTTTAACATTGTTTAAATTAGCTAGACCACCAAACTTCTTTTCAATGTATGTCTATTTGTATGAATTTATGTTTGCCGGTATATATGATGATATTTACGTATCTGATAATAAATATTTAGAAAATTTGTTGGTATCTAGAAATATAATGCAAACGATCATTAGCCATTATAATTTTGATGCTTCTGGTTATTGCAGAATTGAACAATCAGTGATAAATGTGATAAGTAGCGATGTAAATCAGATCGAACTTCAATTTAGTGAGATTGTTGCCGACGATTCAAACGATATAATTTCTCTTATGAAGCTGGACGATGAAATTAATGATGAAAAAACTATTTTGAAAACCTATTTCAGCGTTCTTGAGTCATTCAATGCCTTAACAATAAGATTTATTCAAAAAGGAGGAATAATTCGTATTTTCAATTTGACAATTGATAAAAAGTGCAAGGAATCTGAGGCTATTCCAAAAATCTTAACTAATAAGGAAGCTCTGATGAACTTTGTGAACGAAAAATTATATCCTCAAAAGAAATAATAAAGATTTATAAGTAGCAATAGAACTTTTTGAACGAAATTTTTAGTCTTTTCTAGTTTTTCTTATGAAAAAAAAAATGTGAAAATATATATAAAAACTTTCAAACCTGCATATATAATAAAGCTAATTTATGCAAATCAGATTGATACTATGATACTCATTTCGAAATCTCTAAAGAAATAAATTCAAAATCTTGAATGCTTTTATTCATTGTTTTCAAAAGACTAATATTCAACTATATTTTATATTTTATAATTTGGAAAGTTGGCATTTATGTGTAAATAATTGTGAAAAACTTGTAAAATGCGAAAATATATTTCTAATTGTATTCATTTCACAAAAAAATACCATATGAATGATGTTTATTTAATAATTTCTTAAAGAAAACATTTTTCTTCTTTTTCAAATCATAATGTGTTATTTTAGGTTTGAATTAATTGAAATATTGAAAATTTAAAAAATTTGGAACCCTTGTATTTAAAAAGTTCAAAATTTCATAAAGTGCTTGCAAAAAAGATAAACAACCTCTTATAAAAAGTTTAACTTTTTGAAAACATTTCAATGAAAACTCGTTGTTAAGTGGATTATCGTTTTTGAAACCCCTTTATCAATTACAATTGGATATATTGATGTAATAGACAGAAAATGACTTTATTTAAGCATGTCAGCTTGGATTTTATTTTTGAAAATGGTGGATTTTATTGGAATTAAAGGAGCACGGGTAACCGTTTTTCGTACGTTAAGAAGCCTTAAAAAAACATTTATATCTTATTATAAAAACAAGAAAAAACAATATTTTTTAAATATATTGATTATTTATATTAGATAATATAATCCATAATGATACATTACATAATTATTTCAAGTGTGATGAAAAAAAGTCCTAATGATGTTTTTTTTTGATCATCCAAAGGACTTGTAAATTAATAGTTTTGATATTTTATTTTAGTGCTAAATGATAAAATGATATTATATCTTTTAAATAAAATTTATAGTAGACTTATAAATTTCCAAATCGAATTTTTTATTTTTGAAATCCTGGGGAATATTCTTTTCTGTTGAGTGTTTATTTACATTGATATTTTATTTCGTACCACGATTGGTGTTAATAATTCTATTATATTATAAAAGGGGTCGACTCTCTCAAATTTTTTTTGATTGAAAAATAATAATATCTTAAAATTTAAATATTCTTTCTATTTAATAAATTCTTAAATCAATATCTGATAAAATCTATATTAATTTAATATATCTTATAAAACAAAATATTTGCTATTTATTCTATTAATCATTAAAATAAGTGTTTTTATTATGATTTTTGAGGTTTTTATTTAAATGATTTATTATTTACATTATTTATATATAAATTGAAATATAATAATAATTTATAACAAATTATATTATTGATATTCAAGAAATTATTGTTTTTTATAAATAAAAATTTTGAATTAATAATTGAATAAAATGCTAGTTTTTGAAAAAATTATTTTGATAATATCTGAATTTTGAAAATATATTATATTTATTAACAAATACTTATTATTTGGATAATATATTATTTATATCATCATATTAATGATAATATATTTATTATATATAATATAAATTATATATATATTATTATAAAATATTAATTTACATTTTTACTCAGTTTATATGTATATCACAATTGAGAATTAATTATAATAACGTATTAATTCAATTTTATTTTTCATAAATAAATTTATCTTACATGATATTTAATTAATTACTTTTTAATTAATTTAAAAGATGTAAAATAAATTATAAAAAAAGAATATATGACATAAATGCTACAAAATATTTATATATTTGGATATTTACAAATTCCCAAAATCTCTTTGAATGGTGGAAATTAGATAAGAACTCAAAAATATTTTCCCCTTTCAAAAGTTAAACTTTTTCTGTTTTTATTTTTTTTAGTGAAATATCTCTATTTTGGCTAATAGAATCGGCTTCATATTTAAAATTGCATCATGTTATTGATAATGCCAATATTATTTATTAATAATTTTTTATAATTTTAGAATTTGATAACCGCCAAAGGTCGAACCCTTTTTATATTATAATTAATGTTTTGTTGATACGGAATTTTTATTACAAAATATAATTTTTTTAAAATATATTTATTTAATAAAGCATATTAAATATAGTATTATCATTTTGGAGTTGAAAAGATAATAATTTCATGAATATTTATGTTTATTAAAAATCAAAGTTTTCGGAAAAATAATAACAAATAATTGTTATATATAATCATATCAAGCAAATATAATTATTTATCTGCAGAAAAAATCAATTAATTATGATATTTATGTATTTTAATGATGTTTGGAGGTTCTATGATATTTTATTATTAAATTTTAATAATAAAATAGACTATTATCTTTAATATAATGAAATTTCATTTCCAAAATAACTAAATACATAAGTAAATTCAGAATAAAAAATGAATAAAATAAAAAAATTGAGTAGTGAAAATAAATTATCGTTCAATTTGTCAACTTTTTGAATTATTTTTATACTTTGATATTTTTCTTTCATTTGTCGATAAATCGATTTATTTCTGTGTATTTACACCACTTCTATCAAACATGTAAAAACGTTTAGAATTAAAATTCGTACGTTAGTTCTGAAAAGTTAAACTTTTTGATAACTTAGATTTTTAAAACATGAATAATGTTTTTCCCCTACGATAGATTTTTTTTTGGTCTATATAAAACTTGCTTAAAAACCAATATACTATATAATAATTCAATATGAAGTCGAAACGACGATTTTCAATAACCGCCAAAGTCGTGCTCCTTTTTGGAATTTTGGTTTTTAAAAAAAAATTCATAAAGAACGTGATATGTTCGTGAATCTTGAATTCTTCATATAAGATTATATATTTTATGAGATTTGGAAGGTTTTTAATTGAACTTTATAATGTATTCGAAAATAATAAATATGTTCAAAAAATTTTCTGATATACAAAGCATTAATCTTAAATCACTTGAATCATTATAAATAAAAAATATAGAAAAATGATTATTTAAAGTTATATCGTTATAAAATATAAATGCAATATGTTATTTTTTTTTTTTTTTTTCTGAACTTTTATACTTCATAAAGCATCAGTTTTGATATATTTCAGTACTTTTATAGTTTTTTTATTTCCTTTTTTAATTCTTGCATTTCATTTGCAAAAAGAATCATATTTAAAATATCTTACCAAATATAAATTCAAAAAGTTTATTTAAAAAGAATGCCATTTTACTCCCAAAATAAAAAAAAAATAAAAACCATAACGTTCTCCTCCATGGTTTTTATGGTTTTTATTTCAATGCATTTTGATCGGAAATGATCGAAACGCATTCAAATAAAATCGATATAAATTTTGGGTGTAAAATGGCATGAAGGTGTCTATTAAATATTTATGGTGTAAAATGCCATATTAATATATTACTCGAAAAAAATGTGGCTTTTTTAATGAAAATTTTTGACAACAAAACTTAAAAACCACCATTAAAAACCAGTTTTGGATTTTAAATCTCTGGAGGCTATTGTTGACATGCTTACTTTATTTTATTCAATATAAATTATCTATTTAGTCACATCATTTAAAGTTTTACAAATATATTTTTTAGAATATAATTTTAAAAATGTTCAAATATTTCATTTAGAATAAATTTTTGTTATATACATTATCTTTGATGAGTGTTGAGTCATAAATGGTTCGTTTTGAAAATACAAGATATATTACCAAATAAAATACAAAATAAAACTCTACTTTACTGGTTCAATAATTTTACATATATTTTATTTGTTTAAATCGAATGAAATGGAAATATATATTTTCGTCCAATTTGATTTAAACCGAAAATAAATGTTGAATTAGGTAAAAAAAAAAATTCTTTGAAAGAGTAATTTCAGTAAATTATATTTCCACATAATTTATCAAAAAGTGAATATTTTCACAAAAAATTGAATTGGTTTGACTAATCAAATCACAATTTAAATGAATTGAATGATGATCAATGAAATTTGAATATTTTTTCAAATTAAATATATATATATATATATAAAAAAAAAAAAATAATCAATTTCTTAACAATTTAAGTGACTTCTTGAAGTTTATAATTATGAAAAATACCTGTTGCTCTTGCTTATGCGGAAATATTCAAATAAGAGGAAATCTCTGTGAACAGAATAAATTCCATAACTTTAAGCAAGTTGAACAACAGCAAAAATCAAAAAAGAAAGCTCTATTCTCGTTTCAGCCTCATACAATTGAAATACATATAACTGTGAAAGAAAAAGCATCTAATTTTTGTAACACTTGTTCAGATATGAGGTGCTTGAATTGTGGAACAATATTTCATTTTTTATCAATCAAAGGAAATCCATATTTTGAAAGAATTCAATTTCCAATTAAATTTCCATCGCAAATGATTTTAATCCCGAAAAAAAATCATGAAAATATTAGTTTGGATCATTGTTTACAAAATTCTAGCAAAAATCGAACAGAAAATTCTTTTAATGAAATTAATCATGATTTCTGCAGTCTAAATTCAAACATTATTAACCAAAATTATGACGCTGATGGTGATTTCGAAATAATGTTTTCCAATAAATTTGATCCTTTTGTTGGATCTTATGAAACAAAATTGGATGAAAGCATTTTTTCCAAAAATAATCTTTATATTAAGCCTAATAGTTATTATCAATGAAATAATATTGATGATTACTATTTTACTATATCAAAAGATTTGATATATAAATAGATTATAGATTTTTTAGATAATAAAGTTTATAAATTTATAAATTCACTTAATATTTATTGTTCAAAAAGTTTGATTCATCGATGGAGTGGTTCATTACAAAATTGAGAAAATATTCAATCAATAATTGAGGTGTATAGAATAATTGAATAAAATAAAATATAATATTATCAATTTATGATTTGATTCAAAAAGTTGCAATTCCACGATTTTTACTAAGGTTATAAACTTTGTCTCATAATTTTTCACCAATCAAATTGGGTTTCTAAGTAGTTAATGGCCAGCATCACCAATTTCATCTTTCATGCATATATATACTCAATTTTAAAGTATTTGTTAAGGAGTAATATTTGATAATTATTGTTATTATGCATTTTGTTTTAATAATATGAATATTTTGTTTGTTTAATTCATGTAACATCCATTTTAAATGAAGAAAAATTGGTTTCTCATTTAAAAAATAAAGCATTTGTGTTTTTTCAGAAATGAGATTCAATTTTAAGGGTGTACTGCTGTAAAATACCGTACCTTGAAAAACCTAATATTGCTCTCAAATAACTTCATACTAGATTTGAATGAAATTGAATGTTCTTTATAACAAAGAAAATTAAGCATATCTCCAAAAATTTAAAAGAAATAATACATTATCTTTATCTAAAAAATATTATTATTAATTTTTTGATGATCTAGTAACAATATATTTTCGATTTAGGTAACTTGCAATATTATCAGATCTATTTGCTATAAAAATTAAGTTTCTCGTAATGTAGTTTAACGAAAACTATTATGATTTACTTTTATTTGCTTTTTGACTGCTTCTCTTCTTTTGGTATTTTCAATGATATTATTGTTTTTTTTTTTTTTTTTATGAAAGAGGTATTAAAATTACCAAAATTTGAATAAAATCCAAAATTAAAACGATTTTTTCATAATTTTTTAATATAAACCAATTTCTTATTAAAAATTTTTAATCAATCAAATTGTACATTTTAAAAAGGCATTTCTTGTGAATCTAATAGGACTCATTAGACTTGGAAAATTTGAAAGAACATTTCCTTTAGATATTTCTTTTCTTTTTAAATTATTAAAAGAACTTGGATGGATGGATTTTTGGAATCTGATTTACATTATTATAATGAATTTTGTAATTTTTCTCATAAATTTTTAATCTATTTTCGTCTATTTGAGGTTCAAACCATATTCGTCTATTTGTTTCTTAAATATAATAGAGTCAACATCTCCAATGTAAGGTATATTTCCTCCTGATTCGCTATGAGGAAGCCAACGATTTCCTGAGAGAGTTGCACAAATGGCAGTTGAAATAGATTGAGGTGTGAGACCAAAAGTATTTTCAATATATTCTTGTTTCAGTCCTTACCTTTTCATTTCACATATCTGGATTTGTTCTCTGGAAAAAGTAGTTTTTTCTTCATCTGTCCAATTAAATTGATTCATATAATAAAAATGAAAATCAACGTATATTTTTTTACTTCATTTGTTAAAATTAAAAATTTTCAATGAATAAACTTCACAGTAGTTTCTCAAAAATTCTTTACAATTGAAATATTTGTATTAAACTATAATAAATTTCAATAATTGAATGGATTTAGTATGAAGTTATATTGAGAGTAGTATGAGGTTTTTAAATATACGGTATATAAACCTTTCAAAATACAAAAATCTTATAGAAAATAAATTCAATGGTTGCTCTTTCGGAAAAAGTTTAGATAGTTTTATTTTTATGATTGAAATATTTTTTTATAATTTTGGTCTTAGTTTTATGTTATTTATTTCATTTTTACAGGAAGGAAATAATTTCACAAAAAAATTGAATAAAATAATTATTTCAGAAAAAGTTGAAATATATGAACAATTTTTAATAATAGATTAAATTAATTTAAATTTATTTTATTCAGTAAACATTTATTTTTATATATTTATCTCTATTTATTATTTTATTTATAACTATATATTATTTAAATATTGTTACAGGTTAAATATTATATGCATCAATAAATATTATCAAAATAAAAAAAACCAAAAAATATTTATTGAATTGATCTTTCAAATATTCTCAAATAGAAAAAAATATTTTTAAACTTTTTCATAAATTATTTTTTTAATTATAATAAGATTATATCTATCTTTCTATGATTTATTTATATTATATTATTCTATTTATATATCTATAATATAAATATATAAATATATTCTTAAAAATCATTTGATAATATTTTTCCTAATAAAGTTTTTAACATAAAAAAAAATTAAATATATTTTTTTTAATTTTAAAAGAATTAATATTGCAGTAAATATTTCCTTAAATAATTTAATATTGACATTTATATAATATATAATTTATATAAACACAGAAAAATGAATAATATATGCAAATAATATTATTAATAAGAAGGTTTATATATGATATAAAATCATAATGTCTTTCACAAATTTGAATATAGTAAGAATCAGAAAAAATCATCAATATTTTGTTTGCTATAAATTCAATTGCTTTGAATATTCTGAGGAAAATATAGTAAGACGATAAACGAGTAAACATCAGAAAAACCGGTCGACATCGAAAACTTTTTCATAAAATCGCACTCAAATATTTCATAAAGATGTTCAAAATGATATTGAAAAGGCTCTCAAATATAACTCAAATATCTTTTTAAAAAGTTCTAATAAATTTTAAAAATATTATAATGTCTACCAGTTTTTGAATAAGCATCATAGAAAAGTATTCATAGTATTTCTATGAGTTTATTGAAAAAGTTGATGATGTCGACGAGTTTTTCATGATGTCGACCGGTTTATCGTCAAGCTATACTTAAATAAAATAAAAATCAGAAAGTCTCTCAATAGTGTTCTGAGGTTATTGAGAGTGCTATGAGAAATTTTACCATACGGTAAACAAAAATAAAATTAAACTTTTTGAAAAAATTCTCTCAAAAAATATTAATTTTTTTTCAATTGAAATTTGAAATAATTTTTTTTAATTTAAATGATCAACACAGGACCTCTTATGGAAAATGAAAAAATTGAAATTATAGGAATCGATTATACAATAATAGCTGTACCTTAATTGGACAATTAACAAATGGAAATCCCAGCACAGTCAAAAGTTTTTACGACTCTTTAGAACAGTATCAAACTTTCTCACCCCCAAGAGGAAGAATGATATATCAGGAATAAAATTTGAAAGGCAAAATCAGTTATTTTATTCTCTCAATCGTTCATAGAATAATATCCCAACAGAAAAAATTCACAATATCTACTGGAGCTTTTTAGCTAGATGAATTGTATGCAATAACATAAATGGTAACTCGCTAAACGGGCACTGGAAAGAAGCAAAAGCTGTTCATAACCAGTACAGAACAAATCTTTGTTATTCTCCATATCCTTTTACTGGTCAAATAAGGTCAATTGAATTACCTTCAACAGTCAGTTTTTCATAAGAAGAAAATTATAACGATCATGATTTCAATGAAAAGGATAAATAAACGATTAAGTTTTGAATATTTTCGGGTTTTTTATATTCAATTTTGAATGATATGGGGAGAAATTTTAATTCCAATTTTTTAATTTTTTTAGTTCAAATTTTTCTTTTAATGAAAAATATAAAAATCAAATATAATGCAATATTATATTTATTTAATTACTCTTAATAAAATTATATTTTAGGAAAGCATAATATTATGTTTATAAAAAGATATACTTATTTGAAAATTGTGCTAAAGTTTAGATTAAAAAAACAAGTTTATAGTACCAAGAAAAAGTGGATGACGTCGCGAAAAACTGGGTGACGCATTCAATTTCTATAAATTTTGAATAAAAATAATGATCGTTCTAGTTTATAACATAAATTTGAATTTGAATTAATTTTCACAATTTTTTTTCTATAGATTGAGAAGATTCTATCAAAAAATTGAATTCGTCACCTAGTTTTTCGCTTTGTCGCCTACTTTTCCCCGTTACTATAGTTAGGCTTTTCTGAAGAACATTCAAAAAGTGGAAATCATTCAGAAAAAAAAAATCTAAATAAAATAATTGAAAAAAAAAAAAAAAAACAAATCTTTTTATATTTTTACATAATTTTTACCGAGACTACATGCCGCCTAGCGGGGCGTCGAGCGAGGCTGAGCGAAGCGAAGCCGAGTCGAGACCCTGCGGCTGGCGGTAAGAATCGGTAAAAATTATGTAACATAAAGATTTTTTATTATTATTATTTTTATTTGATTATTTTTTCTGAATGATTTTCACTTTTTGAATGAGACTCATGAAAGACTAACTATATTTGAGTTGATCCCATTTAAATTGAATTTTTATATTTTTTTTCTCTCTTTATCACTGAAGTTTGAGTTTTTAAATTTTATTGTAAACTTTTTAATAATCATTGAAAAATGTTTATCGCAACATCGGATGTATCTTTTCCTCTAGAAGTTTGTTGCATATCGCCAAACTTTAGTTCTAAAGGATGGCTACTTAATTCCACTGTATCAAGATAATTTCCATAATTTTTAAAAGCAAAACAAAAGCAATCATTTATGATTCTCATAAAATTATTATCATCAATGAAATTACAAACAGTCTGATTATTAATTTTTATATTTTGCCATTTTTCAATACTTCCTTTGAATTCTGTCATTGAATAGTATAGCAATTTGGATAATTGATATCTCGCATTGGCCGATAAGTTATTTGATTGGTGAAAATTGATAAGAATTCGAGTTTATTACGACCTACTTTTTGAGCTTCGCTCAAAAAGTAGGCCGTATAAACTCGTGATTTTTTAAAAAATACTTTTTTTTGACTTTCCACACATATTTATAAAACATTTATGCAAAGAATTCGTTCTGTCATTCAGGCTAAAGATGGTGGTCAATTCATTCTGATAAATAATGCATTACTTCATAGAATTGATAAATCAATATCCAATTTTATGACTGAAAAATCGCTTACAATAACTGGAACACCATCTATGTTTTGCCTTTTAATTCCAATGAAGAATTTTCTCATTTATCAATGATTTTAATTATTTTTATTATTATTATTCTATTCTGGATTTGAACTGGATAATTTTTTTAAAAAAATACCGTAATCATACTAAAATTCTTTGCCAAAACTGAGGGGACAATAAGTGGCATTAGAAGATTGTTGTTGTAGTTTTTCGCATTTGTTTTTCTGTTGTAGTTGCAATTCTGAGTTCAAGATTATCCAAAATAAAAACAGATTTGGCATGCTATTATTGATATTTATTATTATAATTCAAAGTAATGACTATTGTTTATATATTTGATGCTCGTTATCTGATCACCTTCTTGAGTAATCTTTACAACTATTGTTTACTAATAACTTTTTATTTTGGAATTTAATTTTTTTATTGTCATTATCTAGTATATTCTTTTTGTTAAGTAACTTTATCTTTTATACTCTTAAATGCAAATGCTCTTATAGTTTATCTATTTGTTTGTATTCCAATAAGAAATTCGGTAATATTCTTTTCTCTAGTACTTAAATATAAGTTCAATATGACAGTGTTAGATGGCAATCATTAAAAAACCTTTCAAACAAATAGTAATATATGTTTGGCCCAGCACTACTCTGCCTACCACTTCTTCAAGGGCTCCCACCTCTGGACCCCATTCAAAAAGCTCTTTCATCCATGTATTTAAAAAGTTTATATTCACAAAAGTTCGCTATTCAAAAAGTAGTATATATAAATGGCGTGATTTTTTAACGTTGCTTCACTCCGTGTAAAAAATCCCATCCATTTGTCATTAATTACTACAAAAAAATGGGTACCACAATTGAAAAGTGCCCGACGTAAAATCCAGCAATTTTTTACAATGAAACCAGTTTATTAGCAAACTGATAGCTCATCTGTTGGTAACCATATCTTTCAAATTTACTGACCAATTCTTGCGTTGTAATAAATCCTCTTGTTTCAATAGAAATATTTGTTTCTTCAAAAGATGAATGGGTTTTAGGAATTTCATATGTTGTATAATATGAACTATCCAAAGAAATGACTCTATTCACAAAATCCCATTTGATAATGTCTTTATGCCCCAAAATGTCTTGGAAGACAAATATCTGAGCCAAATTCCAGATTCCAGCATTACCATTACCCAAATACTATAAATCTAATATGGGTTTTGTCATTCATAGATAATTCAAATTTGTTAGTTTCATTAGTGTCTGCTTCAATGAGACCAAATCTTGCTAAATCATCTTTGGAATAATAAATAGCTAAATCATCATTTGTTGCAACAGTAATTCCTTTCTCTAAAATAGCTGATGATATTTCACAAGCATAATATCCATTATCATCATCAAAAATTATTACTCCATCAGTAAAAATATCCCAGTCAATAAATATTTTTCCTGTCAATTGAGATTCTCTCATTATAAAAAGACGATTAGACCAACATTCCTCTCCTTTTTGTGTTGTCTTAAATATAGTATCAAATTAATGTTCAACACCATCTATTTCAGTATATTTTCCAATTAAATGAGTTCCCTCATGATATGGTATATGAGCTGTAATAAATGATACTTCTTCCTCTGCTTCTTCATTAACTAACAAAAACTCTTTATTTGTGATTGGGATTTCTTGTTGATTTGACCCAACCAAATCATTTAATTTTCTATATTGCGATTATTCTGTTTTTGTGGCATAGGAACTCAAATCTCCTGTTGCACTACCTTGATTTCCATTTTGTTCTAAAGCAGCTAATCTTAGACTTGTTATTTTGAGAATCGATATCAAAAACGTCACTTTTTTACATCTGATACTCGATTATCAGTTTACAAATCTGATATCGAGATTATCGATTATCAAGATATCAGATATGAAATGTGATATAAAAATAATTGTAAACTTGATATCAATTACCGAGATCTCGAGATCTCAAGCAGATTTATCTTTTTTTATAATTGGTATTTGTGATTTTAAAATATTTAAAAATATATAATATAATGCATTGATGTTTATTATAAGATTAAAATCAAAAAATACATTCTTTTTTATGAAATATTTGAGATTAAAATACGATCATATATTTATCAAAAAGTTTAATTGAAAATTCTGATATCAAAAGCTGAGAAAAAAAATTCTCGATCTCTGAAATCGATCTCGAGAATCTGTGCATATTTATGTATCGATATCAAAAAGTCAATCAATTATCGATCTCGATAATCGGAGAATAACAAGTCTAGCTAATCTAGCTTCCAATAAACTATTTAAAAAAAATATTTAAGATATATATTATATGTTAAATATATTTTTTATTATTTTAAAAATATATTGTATCCCTTCATTTCCTTCCCAATAACCGTTTTCCCAAAAAATGGGAAAATTCAATTTTGGGTACATAAACCTTAGGAAATTTTTGTAAACTAAACAATTTTGGGCAATTTGGGAAATGGGAAAGGGCAAATAAACCATAGAAAATTCAGAGAAAAATCGGCTATTGCCCAAAATTTTTTTAACTTTTTCTAAACTATAAATAATAAAGAAATCAAATAATTAAATTAGAATATAAAAAAAATACTCAAAAAGTTTATAATTCATATCAAAAAAATTGATTTATTATAATGAATATTTTGCATGAGTTTATTCAATTATTTTTTTTCTAATATCCCAAATAAAAAAAGGCAATGGTCATCACAAAGCCAAACTGCACAAAACAGACATCCTTACCATCCCTGATTAAATGCATAATATACATTTAATAGTAATAGATTTTTTTTTTTTAAATAAAAACAACAAGAAATTTGAATCTTTTTCATTCAACAGTATTTTGACCATAACGATCAAAAATCATCAAAAAATATTCTCAAAATTTTGTAATAGCAATTTTTTATAAATATATTATTAATATATTATTAAAAAGCCGATATTGAATATGATGCAAGTTCTTCTCTCCTGTAGGTCCATAAATTTTCAATATATCTGTGGTCTAATCGATTTAGTAGATTTTCTAATGATAAAGTGTTTCTTTGTTTCACTTCTTCAATTCTTGATTTTATTGCTTTTTGTACAATAGAATCAACATTCATATTTAACTTGTATTCGCTCGTTTTTGAAGTATGAGAAACACATCCCAAAACTTCCAAAAAATTCAAAACAAGATAAATCCTCCTCTCGAGAGACTTGATATCTGAACAAGGATCATAGAAAAGCATTGACGCGTTCTTGAAAAGGAATGTATCGAGTCCAAAATACATAAATAAGCATAAAAAGTTTATGGCTATTGTTCCTAAGGAAGGAGAAGGACCAACACGGAAAAGATCATTTAACGGTATATCGATTGAACTGAGTTCAATCTGAGTATAAGCATCTTGCAGTGAAATCTCTAAAGATGATAAACCAATCCAGGTCAATTTCCCTTTGTTAACATATTGACAAATTTTTAGTGAAGTAAGCATGTTGAAAAAGTCATAGACTCTTCTATGCTGTATGTTTTTATTTTGCGATATTTTCATTATCGAGATATCGTTGGGATTTTTCTTTTCAAAGTCTTCAACCATTTTTTGGAATACAGAGATCAATGATTGGGACCTTCTATGGCTTTTATTTTTGGTGGCAATCAAGGGGCTCTTAGGAACAGGCTTCACTAACATTTTTCTGAAATATCTGAATTGATGCATTCAAAATTGCGCATCTTCAGCAAAATTGAATTAATTTTATAACGCTTAAGATTTTTATGTTTTGTTATTAAAAACTATGTTATTTTTAAAAAATGAGTGAAAAACTATGTTTATGTAATAATGTGATAAATCAATTGAATGCTTAATTCAAAATTATCCGCAAAATAATCTGAATTCTTTTTTTTTTTTCTACTGTTAAATTTGGTTCAGGAAAAAATGGACAAAGCAATATGATAGTGAAAAAACAAAATTTTGTGCTTAAATGTTTTGATTAAAAAAAAACGATTCTCGCTATTTTTTGAAACAGATGTTAAGCACATTTTTATTTATACTTTATACATACAAAAAGTAGAAAATATTGTAATATTATAGATTTAAACATATTTATTTTATATTTTATAAACATATATATTATAATAATATGATTTAAATCTATTTTTAATGATATATAATTCTATTTAAAATTCAATAAAATTAAAAAATTCTGATCAATCAAAATAAAAAAGATTTAAATGAAATGTATCTTAATATTTAATAAATTGATTGAATTAATAATAAACCAAATAAATTTTAATAACCAATAAATTATTGAATTACTAATTTTTCTTCATTTTATATTTTATATTTAGTCATATTTAGTGGTTTTAATAATTTTACATCATTTCTCAATTGAAAAATAAAAATGATGTTATATATTGAATTCCAATTCAAAAATAAAAGATAAATAATCAAAAAAGAATTATTGATGCAATAACACTAATCCATTTAAAAAATACTTGATATAAAATAAAAAAATAAATATTATAATTTTCATTTTTTGGTTTGCATATATAGATCAATATTATTTTACAGATTAAAACAAATTCAAAACTATTATGCATGAAAAATTGCAGGTTGGAGTTTTACTATAATAATCAAATAATTGTTCCAAAATATTCAAGTGCTGAAAATCCTAAATAAAAGTAACCACGAGCATTTCTGCCAGTTTGCCGAATTCTGAGATACCTATAATATTCGTTTCCTTTTTCGGCTTTTTTGATATCAAATGTGCATACAACACTTTTAGCACATAGACTTTTTTCTCCACTTCGCGAGTCCAGCAGACACTAATCGCTATCGTTATTTGAGCCTTCGATCACCCAGTCTGTTGGATGATGGTCAGATGGACCAAATGGCTTGGACCTGATTGAGTATTGGGTCGGCATGACTTTTCTGTCTTTGAAGTCGTACTTCAACCAAGAATTTTCTTTGTTATCAGTGAGAAGACGAGTCTCTAAGTTATCAAAGTCGACAACATTCTTGGCAAGACGGATACTTTCATTAGTATATTGAGAGGAAGGAGTGACAGAAACAATTCCTTTGTCGTGAACGTTGCCTCCTGCTTCCTGAGTCAAAAAGTGGATGATTCCTTTCAGTCTGTTTTGATCTTCTCCGTTAAAGGCGAAAACTTGTTTTTTTGGCTCCTGCTTCTTTTGCTGAGGCTTTGTGTATCTACCAGAACTGGTTTCGTTATTTTCATCCTCTTTACAGAAGCGTTTGCAGAGGTTTCGCCAGAGAGTCCCTGTAATTTTTGTAGGATCGATCTGGTTGACAAATTTTATGAACTTTTCTTCACTCAAATTGCATATTTCGATTTGTTCAAGGAAGTGGACGATATCTAAGGAAATATCTTCGTCACGGATTTCTTTTTCTTCAAAAATATCATTAATGAAATCAAAAAGTGAGTCCTCGCTTTCAAGCTTTATTTGATCATCGCTGATAATAGCATAAAGCAAGGATTTTGTTATTGTTTTTAGTTTATTTTTGTCAATCATGTAAAAATTGCTGGCAATACTTGATATAATGTTAGTAAAATCAATACTAAACTCGCTGGTCAATTTTTTGGCGTACTCAAATATTTCAAGTTCATTGATAATCTGATCTGGGTGTTCACTGTTATTGATTGGATATAATTCGTTGATGAATGAAAAAAGCTCTTCATTACAGAGAAGAATAGAAATTAGACGGATTTTCTCACTATCTTCTTCATTTATTTTAATCTTGTTTCCGCTTGCGATTAATTTGATTTGAGAGATAATATGTTCGGTGAAAATTTCTTCAAATCTTGGGATTTTAGAATTTTTTGGATAATCATAATGAATTTTATCTATTGTTGGATTCGATTAATGAATATGTGAAACTATTGGTGAAATAAATTCTGCAAAAAGATTATTCATTTGAATTTCCCGTTCACCGAAAATAAAGAAGAATTTATTTTCATTGGTGATAACATTTTTCAAGCCAGTTGATGAAAGTAAAATTGTTTTTTCATTCATTATACAAAATAAAATGCTTATTGAGCCACAATTTCAATTTTTATCATAACATTAAATTCTATGAATAATGTTAGTAAACAACCACTTTATAGGGAATTGAAGGGTAAGTAGTGTAATGGTTAGCATTATTGATTGTGGCTCAATAGACCCGTGTTCGATTCACGGCTTACCCAAATTTTTTTTCTTTTTTACAGAAATTTTACGATTTTTATGGAATAATTACAAGTATTTATTTTTATATTTTTATCGAAAAACAGATATAAAAAAGGTTCATCTATAGAAAAACCAATTGAGATAATATTTTTTTTCAAAATATTTCGTTTTTTCAAATTTTGTAATAATTTTTTGAATGAGTCTAACTTTTTCAATTAATTATAGATTTTTATTATTACTGTTAGAATCATTGGTTATCATTCTACTAACCAATTAGTTTTATGATTTTTCATCCAGTTAAAGTATCTCAATATAGACGCTTTTACAGATATCCTCCATCATTTAGAGGAAGCAATGAAAAAGAAACTGCTCAAAGCATATTAAATCAAAAAATACTTGATGCTATACTAGATGATGACGAAAAACAATTTTCAGATCTTATAATGGAGACTAATGACGATTTAACCGATGTTAACAAGACCATTAAAATCGCCAATTTTAAAATCCCCGAATTTCTTGAAGACAATCCGACATATGCATGTTTATGTGCATGTTTTTCAGCCGAAAGATGTTTTGCAGTATTATCAATGCTATCACCAGGAGGTACTGGCTCACAAGAAATGATGAAACTTGATGATTATAAACGGTCGCCAATTCATTTTGCCTGCATTGGTGGCAGCTTGGATATCATTCGAAAACTTGATCAAGCAGGCTTTGACATGAATCTTCGCGATAATGGCCAATACTTGCCTAGCCATTATGCAGCGATGTCGGGCCATTTTGATGTAATGAAGTACTTGTGGACGAAAGGAGCGAATGTTTTATCACTTACCAAGCTAACGAATGACTTTTGTGTCTCACCGATTCATGTAGCAAGTTTATATGGCAACCTAGAGATTGTCAAATTTTTATGTGAGACGGTTTTGTCATTAGACACTCGACCAAGTAGTGAAGCGTTTTTTTTTGAGTGTCAAATGGCAACACCGATGCATTACGCTTGCATTGGAGGACATGACAACATAGTGAATTACTTCCTGTCTATTCCAAGCCTTGCGAAAGAACAAATAAATGCACTTGATAGCAACTCACGCACTCCTCTTCTTTGTGCTTGCCATAACGGCAATTTGGGATGTGTAAAAGCAATTCTTAACTACAAGAAAGAGAAGATAAATTTGAGCATGAAAGGGCGAAAACATCTTCCTTTGGTTGATGCTTCTGAAAGTGGATTTTTAGACATTGTTCAATTTCTTGTGAAAGAGAAAGGAATCAATATCCAACAAGAAACTTCTCAGAAAAAGTCGGCACTTGATGTGGCCGTTGTAAATGACCATTTGGATATCGTTAAATGCTTGATTGATAACGGCGCATCAAAAAATTTTGATGATGAAAAAGTGGGCAATTTAATGTTCACTGCTTTTGAAACGGGCGATTATGAATTGGTTCGTTATTTGGATAATGCTTTATCTGTCCCTTACCACATGCAGAACAAGTGCCTGGAACATCAGTGCCAACATTCGAAGCATATTTTTAGTCTGTGGTACAGAATGGCGATGAGGAAGGACAACTTTCAGAACCTGACTTATGGTGACAGATACATGCAGCAAGCTTGTCTTCTGGAGAACAAAGAAATGATTGACTTGCTACTTGAAAAAAATTGCAATTTCAATCAGATCGATATTACTGACATCATTCGAGATCAATCTTTTTCTCTGTTGAGCTTTTTGATAGAAAAAGGACTCAATGTTTCCTCTTCAAATGACTCTACAAAGATGCCTCCTATCGTTCCGATGATCAAGTGGGGAAGTCTCACTCACGTCAAAGAGCTGCTCTCTAAAGGGGCAGTTCTTGATAAAGACATCATTCTGAAATACAAGTGTGTTCAAGTTGCCTGTGAAAAATGCGATTATAACATGTTCAACTTTTTGATGAGTTATCAGCCTGATCTCACTGATGAAGACCTTCTTATTTCTCTGCAAAATGCAGTCTCTAGCTGCATTATAATCAACAATAAAGACAACCAGTTGATACCTGACGATAACCTTAAAATAATTGACTTTTTGTTGAATAAAGTTAAAGTTGATTTTGACCAATTAATGCCAAATGGATGTGAGACATATATTTCATTTGCTGCAAGTCGTTCTTGCTTTCAATTGCTCGATCTTTTTGAGAAACATGGAGCTAATTTCATTGATTGTTCTTTGAACTTCGATTTCATGACTCATGAAAAATTTATTCATGTTTTCAACTATTTTAAAGAACGTGGATGCACTTTTCAAAATGGATTGGTTAGAAATAAATATTACTCTTTAAGTAAGAAGGCAAAGAACCCTTTGCAAACAATGTTTCGTGCTTTTTATTATAGAAATGATAAAAGTGTCTCGACTCTTTTGTTCATGTTGGACTATTCAAAGCCAAATCAGATTAAATCTGCAAAATTCCGTCATAATAACTTAATCGATATTTTGATGGGTTATAATTGTTATGATGGTGTTTTGAAGGCTTTTAAATTGGTTGGAAGCGTTTTTTATCCTTTATGTAATGATAAAGATTCTTTTGTTAAGTGGGTGAAAAACTCTAATAATCAAGAATTGATTGATTTTATGTTTAAAAATAATGGAAATGTTAATAATGTTATTGTTGATGATGAAAACGATGATGAAAAAGATGTTAAAGATTAAAATTATTTTTCATTAGTATAATTATTAAATAAAAGTTAATTAATTACTTATGACTTTCTTTTAATCTTAGCATTTGAATCTTTTTCTTCATTGAAATCAATTACGTTGGCTATTGAAGTAAGATATAAATATTTTTTTTTTTGGCTGAGATAAAGTTGGCAAATTACTTTTTTATTCAACATAAATATCAAAAATAAACATTTAAAATTTTAATTTTTAATTAAGGTACAAATCCAGTACGTTATTTTTTGAATAGGAGAACGTTTATCATTTGAATAGTTGCATGTCTCTGAAAAAGTTTAAATTGACTAGGTTTGTTTTTGACACTTATTTTACAATTTAAATAAACATTATGACATGTTATATGAAATGGATGAAAATAATCGTTTTTTATTTAACATGTCATCATATTCTTTTAGAATGTCAAAAAAAATTGCGGTTACTAAACGTACTGGATTTGTACCTTAATGAGAGTTTTTTTTTTATAGACAATTTTGTTTATATGGGATAAATATATTAAAGTACATAATAATAGTATTTTATAAAAAATAAATATATGTTATAATTAAATACAAAATTTCTGTTCCAAAAAATCAAGCTTTTTAAAGATATTTAACTGATGAAATATTTTTCTAAAAAAGTGAATTTATTCATAAAAATCATTCAATTTTTTTTTTTTAATTTATTCGATTTTTAATCAGAAAAAAAAAACCGTTTTTCTTTTAAATTTATATTTAAAAATCAAATAAAAAAATATCAATATTACAGAAATTAAATTGAGAGGAATTCATCAGAAAAAATGAAAAATTTCGAAAAAATTTTGGGTTTATATGGCAAATTATTAAATTTTAATATGCAAAGAGAAATAAGCATTGATGCCAACGCTGACATACCTACAACACACTTTTTTGTATATAAGGAAAAGCAATACCCTTTTAATTTTGATTTATTTAAAATATTTTCTCAATACTTCAATTCTGATCAACCAAAAGCAGAAAATATTGATTTTACTGATGAAAAACTCAATATATCTGAAAGCTCAATTCCAGATTTTATTGATTATTGTCAAGCCCGCAAGATTACATTAACCAAAGAAAATGCACCAACTCTCCACAAGCTATCCCAAAAGTTTCAAGTACCATCATTACTCAGCAAAACAAAAGAATTCATTTCCACTCACCAAAAAGACGTTGTTGTAGAAATCATGTCGATGTATCAAAATGATGATAATTTCAATTTAGACGAATACGAAGAAATCATGTCAAACGACTTTATTCAGTATATTAACGATGACCGTCTTCTTACATTATCGATTCCAGTTCTCCATCGAATTTTAACCAAATATTTACTCATACACAAAATTCAGAGCAATTCAAATAATTCTGAACAACCGCCAGAATTAATTGAATTTCTTTTTAAATGCCTTGATCACTTTGGACGCGAAGCATCTGTCCTCTTCGATCAAATTGACTTGTATGGATCAAACGGCTCTTTAATTAACCGTTTACTTGACGGGTACTCAGAAAAATTTGATTTCAGCTTTGCTAACACAAGCAGCTTAAAAACCGTTTTCCAGCTCGAGAATGAAATCATCACTCGCGAGAAGCAGATAAAGAAACAGATCTCGCAGTCACAGGAGGAAGTGGCAAAAGTGTCAAAGCACGTGGCCGACCAGATCGAGCTGATGAGGAAGCAGCGCCAGGATGAAGTGAACGATAGAAAAGAGGTCTTTGCAGAGATACCAAAAATGGTGGCACAGGAGATCGAGAGGCTGAGAAAGCAGCATGAAGAGGAGGTGAACGATAGGAAAAAAATAATCGCGGAGATTCCAAGGATCGTGGCGCAGGAAGTCGAGAGCATGAAGAAGCAGCACGAGGAGGAAATGAAGAAGAAGGACGAGATGATGGCGAATATGCTGAAGCAGTTTGAGGCAATCCAGGTGAAGTACCAGGAGGAGATGCGCAAGCAGCGCGATGATTTCGATGAAAGAATGAGGAAGATGAGCGACCAGCTTGAAAAGCTATCACATCCGGGAATCGCTCGGCTGTATCATGGTGATCCATGCGGGCTGATCTCGCTTCTAGGTGATAGCGTGACTCTTTCTGCAGAAAAAAATAATACAGGCAATACGATATCAAACTTGAGAAAGCTCGATGACAATAATTTTTATAACAACTTTGGCCCCACGCCAAGTTCTGAGTCTGATAGCATTATCAAGTTCGATTTTGGTGCACATAAAAGGGTTGAACTTTGCTCATATTTAATCAGAACAGGTGGAGATGGCCCAAACGGCGATCATCCAAAAGCGTGGCGAATTGAGGGGTCTAACGATGGCCAGCCATGGACGAAGCTTGACAGCCGGTCGAACGATGGAAGAATGAATGGAAGTTATAATGAGTGCCATTTTATCTGCAAGTATGGCAGCAACGGAAGTGAAAGCAACTTGTTTAGATACATCAGATACGTCCAAGAGGACTCGTGGAATTCCAATAGCAGCCGCAAATATATTGTTGACATTACATACTTTGAGCTGTATGGCAATGTTGTGACCCTTTAATCAACAGATGTAATCATTCAAATTTTGAGGCAGATTTACTATCATTTGTATTCATATCTACTGTGCACATCATCACTTATGCTACGCTATGCAAAAAGATTGATTTCATCAACTTTATGAAACATCTTAAATGCATTATAAATTCTACATTCATCAAATTTGGTGATAAGCAATATTTTTTCTTTAGTGCTGTTTGCAAAATAACAATTTATACACACATTTAATAATAATCATCCTAAAACAACAAAATACATATACATTAGAATACACAGCACTGGACCAAACGTGTACATATAATTATATGGAAAATTGATTAATGTTTAGTTTTTTTTTTTTCTGATAAAAAAAAAAAAAAAAAAGTAAAAAATAATTAAAAAGATAAAGATTTTTTTTTTCAAAATGATTCATATTTTCTTTATTTGAATATCTGAATTTAGGAGTGCGTATTTTAAATCTAAAGTTGCTGGCGATATTATTAAAGACAAAGATGAGCAATCTTTGAAAGCATTGGATCCTACGTCAATTACAGACGAGGGAATTTCAAATTGAATTAAAGAAGTGCATCCACATAATGCAAAAGAGCCAATCTTTTTCAGCAATGAATGATCATTGAACCTAACCAGATTTAATGAAAAGCACTGTTCAAAAGCGTGATTTCCCATGATAATCACAGAAGAAGGAATTGTTATTTGCTTCAGCGAAGAACAACCTTTAAAAGCGGCTTCTCCAATTACAGATGCAGACAAAGGAATGCTGATTTCTTCCAATGAAGAACATACACAGAATGCTTCTTTAGCAATTTCCTTTATTGAAATTGGAATTGTCACATGAGTGAGTGAAGAACATCCCTTAAAAGTAGCTTCATTGATTTTTTCAACTTTGGAAGGAATATTTGCAATTTTTAACGATGAACAGCCATTAAAAGCGCTATGCCCAATTTCTGTAACAGAAGATGGAATTGTAATTGATTGAAGAGAAGAGCAGTTTTCAAACGCACAATATCCAATTTCAGTTACAGAAGAAGGAATTTCAATTTTGGTCAATCTTTTGCAATTTTGGAAAACATACATTCCAATTTTAATAGCTGGCTGTGACAATAAAAGATTAATTATTTCAATGTTGTTACTTTTACCAGCAAGATTCAAAGCTGTCACATAAAAAAAACCAAAAGTAAAACTTTATTTTGGCAAAAAAAGGTTTTATTTAAATGTTATTAAATAAAAATGAATTAAATTCCATTTAAATAATTGATTTTTAAGAATTCTTTGAATAAAATTTAAAATGAATTTCATCAAGTTTTTCATTAATTTTGATCCTTTTATTTTTTAAAAGAAATTCAACAATTTCATAATAATCATACAAGCATGCATAATAAAATACAAATTTATTACTAAAATTGTTTGGAAAGAATCGAAAGTTACAATAATGAAAGCTGTAAGAAAGAACATTTTCATCAAAATTGATTTCAATGTTATCTTGTTCAACATCTTGATCTAATAAATTGTCTTGTATATATTCAGCTATTTCATTATGATGACATTTAATTGCTTCCTTAAGAACTTCTTCATAACTTTCATCTTCCCGAATGACATGGTTTTCTTCAAGAAGATGAATCATGTCTGCCGAATTCGAATGAATTGCAAACAGCCACAATGAAGATGTTAATTTAACTTGGCTTAACAACAAGTATTTAACAATCTGAATTGCTCCAAAAAAAAATGCATATTCAATTAATGTTGTTCCTTTTTTATTCTTAAGTAAAAATGAATTCGTTTCAAAAATTGAATGCTGTATCGTCCATTTCGAGAGAGGCAAATTTGTTCGATTTACATAAATAACAAATTCATCAATCATGTCTTTTCGAATTATTTCGCAAATGCATTTTTCATTTTCTCCTTTTAAACGATTTTCTTCAAAATTATCGTTTCCTGCTCTTGAAAGCTCTTCCTCAATTTGAAGTCTAACTTTTTCATCAAGGATGCTTTTCATCTCAACGTAAAAGAATGAGAAGTAGTCAATGTCGTTTTTGATGATGACAAATTCAAAAAATTCATCATTATCAATTATTTGATTTGTTAATAGAAAAAGAAGAATTAATTTGTTATTTTTAAATATATTCATTATTTGAGAATTTGAAAAGGTTTGTTTGATATCTTCCTTCATGTAAATAAGAATTTTTTCAATTTTATGCGAAAAAAATTGATCTCGATAATGATTTTTTGAAATTTTTGATAGTGTATGAAGAAACAGTCTAAATTCTGCTTGGCTCTCTTTGATTTCTTGATTTTCAAATATATCAATCAAATTTTGAAAATAAATTGATAACTGGTCATTGCAGTCAATGTATTCTAATAAAATGTCATAAAGTTCCTTTTTTTGGCAGATATACTTTTTAATTTCCATCTTCTATTTCGCAAAAAAAGAACAAATATTCTAAATTCCACTTTTTCAGATAAACCTCTAAAAATAATATAAACTCTTCGTCTGCTGAATTAGACATCAAATTCTTTAAATCATATTGAATTTGTTTAAATACATTGATTTTCCAATCGTTAATTAAATCTTTCATTCTTCATGTTTTGATTCTTATTCAACGACCAAATAAATTCTTAATTTAAGAAAAGAAAAATATTCTTATATCTTTTTGAATGATTCTTTATTTTGCAATATTATGCAATTAATAGAATATATAAATAAGATACATATAAAAAAATACAATTAAAAAAAATTTTAAAAATCATTTTTCATTAATTATATGAAATTTCTTGTAGACTCCACCCTGTAAAGAAAAAAACATTCATAGTTACGATTCCATTTCAAAATTTAAGAATCATATTGAGTTACTTTTGAAAAAATGCGATAAATTGATCAAGTTCAGAATTTCATTTATCGGTATTCTGAAAAAATTTATCAGCCTTCGAATTTGAATTCTTATTAAATTTTTGATGAATTCTAATAAAAGTTTATTTTTTTAATTTATGGAACTCCCACCAAATCAATATTCTCAGCAATCAATAAATAATAATATTCATCCAGTGGTCATTAATCCTCAAAATCAAAGTTTTCAACAGCAATCGAGCCAAAATATATCTCAGTTAGCAAATCAAAACATACAACAGATATCAAATCCAAATATACAACAGTCACAAAATCAAAATTTCTCTCAACAACAACCTAATATGAGTATTCAACAAACATATCAAAATTCATTACCGCAACCAAATCAAAACCTCCAACAACAGGCAACTACAAATACAGTGCAGTCATCAAATCCAAACTTTTCATCACAACAACAGAATATAACCATATCGCCTACAAATCAGAGCATCCAACAGCAGCCATCAAATACAAATACTCAGCCACAAACCCTAATAAATACCCAATCATTTGACCAAAAGAAAAAATCTACCAAAACACAGTCTTTTCCAATTACATATGATGGAAGCATATTCGTTGTCGATCCGATCTGTCTAAGCAACTCATCTCTCAGATTCAATGAGCTTATTTCTCCTTATATCCAAGATTACGAACAAATAAAAGCACTCCACCTTGAGATACACGGCAGTCAATTCACAAAGAGAAACATGAACAATTTTCTGCGTCTCTGCCAGAATCTGCCAACGGATGTTCAGAATTCAGAAATGAAAGAAATCTGCGAGATTGCCAAAATGTTCAAAGCCAATCAAATTTATGACACTGGCATCGCTTTCATCCAAAACAATCTGGATCCAAATTTCAATGTTCCTGACGACAAATACGAGTCAGGTGATGTAATGACGATAGCAGGCGAAACAAATTGCATTCAGAATGATTCAGATGTAAGCGATAGCTACTTTGAAGACTTTGACAACAGCTCATACAGAGGAACATACATCAACATTTCATCCACAAAAGCGTCAGAAAATGAAAACGAAAATGACAAAGAAGGAACTTCAAAACAAACAAAAGATGAAAACCAACCAGATAAAGTTGCAAATGATGAAAACCAACCAGATAAAGTTGCAAATGATGAAAACCAACCAGATAAAGTTGCAAATGATGAAAGTCATTCAGAAAAAATCACAAATGATGATGATGAGAAAAAGAAGAAGAATTCAGTGATTTACATGGTCCGCGTTGAAGACCACACTTTTAAATGCCCACGTTTCAAGTTCGTTCATGAGAATAGAATTCTGTATACAGCGAAGCAAAAGTACAACGAGATCTACATCGCTGAAGGCGCTGAAATCCACATCAGCAAGAAGGAGAACCACGTCGCTCACATAACTCAAAACGAATATCGCCGATTTAACACTGTCACGATAGGAAATGATTCATTCAACGTGATGTACGTCAATTCAGATGTGCCCGGCCATTGCTCGTTAGATGTATCGTTTCAGTTCCACGGCAAGCCCGAAAATTGGTCGCCAAGAAGCCCCCGATACGATCCAATTAAGGACAAATATTATCTCAATTTTCACGGAGAGCACAACCATCGGCCAATCCCGTCTTCTAAGAATATAGTGTTACAGAACAGGGCAGGGCATCCCACTTTCATTGTTAGAAAGATGGACAAGAATTTGTATGAAATTGAATGTAATTTTAAACTTGATCCGTTGATAGCACTAACAATTGGTCTTTCTGATATTGTTGGACCATATGTTAATAATAATCTATGGATTAATGGCGATTTTTATTAATTATTATTATTAGTAAGCAATTTTATGCATAAAAATTAGTTTTTTATATACCCTCTTTCTTTTAAATTGGAATTATTGGTTAAAATATGAGTATTTTCATAAAACGGTTGATATAAACAAAATTAGCCTAAACGATTAATAATTCACTTGCTCCAAACTATTTTTATAAATGATGATATCTTTTTTTCTACTGCCAAAAATATATTTATATAAATAAAATACCAAAGTTATTTCCTTTGAATTTTCTTCTGAAAGAATACGATTTTTTTTTTTCCATGATGTAGAACGAATGAATCAATGTTTGCAATAATTTATAGAATAAAGATTCAACTTAATCGTTGATGTTACAATAATTTATATTTTTAGAAAAAGTTAATAGTTTCAGCTTAAAACCTTGAAAAATTTACTGTCATAACTTGGATACAAGTATGATTCGAGATTAAATCATAATGCAGTAATTAGAAACGATCAACTTTTTGAAAGGTTGTAAAAATTTTTTCAATTCAAATTTCAAAATACTAATGTGAAATGTTTATGATTCAAAATGAAAAGATATAATCATATTTTTAAGTTATATTTGTGGACTATAATATTACATGGAACAGTACTTTGTTCAGGTCAGTCCTCACTGCCATCAAATGTTTCAACCAGAATTATATAATCAGTATTTTATAAATCAAAGCCAAGATATGCCATCTTTAAAGGCAAGCTCTAGTAATTTATCATACACAATAGCCAGCATAGTCGATCAATCAGAAAATTGCAATAATTCAGAAGATGGAAGATTCATTACATTTCCTACTGTTATTACCAATAGCATAATTGAAGGCCAACATGAAATCATAATTGGTAATGACCACAATCAAAGTATTAGTTCATTACAGCATGAATTAATTGAAAACGAAAAAAGTCCAAATTTGAAAGAGAGGAATAGAATTGCAGCAAGAAAATGGAGGCAAAAGAAAGAAAGTTATTTATCAAGTCTTGAATTAGATAATGAAGTATTAAGGCAAAAAGCTCTAAAATTGTACCAAGAAATGCAATCAATTAAAATTGAAAATGGTTTTCTTGGAAAAGAACTCCAATATTTCCAAGATTTCATGTCGTCTATACTCAAATCTTAAATTAGTTTATATACAATGTTATTGATTCTTTTTTAAATGTAATAAGAATATTGATATTTAACTTTGATATTAAAAAAAAAAAAAAAAAAAAATATTATTATTATTATTATTAATACATATGGAATCAAATAGAATGTTTTTTTAAGAATAAGGTTGATAAAATGAACCTCTCTCATATTTACATTCATTAAAATGAATAGACCATTTATCATTTCAAAAATCAAGATAAAGTAAAAAATATTAGTTTCATGACTTTTTAGAATGACATTCATTGTTTCCTAATGTAATTCAATAGTTAATATCGATAATCAGCAATTTTTATAAATTGGGTTAAAATTTTTCATTCAATATACAATATAGATTTTAAGATATTTTTAAAAAACACAAATTAATTATTTAGATTGAGACAGAAATAAAATACAAAGCATACTATAATTTTTTATTAAGAAAAAATAAAATTAATAAAAAATTATTCATCGTAATCAGACTCAGGTTCATCACCATACAAGTAAAACAGTTTGTTATTTGGGCTCATATTGACTACTTCTTTAAATTTCCTAAATACGAAAATGTTTGCAATTCCAGTGTCATTTTCAACCTTGTAAACGTTCTCCAGCGACCATGGAAGAAGGTCGGGCGAATCGAGGACACTCAATTTTTCAGCAGTTTTGCCAAAAGTGACCTCAATAAAGATCCCATTTGGCGCCAGGACACGAGCTATCTCACAAATCATTTTAGTGACAGATATTTCATAATGACTCTGACAAAGAAGGGCGTCTAAAGTGCCTTTATCGATAACACACTGGAAGATGTTGTCACGAAATTGCATGTCACAAGCATCCATCGGTAAATAACAGCCACCCGTTCGTGCTTTCATTTTTTGGCAGCATGTTTTGGAAATATCAGTAGAAACAACAGGGAAAATGTTCGATTTCTCAAGATTCGCTGATAAATCAGAATTTCCACATCCAACAACTAGAACAGGAGCTGCTATTTCTAATGTTTTTATGTTTTTGCCAAAAAATTCATCCCAATCAAAATACCAATCAAAAAGGTCATTGTCTTTTTGGTATCTTGATTCCCAATAAAGTGCGCTTCCATAATCTCTCGAAAGTTTGCTCATAAATTTATAAGCCAACTGCGATTTTTTTTAATTTTAAAATATAGAAAATAAACCATTCAAAAAATAAATTATTTAAAAACAAGAAGGGTAGAAAGTATTCCTTCAAAAAAGACTTTTCGATTTATATTTTGTTATATTACTTGTTATTATAAGCATTTAGTATAATTATTTCTTTTATTTTGAATAATAATGATATATTATCAAGAAAATGATGGATTTAAAATTGAATACTTTCTCTCAATTTTGGGTTGCTTATTTCTCAAAATTGTACTGTGATCATTTCCACAAGCATGGATAAAATTAGTTTATATATGCACCTAAATTTATCCTAAATTTTTTATAAAGTTTCTGGCGGTTGATTTTTCTAGATGATTATTATTTCGATTATCTCAACAAAAATTACTATTTTATTTATACTAATAAATGCTTAATTGTATTTGATATATAATTAAACAACAAATTTTAATTTTGATGATTTTTGCTTTGATTATTGAAGATATTCAGTTTTTTCCAAAAGATCATTAATTTAATATTTTTTTCAAAAAAATAGATTTTATATGTTATAATAAATAGAAATAGTCATATTTTAAATTACAATACCTTTTTGATTCTTCAGAAAATAAAACTAAAATTTCAATGAAAAAAATCACCTTTACGATAATTATTTCACCTTTATAATCTAAAAAATAAATGATAATATCTTTTTTTCTACCGCCAAAAAACATTTTATAATAACAAAATATTTTTATAATATTATATGAAATGTATATATGCAATAATATATAAATATCACAATAGGATTTTACTTTCTACCCTTCTTAAAAACATATCGTCTTATCCGGATCATATTTGAACTGCCCACTTTATTAACTGAAAAATTCATTATTATTAAAGAAAAATCCAATTTGATAACTGAAAATGTAACCATTTTTTTGTGAAAATCTTTTTTATAAAACTCTCACTTAAAAAATCATGGTTTTAAATACCATTCTAATTAAAATTGCAATACATCTGATATACTTTGCCTTGTGAATATTTTCTAATTATATATTCTTGCATCATTTTATAAATTAGGATGAAAATTTTGTGCTGAAAGCTACTATAATTAAGGGACTAGTTTCCAATATTTGTGTAAAGTTTTCAATTTTGAAATAACTCATAGAATAAAACTTTGAAAGATAGCTTTTTGGAAAAAGTTAAGGTCAATATCAATGATATTTGGCCTAAACGATCAACGATATTAATAAAAATTTTATGGAAAATTTTTCAAATATCTGTTTTTTTATTAAAAAAATAATATAAGTGAATAATAATAATAATAATAAAATATATTTAATTATTACAATTAAATAAACCCAATTTTTAATTAAAATAATGATTTCTTTTGATACTTTTTTGAATTTGATAAAAAAAACAAAATTTTATGCAAAAATAAATATGCGATTTATTAGTATATTTATACCTGATTCTATATTTATCAAAATATTTGAAAAATAAAAAAAAATATTATTATATATGAATTTCACTTTTTTCAAAAAAAATATGAAACTAATTCATATATATCTGCGATTAATGCAATATTTATTAATATAAAGCAATAAATTGTTTTATTTTTAGCTCAAAAGTCTTTTTTCAATAAATTTTTTTTGAAAGAACTCATTGAATCTTTTTATTCATTTTTGAAACCAGTCCCTTAAAAATGAAGCAATCACAAGTTTCCTTGAGAATTACAAGGATAAGGATCTTTTAAGAGAATGGCATTACAAGTCAAGAATTTCGTAAAAAAATACTTGTACATTTTAGGTGAAGAATTTAATAATTAAAAACTTATATTTTAATTTTTGTAAATAAAAACAATTAAAACAAAATTATTAAGTTATGTAAATACAAAGTCATAATTATCAGAAGTGCAGGGACTAAAATAACGTATTTTGTCTATTTAATATTTTGCTTTTATTTCCTTTAATATTTTATATCTCAATAATTTTATTATATTTTTATTTTAAACATTTATTTTATTATATGAAATACTTATTGTTTTGATTATTTATTCAAAGGGAAAGAAGTTACTTAATTGCCAAAAATCATTAAATATATATAAATATCTTAATGAAAAAATATTTTTAATTCATAATTATCGTATATTTAACTAATAAATATAATATTAATATTTAATAATTATTTGTATAAAATAAAACAATTTTTTTCATGAAAAAAAATAAAATTTAAAAAAAAATGTATTTTACAACTCATTTTTTGGAATGGTTGTTTAATTCTCAAGGGATAACTATATATCAATTTATAGGATAATTAATATATATCACAATAAATATATGAAAATAAAAAACGACTCGTCAGGCGTAGCTGCGTTTTAACCTTTAATTTTTTTAAAAAAAATTATATTTTTGAATGAAAAAAAAAAATTGGCATGAATCTTTTTCAAGGATTTTTTTTAATATGTCAAAAACTTTTTGACTATTTCCGGTTGGATATTTGACTATTTCCGGTTCATATTGAATTTTTTTAAATTGCTTTTTTTTTTTCAAGAAGGAAATTAAAGCATTCAAAATATTTTTTGATAAATTATATATTAAAATATGCATTATTCCAATAGTCATCTTTTAAATTGCTCTGTTAAAAACAAAGAAAATTCTTTTTTTACTGAGATAAATTAGTTTTAATTTATAATAAAAATACAAAGAATACGACATATTCATTAATTTCTCCCAACAATCTCTTATTTAAACCAATTATGGTAAATAAATAAATCATCAGCGCATATCTTACGGTATTTTTAAAAAATTTCATTGAGAATATTTAATATCAGATTTTAGCAATTCATGTTTTCAAGAGTAGAAAAAGATTCAAAAGATAAATCATATTACATTATGCAAAAATCATTCTTCATTTTACACATTTATCATTTAATTCATAGAAATTTAAAATGGCATTATTACAAGATCGATTGAATTAATTTTTTTATTAAACATTTTCATATAATAAAGATGCATTTAATATTTTATGACTTTTTTTATGCAAAAACATGAAAAATATTTGATGAATTTTTTTTATCATTTCAATGGTTTACGAAAATTAATAAAAATACTCATAAAACTCCACCTGACGAACAAAACTCTTTCATTAAATATTTTTTATATAATATGGAATATACTTAATAAAATATATTAATATAAAGAATTTCTAAAAAAATTTTTAGTACCCGTACCTCTTAATTATCTTATTACATAAAACAATTATAGTAATCAATACTTGTTTACTTTTTTGTGATAACATTCAAAAAGTTCTACTTTTTATGAGCATCATTGAAAATTCAATACATTCAATTTTAAAAATAATTTTTTTTAAAGTTTGTCTAATAATTTGAAATGAATAAAAAGCTGAAACATTGATTTTCTAATCTTATTTCAAATGCTGAATTGATTACTGATATTATAGATTATTTTTGTCAGTTACTTTTTTTTTTTTTTTTTTTTTTTTTAAATTGACCTATCACATGGTGAAAAAAAAATATTTTTTCTTTGATGATATTTCAAATTCAAATAAATACTTCACATTTTCAAATCAACAATTTTTTTTTTGTATATATTTTTATATAAAAAGAATGAAATATTTTTTTTTTGTTTTTTTGGAGAGTATTAAATTAAATTCTGTTACTTATAGAACAAAGTTCATGAACCTTTGAAGTGAATTCGTTATCATTTATCAATTCTTCTAATGTGTAAGGGTACCTATATTTCCATTTATGCTCTGGGTCAGAAGGGAAATTAATTTGTTCTTCCATTGGCGTTTGTCTTCTGAAATTCTGCGTTATTCCAGTCACGTCCTGTAGCAAGAAAATAGCCCACATTGAATTAGAGAACAAGTGTTGTTTCAATATAGATTCGGAGACCCAAGGCTCACAATGTTTACAAGGTGAATCTGGCATACCAAACTGCTTATTCCAGAACTTATTGATAACATCAGAATTCTCTTCCCACCATCCTCTTAACGAAGAGCAATCGTGTGTCGAAGGGCAACAGACAGACAAGTAACTAAAGCTTTGAAAATCGTCGAAATCTTTCTTGGGATCTTTCGACATCCTTTGAACACGAAGAGAAAGAAGAGCTTCACTTTCAATGGCTTCCAAGATACTGTCTGTTAACTGGCCGAGATCTTCAGCGCAAATCAACATATTTGTCGAATTTTTGAGCAATTGTAATTTGGGCTTTGCTTTTGTGACCCACAAATTATTTTGCCTTTTATACGTGAACTCATGATAAAACTCTTTAATGATCGACTTTTGTGGTTCTGGAAGTTCAAGCCAAGAAGGGGAATAAAAGTTTTTGTGGCCATTTGGCGTTAATTCGATGTGCTCAATTGTGATTTCAGTTCTTGGATGGAAAACGTCAGGCAAAACTGGATCCTTTACCATCAAAACGTCATCGATTAATTGAAGAAGACAAGTTCTATAATGCCTGTATTTTTCAGGATCATCTTTGAACATCTGCTGACAAGCTGCGACGATTTTCTTTTCTGAATTGAATTCATCTTTGAAGTCGTACCAATCGTCTGCAGCGTCGCAATTTCTAGAATTGAAGAAGTTTCGTGAAACCCATTCAGCTTCGTTACCGAATTTGGACGACAGAAGATGCCATCTCACGTAAGGCTTAACATAACGATCAATATCCCAGAGGCCGCGATTTAGTAGCTCATTTCGCGAGGTCGCATTGCAAGGGAAGAAATGGCCGAGCATTCCGGTGACGCAAGTTGCACGAGGAATTTCCCAAATACGAAAGAATCCGAGAATGTGATCAACACGTAACGCATGGAACAAAGAACTCATCCTTTCAAGTCGACGCGTCCACCAGCGATAATTGTCTTTCTCCATGTAGTCCCAGTCGTAGGTAGGGAAGCTCCAATTTTGGCCCTGGTCAGAGAAGGCATCAGGCGGTGCGCCAGCGCACATATCAAGACGGAAATTCCTCGGATGGGCCCAGCATTCAACGGAATTGAGATGAACACCAATCGGCAAATCGCCTTTAAGTGCAACGTGATGCTCGGCTGCATACTTGTTCACTTCACCGAATTGCTGATCACACACAAATTGGAGCCAGTAAAGAAACTCGAGTTCTTTTTCGTGCTGCTTTGTAAGCGACTCGATTTCAAAATCATTAATGGTTCGATGTTCGGGCCAAGTATGGAAATCAGAAGTACCGAATCTGTCACGAAAGAGGCAATACAAACAATAAGAATCAAGCCAATCTGAGTTCACTTTTTTAAAGTCATTGAATTTCACATCACCTTGGAGAGACGGTTTTATTAGCTCATATATTTGATGCAATTTTGATCTTTTAAATTGATAAACATCGGGATAATTGAGCCACTTCTCTTCTTCTTGCTTACGCGCGAATGCTTTGATCTCTTCGACAAGCTTGCTTGGCAGATTCGGAGTGATGTGAAGAAGATCAATGTAGACAGGATGCAACGCAAAACACGAAACTTGACGATATGGATAACAATCATTCCAATCACCTTTATCTGTTGTATCGTTGATCGGCAACAATTGAATCATCGATGAGCCAATCTTGTTACACAAATCGACTAACTTTTTGATATCGGTGAACTGACCAATTCCACAACTGTCACTTGTTCTCAAACTGAAAAGTGGCGCGTAAATGCCAAAGCCGTGAAACAGCGATTTCTCTGGATTTATGAAGTATTGATTCAAACAAAGAACGGTTTTGCCAGGTGAATTAGGATCCGATAAAATGTTGCTTCTCAAATTTGAATTGCCATCCCATATCACTTCACCAGATTGCCGGATAATTGCATACTTGTATTCAAAAGGTAAGGATGACTTGTTAAGTGAAATACACGCTGAAAAAGTGGGAAAGTCGTTGTCAAGCAGTTCAACAGCTTTTTTTGGGTCCCAGCACCCTAATTCGGGGCAGGAGCCAATAACAACTAGTTTCTCGTTAGATTTGAGATTGGGCGCCATACAAGAGAAGAAAATTTCGAGTGGCGTCTTCGGAGTTAAAATGTAATTGACGTGTTTTGGAGAATTGCGACGATGTATGGCATCAACAAACGCGGATCGGGAATAGGCATCTAAAATATGATCTGACCATTGATATGTATCGATAATTTCAAATGTTACGTCTTCTGACGTTCGAGAAATGTTAATTACATGATCTTTTTGCGGTTCATACGTATGTTTTCCTAGATTGTCAACTATATATTTGTAATTAATCGTTATATCGTTTTTGGGATGAGGTATATTGATTATTAAGGACCATTCATCGTTTAATGCATGATATGTCATTGGGATCGGGCGTTTCCAGTTTCCTAATTCTGGGATACTCCCGCAAATCATTAAATTTTGCCCAAAATTGGTATGGTAGTTAATTCGGAATAGTATATTTACTCCAGTTCGATGAGACATTTATTAAAAAAGTGAAATTGTGTAATTTCAATATATTGAAAAAAAAAATAATATATTCAAATAAAGTAGATAATTGAAACTTTTTGACTTATATTATATTATTCTTATTTATTTTTATTAATAATAATATTTATAAAGGAAATATCGGTCTGTATTACTTTTTTATTCGACAACTTTTTCAATTGATTCTTCTTTAGAATTTCAATTTATTTTATCAATTTATTTTTTCAATTGTTACTCTCAAAATTTGTATTCAAAATATTTTATGGAAGACCGATTTAATTCAGAAAAAGTTTTCTTTTGTATCTGTCAAACATGATTTTAATGAAATAAATGGAAATATTAAATAACAGAGGTTTATGTTATTCATGTATTACTAACAGGATGAATGATTAATTATACAAAAAATCTGTATGGCTATATTGATTGAGTAAATACAACCATATTCTTTGAATTCAGAAAGATATGATGTTATAACATATAGACCATATTAAGGTTGAACAAAAGCAGTATATTTTATCATATTATAATATAATAAAATATATGATGATAAAAAATTTATTTACTAAATATAATGGTAAAATTGACGTATGATATAAAAATAAACTAATTTTTCTTTTTGAATGAAAATTTTACAATTTGATAAGTTTAGAAAAAAAATGATGTTTTGTATAAATATTATAGCAAATATGAGGAAAATCCAATTTAAAATATAAGATATATTTTTTAGTTAATTTATTAAATTGAATTTATTTTTTATGAAATATTTGAATCATCAGAAAATTGAGATCAATTCTATGAAATTATTATATGCTTCAGAATATTGAGCATTTTTTTAAGAAATAATTGTGAGATTGTAAGATATAAACAATTGTAAAATTGTGAGAAAATAAAGATTTCTGAAAAGTAAAAATATGTAAAGTATTCAAAGAAAAAATCTATCCAAAATAAAGTCCCCAGCGTCGGAATTTTTGATTTTTTAAAATAAATCTTTTTAAAATCAAAAAATATGGCCAATTTTTCAAATTTTAACTCAGGTTGAAAAGATTAGCTGAGTGATTATTTATGAAATTATCTCTACTTTTAGCAAGATATACAATAATTTAAATATATTATATAATGATATTATTAATTTTATGAATATTTAATAAAAAAAATTAAAATTTATAATGATATATTTCGCAAAATATGTATTTTCGTTGTCACTTTTTGAATACTACAAAATTGAATGAATACCTTAATAAGGCCTTAACATATTCAAAAAGTTATACAAAAAAATAAATCAAAAAAGAAAAAAAAATGGAAATATTAAATAACAGAAGTTTATGTTATTCATGTATTACTAACAGGATGAATGATGAATTATACAAAAAATCTGTATGGCTATATTGATTGAGTAAATACAACCATATTCTTTGAATTCAGAAAGATATGATGTTATAACATATTCAAAAAGTTATACAAAAAAATAAATCAAAAAGTTTTCTAGTGAATTCATCATATGATATATAGTTTAAACTTTAATTTAAACTTAGTTTAAAGCAGAATCCGCCTCTCAAAAAGTCATGTTTTGATAAGAATAATTCAACTTACTACAATTTTTACATCTTTTTCCCCGACGTCTACACACCCCCTAACTGGCGTCGAGCGCAGCTGAGCGAGACCCGCGGCTGGGAGTTAGACGTGGTAAAAATGAAGTAACCAGTAAAATTTGGTAAAAAAATACGTTTTCTATTCAAAATTTTGAATGACCTCTGCGAATTAGTTAAACTTTTTGTATTTTCATCAAAACTTTTTGAGAGGCGGATAATGCTTTAAATTGTATACCTTTTGATGTTATTCAAAAAGTTAAATAAAAAATTAATCAAAAAGTTTTCTAGTGAGGAATCGAACCTCAAACACAAGCTTCAGAGGCTTATGTGCTAGCCATTACACCACTAGAAATTGTTATACTATTTAATAATATATGCATATTTTATTTTACAACATAAGTATTTTCAAAAAAGTCATTTTGAATATTTGCAAATATTCAAATATATTTTTTATTTTATTATTGTGTATATTTTACAAGATGAATATACATATATATTAGAAGTATGATTAATCATGCAAATTTCAAAAGTAAAGCTAATTTATCGTTCATATTTTTATTTCATTATAAAATCATTATTTCTGGATAATATATTGATATAATAAATTAAATAAACTTTTATATTATATAAAAAAATAATAAGAAACTTATTAAGCAATTGGATAATCCTTATTTTTTTGTATTAAAAAATAAAATATTCGTTATAAAAGGTTATATGACCTAAAAAGCACTCAAATCATTTTTTTTTTTCAAATATATTATTATTTTAAAATATTCAATATAAATTTATTATATTACAATATATTTAATGATAATATTATTTTTAAAATGAATTTATTTGATAATAATTTAATATTTTTTAAAAATTATTGCGATAAATATAATTTTTAATAATTTATTTAACGTATATTTACATACGTTAATAAGAGCCGTTTAATCACTTAATCATAAACTTTCTTTCCAATAGGTAAAAAAAAAGATTATCTTTTTGGTTTTAATAAATGCGTTATAACGCTAAACTTTGGTTTTTTTAAAAAAATGAAATTTTCGGATAAATTATGTTTTATTAAAAGTAGAAAGTAGACATTTATAAATGCTTGTTGATGCGTGCTAATATTTTTGTAATAATTATTGAAGAAAAAACAATATTTTCAATGTTTGCATTCATGATCAAAACAATGATTTGCACAATAGTGTTGGCTGCAAATTGAACAGAAAAATGGGGCTTCGCCAGTGCAACCCAGAAAATCGCATTTGATAATATTTATTTCGGGATTGCTCTCATTACTTTTACTATTATTGGCACTGCTATTATTATTAACCGTATTATTATTACTAATAGTGCTCTCAACTTTTTTAGTAGCTTCATTTGATGCTGGTAACTTTATTTGACTGCATTCATGATCAAGTGCGTGCTTTTCGCAATAGTGTTGATTGCAAAGATGGCATAAAAATGGTGCTTCTTCAGTACAGCAGAGAAAATCACATTTTGTGTCGACGTATTCGTTATTGATGTCATTATTATTACTGTCGGCATTTTTATTTTTAGGTTTATTAGCAAGTTGATCAGTTGGAACGCAGATATGGGTGAAGAAATGATCTTGGCAATAGTATTTGTTGCAAAAAGAGCAAATATCGCATGCATCTTCTGAACAATCTGGATAAGCGCATTTATTATTATCATCATTGCTGCTAGTTTCTTTGTTGTTATCATCCGAATTCAATTTTTCTTTATCTGACGAATATTGATCGCTTTGATTGCAATCGTGTTTGAACATATGATCTTGGCAAAAATTTTTGTTGCAAAAAATGCAGAAATCAGATGCTTCGGCATTGCATCCTGGTTGATTACAGCGTTTATCTCCTTCCATTTGAAGAAAATTTTCTGAGATAAATAATCGTCTATTTCAATGATGTGATATGAAATAAAATAAAAAATAATATTTTGAAAAGTTTCTTTTTTTTTTGAATGTGATTCTATGAGTTATATCAATAATATTTGAAGCATAAATATTGTTTTATTTTATGAAGGGCTTGATATTAATTTTAAATTTTAATTTATATTATTAAATATTTTCAAATAAATTATATTTTTTAATTTAATTTAAAAATGTTGAATAAACCAAATAAAAGAAGTCAATGTTCAACGTTATTAGAATTTTCAATTGAACTTTTTGATAAATTTATAATCGTATTTTAATTTCAAAATATATCATAAAAAATAATGCATTTTTTTATTTTTTATCCTAAAATAAGCATCAACATATCATAATCACCTTGAATTTCTTTGGATTTTCCTGAGTCCTTCCAAAGAATCAGCAGTCATCTTGAAGCAATACTTATGAAAGCGTTAACTGTTGCATGCATGGAGAGAGATATAATATACTTATTAGCATTTTCAAAAAAAAAAAAAAAAAAAAATAAATCCAAAATTATATTTTATGGTTTTTGTTGGAATTGAAAATTTTGGAAATAAACCATTCAATATTTAATCACAATTCTATATGATATAATGGGAGATATCATCAAGAATATTCCAGTATTAGCTGCTATTCACAAATACTTTGAAATAATGCGTGTGGATAAAGACATGAATTTAGATATTCCTCTTATTGATAATGATCTCCTTTTAATCGTTAGATTTATTATAGCTTCAGGTGAAAATCCAGTTAAACTTCTTCACCATATTGGAATAATACTTTTTAACGACAAAATTGCTGTCAATTGCAATATATTAAAAGATATCTTATTTCTATCAACATCAAGAATCAATGATGATTTTGGCACACTTAAATGGAATATCATACCAATAGAAAATAACGATAAATTGAGTCTTTTAGAGCCTTTAATTGATAATAGTAATGCTGAAAATTGGACATTGCGAAAAATTCCTCAATCTTCAAAATTGCATAAATGTATAAAAGAGAATCCTCAAGTATTATTCAGCAATAGTCCAAATGCAAAAAGATCCATAATAATTCCTCTATTAATTATTTTATTATTTTTACTTTCAGTTATTAGTCCATATTTTTTCCCTTTCTTTTTGTTTTTATTGATTTATTATATCAAATTCTAGATCAAAAACAAAAATAGAAAAAAGCGGATTAGCCCATCAAGCAAAAACATGAGACACTAAATATTTTTGTTTTGATTTATTTGGTCATTGATATCATTTTGGGTTTTCAAATGTAAAAAAAAAGTTTAAAATCTGATTTTTTTTATTTTGGATTTTTTAATCAGATTGAAAAGCTCTACATTTCACAAGTATATCGTGATGTAAACGACACTCTTTTATTGCATTTATTTTGATTATCATGAGATAATAATTGAATGTTAAATTCATAATAAAAACGAAGGAAATGTGAACTGAAATTTGGAATTTTTTTTTTTAAGTAACTTTTGATCCAAATTCAAAAACAATCATTGCCAAGCATTCATATCTATAAATGCGCTGCAAGTCTGTATTAATGAAATAAAATTTTTTTACAAGCAAAACATAAAAATTTATTTAAAAATCTAATCAGAATTTTTGGAATCTTTCTCAGGGACCGACTTCGCATTGTTTCCATTTTGAGGCGGACTATTTGGAGAAACTTGGGGTGAATCCTGAGGAGGAGCATATGGTGCCTAATATGGATTTATAGGTGGTGAATATTGCTGATAAGGAGAATTCTGAGCAGGAGCATATGGTGGATAAGGCTGATTTGAAAATTCTTGATTTGGATATGCTTGATTTGGATATCCTTGGTTTGTATATCCTTGGTTTGGATAAGGTTGACCAAGATAAGGCTGGTCAGGATAAGACTGACCAGGATATGGGGGTGGTGGTGATGATGGTGGTGGTGGACCATTTTGTGGAGGCGGAAATACTGAATTTGTATTATTTACAACGACAGTTGTATTCTCTCTGTCAGGTATTTGGGCTTCAGCTTGAATTAATTTTATTTCTCTAAGATTTTGAATTGTGAAAAGGGTAGGACAACAACAATATTGGCAAAAATCTGAACAATAGGACATATCCATACCTCTCGCATGACGAATATTCGCTCTTGTGAAAAAAGGAAATTCACAAAGATGAAAACATGTGCATTTTTCACCACGAGCCATTGCCCATGCACATCCACTTGCAATTGGAGTACAACAAAATCCATACCAACACAGACCACAATCAGAACAACAACCACACAAAGTTGTTTCTAATTCATGTTTTTTGCATGCTTTTGATGAGATAATCATTAAAATCTATAAGTTCTAAATGAGCTTTCTGAAATTTGAATGGTATTCAAAAATTATCAAATGGTTTGAATTTTATATCATGATTTTTTTTCTAAAAACATTGAAAAAATCAATAAAATAATGAGAATATTTGGAAATTGATTTTTTTATTCTTTTATTTTATTTTATTTTATTTTTTTTTTTTTTGAAAAATTGAATGAAATCAAATTATATTCAATTTTTGATAAAACTATTCATACCGAAGGTTTTCGCATAGAAACATCTTTCTGCTTATTTACAGAAGCTAATATTTTGATAATCATACATTTTTCTATAGAAAAGCAAAACATCACTCTAATCTTTCAAAGTTTTATTTTTATTCAAAGATCCAAATAATTTTTTATATTCAAAATAAAAAAAAAAAAAAAAGGCTTTCTATTAAATGATAATCTAATTTGCTTTCTAAATAATTTAAAATCAGAAAAATTTGCGATTAAAAAAAATAAAACTTTAAATTAGCTAATATGATTTAAACATTTATAATAAAAACAAAAATAAAAACATTAATATAATATCTTATTGTTGTTTTTGCTTCTTTCTATTGTTGGAAGTGTGTTCTTATAGTATTTTTGTATATTCTTTTTGAATGCAGAATGACTGAATTCAATAGAAACGCGTGCATTAGACTTTTTGTGTAATGGTTTTCCATTGTATCTATTTAATGCACTTTCTGCTGATCTAATATCATAATATTCAATGAATTTCTGAGAACTTTTGTTTGGCGTGTTTCTAATTTGACGAATTTTTCCGAATTTTGAAAATATTTCGTATAATTCTTTATCATCAATGTCTGATGGGACACGAAATACAACGATTGTTCCATTGTTAACTGGTTGCTTTTTATCATTTGACTGATTTTCAAAGTGGAAGACCATCATTAATTGTTGATTACATAAATAGATTGTTGAAACACGCATTGTTTGTGCATCTTCCATATTGTAAAAAGTAACAGATGCAACTCCTTTTGATAAATTGGATAAGTCACATTTTTCATAAGGACCAAAGCTATCGAAAATGAAATGTAAATCTTCTTTTGTTGCATAAGGTGAAACATTTGATAACATAATACATCTGCTTGGAACTTCACCAAAAACATACTCAAATTTGATGGAATCTGCTACAAATCCTGGAACTTTTAATACATATGTTCCATGCTCTGCTTCCTTCTTTTTAAGCTCTTCTAATTTTTTATTTTGTGTTTTAATAGAATCATTTTCATTTTCGTCTTCATTAAGGAAATCAAATGTTGAAGGTTGAAGAACAAACATTAGTTCTTCTTCAGTAAAACTAGCTTGCTTGTCATTACCATTAAATGCAAACTTCCATTCTGGTGGTGTTTCTAATAAATCGGTCCAGTCGTTTTGTTCACTCATGTTTGATATCAAAATATTTAAAAAATGAATTGTAAGCTCTTTCATTTTTTTCTAATTAATTTATTTTCACTTTTTCTAAATTTATAATTCTTTTATTTTTATTTCATTGAAAAATATTTATAATTTTCAATAAGTTTTAGAAAAAATATTCAATAATTTTCAAATCATTATTTTCAAATTTGAAATAATTTTATTAAAATTTTTAAATTTTATTTTCATTTGAAATTTGTAATTAATTTGGTAATCATAAATTTATTTATAACCATAAATATTGTATATCTTTCTAATCATTAAAATACTAATGAAAATATCATTATTATTTTTTTCTCCTACAATTTTCAATTAAAACAAGCATTTTAAGCTCTCTTTGTAAGATCCCTTTCTATGGAAGAAATACAAAAACAAATTAAAGGTAACTTTAAATTCAAATCAAAAAAAAAAAAAAAAAAAAAACAATGAATGATTATAAAAAAAGCAGCTAAAAAATAAAAAGAATTCAAAGCAAAATTATAATTCTATTCTTTTATTAAATATTAGATTCAATTTTAAATTCTTCTTCATTTTTTCTTTGACCATCATATAAATCTTTATTTTCATCTACACTTAATGAAATATCTGTTTCAACCTCATCAAATTGGCCTTTTGGAATCAATTCCTCTTCTTCTTGCTTTTTTTTGTCAGAGCAGAAGTAGAGCTGCAAATAGTTGACAAACAAAATCATGTCGAGAGTGATCTGAAGGCAGACACCGGCGATAAAAGAAGGCGGAGCTTTACTCAGGATGAACAAAACCAGTCTCATTATGTCTCCAGAAGCGAACTGCAAAATCAAAATTTTCGACAAATTATTGATGTCTCTTCGAATGACGACTTTATAGAAAATTGGCAGAACAATTGTTGTCTCGATCAAATTAGCCAAAATTCCAATGGTTTCTATTGCTAATTTCCTATCAATGAAATTATAGCCGATATAAAAAAACGTTAAAATAAATGACAAATATAATGAAAATGAAAGTAAAAAATCAATAAACGTTTTCGTCCTCATTATGTAGAAGAAATATGGAAACTTTTGCTTTTCACTACTCATCTTGTCATGCTGGGGCTTCGAATAGTGAAATTTGAGAAAAACCATTAAAAAAGCAACTGTGAATTGAGTGACTGACTGGCCAAATACACGTGCTGCATAGGGATGGAATATACGATATAATATTTTTAAGCCTTGGGCACTGATTAAAATAAGACACTGCACTGGATTGAATGCAGCTGGGCTTTGTGATTCAACCATGAGTCGAGCTGTATCGAGATACCCACAAGCAGGCATTACCATGATTATAATATCAACAAAATATCGAAAATATAAAATAAAAGAATTTTGATTAATGGATTCTTTTGGATTATTCATCAATTTTTTTTAGATAAATTATTTAAAGTTTTATATCACATATCACATTCAAAATTTAAATGACCAATATTCTATTATAAATCTGAAAAAATCTAGTTAATAATCAAATATAATGATAAGTAATTTTTAAATATAAATACAAAATAAATAATATATTTAAAATAAATTAATATATACTTAAAAAATAATAACTATCATAAGATATTACGATCATTGATTATTTGAAAATTGAAAACTTTATCCTTTTTACAAATGCAGAATATTCGAAATGAACTTAATATAGAAGAAACAAAAGATTTTTTAAATCAAAGAAAAACAACTTACAATAATGCAACATATAATCTTGATAATGTTATTCATCTGTTTGAAAAGCTTCATTGTCAAACACTTCAATGTCCAGTAATTCATGTCACTGGAACCAATGGTAAAGGATCAACATGTGCTATGCTTGAATCAATATATCGTGTTTCTGGTTTAAAAACAGGACTTTTTACCTCACCGTATTTAATTTCTGTTTATGAATCAATTAAAGTTTCAAACCAAAATATTACTGAACAGCAATTTAATCATTTATTTAATCAAATTTATAAAGTTGCCAACGAAATTGAAAGTGAAAATCCAACATATCGATTTTCATTTTTTGAATATCAGACAGCAATTGCTCTTCTTCACTTTATTGCAAATAAAGTCAATGTAGTAATCTTAGAAGTTGGTATGGGAGGCCGTTTAGATGCAACGAATGCAATACAACAAAAAACATATTCAGTAATTACAACTATTTCACTTGATCACGAAAATATCCTCGGAAACACATTAGAAGCTATTGCTCGTGAGAAATCAGGTATTATCAGGCCAAACTCTCTTGTCTTTATCGGTTTCAATATCAATGATGGCCCCAAATCAGTCATCCAAGAAATCGCTTCCGAACAGCACAGCGCAATTTATCAGCCAACAAAAATAGAACTTATATTTAACGACCAAACGACTGACTACCAAAACTATAACGCAAGCACAGCAAAACTAGTTGCTGAAAAATTGAATGATTTTGGCCAAATATCAATTCAATCAGATTCAATAGAAAAAGGCATTCGATCATTTCATTGGCCAGCGAGATGGCAGAAGTATCATTACAAAAATAAACTTCTCATTTTCGACGGCGCGCACAACGAAGAAGGCGCAGTTGCCGCTTCTTACAAAATCAAAGAATTGAATGAGCCACCGACGATCATTTTCGGCTCAAATAAAGAAGGTCGGGCCAAAAAGATGCTGAAAATATTTTTGCCCATTAGCAAGCACATATTCATTAGCAAAAGCACGCACGAGCGCGCTCTCGACACTCAGAAAATCATCGGAATTACGGACTTTGCAGACAGCGAAATTGAGAGCATCGAGCTTGCAGACATTCCAAAATTGATTGAAAGCAGCGATGAGAAAGTATTCGATATTTCTGGATCTTTGTATCTCATTGGTGATGTGATGCGACTATTGAAATTAGACTTATAAAATAAATATATACAGATGGTGATTTAATTGTGAGCGGCATTATTTTTTTTTTTTTTTATACAAAAATCTTTTTCTCAAGTCAAAATCTTTTAGTAAATCAATAAAACAAATTTTTTAATAAGTAATAATCAAAATTGCATTATTATAAAAGATTTTTATTACAAGAATAAATGAAAAAAGATGATTACTATAATATTATGATTTGTTCAAAATATTTATATAGATGCAAATACAAATCATAACATATAGCTGAAAATGTTTTGTATATAAATGTGAATTATTTATTAATAAATCTTATCATGAGTTATTACTATTTAAAGTTAAAGAAAAAAGCGCTCACAATTAAATCACCACTCAGTATTAAATCACCATCTGCATATACTTGTTTTGCATTTTAAATCTTTATTTTTTCAGTTGTCTATTCAACATCGAGTGAAAAACTAAAATAGTTCACCCATTACATATAACAATTAATTCTATTATTTCAATCAATACATAAGAAAAAAAAAATGATTATGAAATGAAAATTTACAGCAAATAAAGATTAAAAAAAAAAAAAAAAAAAAATAATATAATCTTTATTTATTTATATATATATATATATATAAATAATGCAGTGTTAACTTGAATCTGGCACGAATTTTCTCAAAAATGTTTTCTCGCTGAGCAGCGTGAATCCAGACGAAAGGACAACAGATACAGTTACAGAAAACGTGAGCATGTTAGATCCAAGTTCTTTTTCCTTTTCATCCAGGTTATCGTCAGTCATTTCCATATCGTATGTGTTGACGTAGTTGAGACCTCCGCACATTCCGACCAAGAAGATGAACACGAACTCTGCCCAGAGCGGCATCCAGTGCAGCATTGCCTGGCTGAGCCAGATTCCGAAATTGATGAGCTGGCCGACGGCGATAGAAATCAAGTAGTGGCACTTGAACCAGTTCAACGAAGAAGCGAATATCAAGACGCCAACGTGCTGCGTCAGACTGAGGAGCGGGAAGAGGTACTTCATGTGGATTCTCTCCTTCGTCTGCGCGCAGTGGAGGAAGGCCGATGCGATGACGTACTGAAGGAAGTAAACGGCATCGATTGTCAGCATGTAATACATGATTTTCCTCAAGAAAGAGCAGTCGCACCACTTCTTTAAGCTGGTCTTTCCCGGGTGTTCTTGATTTCGGTTTCTCTCAATTTCCGACGGTTTTCCTTCCTCTGTCAAAAGTGGCTGTTCTTCGCTTGTCACTTTTTCTCTCATAACGAAGAAGTAACAGCAGAAATAGATAAAAACTAAAGGAATTAAACATTCAAACGATAATTTGTAGTCAAAACCGCTCTTTTTTTGACCTGTTTCGTCGGTTTTGTCAAGAGCCGTACAAAGTGCTGAATAACAACTGCCTAAAACACCTGCTGCACCGGTCCCAATTCCCCAGAACCTGACATAGTGCTGTTTCCGTAAATAGACGAGGTATCCAAGGCAGACTGATTCGCCAAAGTTGCATGAAAAGCCGATAAAAACAATCGATGCGCATGCAAACCAAAATTCGGGAGAAAAGGCGCTGCCAATAAGACCAATGGCCATTAAAATTGTATTGGCTATAAATCGTATATCGTAACTGATATTATAAGTGGTAAGTAAAGAATTAATTGCATTCGCAAACAGTCCGCAAACTGTGCATGACCATTCAACAATGCCTAAGTCACTTGGTCTATTAAAATGGTCAACAATTCGCTGAGCACTCGACATGATAATTAAAAAAAAAATGTTATTAATTAATCCAAGAAAAACCATCGCAACACATTCAATACAACGAAATTTTGGTTCTATCGGTAATTCATTTGTTGAACTAGCAGGAATTGATAAATTTAATGGTTGTTGATCTTTTGACTCTATTTCATCCATAGAATTTCTAAAAACGATTAAAAGCTGAACTTTAGAATTCTATTCAAATATTTCTGAAATTATTTAATTAATTGAATTGTATTGAATAATACGAATATCATTTTAATTTTAATTTATTCACATATTTAATATATATATATTAAATTTTTTTTAAAAAAATAAATAAATAATAATTTTTTGGATTTATGAATTTAATAAATTCTTTTTGGAGATTCAGAAATTATCTTTATCTCCTTTGTTATTATTACTAGTAGTTTCGCCATTTTTAACAATTTCAACATTTGCAATATCTTTTATTTCATCGTAATTTACATCTATTGCATCGCTGTACACATTAATTGTAATATTTGGTTTTGATAATCCTGTCCAATCGCCGCTTTTATATATCACAGCCTGAAAGTATTCTAGTAATTTAGCTTGTTTAACTTCTTCTTCCTCATCTTCTCCTTCATTACCTATCTCTTCTTCGTCTTCGTCATCGTCATCAATAATAGCAGATGGATCAATTCTATCAAGAGGATCTGAGGCAAGATAAGTAAATTTGTAAGTAATCACAATTGGATCTGGAAAATAAGTTTCTTTATTTGCTATCAAAGTAATATTTTGAACAGCAACAATTGCTTCAAATGAGTTTATCAATGTTTTTGGGAGAACAGTTTCTGAAAAAAAATATTTGATTCCCATCTCCATTTATCTTTTGTGAATTTTAACGAAATATTGTGTGGATCAAAACATTAACTGGTTCCAAAAACTAACATCAACTTCTTCAACATTTAAATCATTTTGGATAATTTTATAATTTTCAGACTCTAAATATAAATAAGACACTTTATCTTTACTTCTTTATTAAACGCAGATAAGTTTTCCAAAAAAGGGGCGATTCGGGAATTGAACCCGAGACCTCTCGCACCCAAAGCGAGAATCATGCCACTAGACCAATCACCCTCCTGTTTTATCATATTATTTTGTTTTTATTTGTTTTTTAATAAATTAAAGAAACCAAAAATTTTCAATACAATTTGATATTCATAATAATTCATAAAAAATATGTCATTTAATAGAAGTATTAATCATTAATATATTAATTATTAATATATTAATTATAACATATATATATTACAAAAAGTTACAATAATGCTTCTAAAAGAATAAAATATTTTTAATATATAAAAAGATCAATAGTACTCATGAACTGGCATTGCATATGAAAGAAGGCAGCCAATTGTTGTTCCTATTCCAATTGCAAATGAAACAGCAAAACTTGCAATTTCATATTCATATTTCTGCAGTGACTCATTACATGATGTATAAGCTTGGCTCAAATTCAAGAAATAACCGCCAGAAAATGACAAAAAGAAAGACAAAATGGAGCACCAAATTTCATCATTTAATTTTTCCACAACATTTTCAATAGCGATGATATAGAGAGGAAAGAACAAGAATCTCAGAACCACGCAAATCCAAACATATTTCAGACCAGGCCACATCCACCATCTTGCAGCCCATCTACCAATGACATCGCCAAACATATAGCAAGATATGATTATTGTTGTCGCCCAAGATCGATCAAAACCACCTCTTTCATGCTTCAATTGACAAGATGTTGCATAACCAGGATACACGATGTATGCAGTAGCATTAATAATGACAGCTTGGAGACACTCGAGCCACACTTTTTTTGTTGTATTCCAGATGTTTCTTAATCTGTCACATAAAGGAACTCCTTGCTTAACAAATGTCATTCTGTGCTTGTAATAGTCAGTGAACTGGAACAAGAATAAGAAGATTTCGCCGAGAATGATTAAGACAAGACAAACGCCAAAGTAGAACCAGCCTTCACCTTTCTTTCCAATTGGTTTTGAAACAATTCTCAGAACGGTTGAAAAAACACCAGCAAGTGCATTTCCAATGATGGCATAAGGGGCACCTGACTTTGAAAGAAGACCGCAAAAACCGTTGGTTGATGTCATAATTACTCCAAAAAAGACGCCGTCAACTGCGAGAACTGCGTATAGAACAGGGATGCGAATTGGATCAGCCAAGTCCATGTAAATGAGCATCACAAGGAAGCATATTGCATACATCAATTGAGATACTAATATTCTGATATTGGCACCAATTTTTTCAACAAATGGAAAACAGATGATTTGCATGCCAACGGCACAGAAATTGAGAATTCGTGCCACATTTTGTGATACTTCAGGATGACCTGGTGGAACTCTTTCCATGAAAAAGTCAATTGCATTGATACACGCTGTGAATCCCATAAATGCTGTGGCCCCAAGGTAGGCACATAATGGTTTCAAATATTTTGGTGGCTCCATTTCATTTTTTTCATTTTCATTTTCATTTTCATTTTGCTCTTCTTCTTCTTTTTTTGGGTTTTCTTCTGGATCGTTCGGTGCATATTCTGACTCGAATTCTTCATCAGACAAAACTCTGGCCTTCCTTCCTAGATGGAATGACATATAGTAAAAATAATTTTATATGATATTTTGAAATGATGAAATGATTCAATTTTGAATGGAAAAAAAAAGTTCTCCACTCAAAATTGTGTGGAATTGTGTGCTGCGACCTGAATATGTGCATTCTTTTATTATTTTTTTAAAATTTATTTTTAAAACATCTTTATGTTTATTCACCAAAAAATTATCTCATCATTAAAATAATTCGACTTTTTGATGTCCTTTCAAAAAGTTTTATTTTCAAAAAATTTTCAACAAATAAATTGTGTTTATCTTTTATGATATAAACTTAATGCAACATATTTATAAATAGATGAATTTGAACATTAAATATTTATTGAGAAAAATACTATCTATACGGATTCATCAATTATTTAACCAAATTTACTGAAGATAAAATTTTCAATTGTTTTATTCAATTAATTCACAAAAAATTGAGATAGCATTGAATTTTTTAATGCTAAAAAACAAAATAAAAACATAAAAAATCTATTTTTTATTCAAAAAACATATCAATCTAACTGTTTAATGATAAAAATGCAATTTTAAATGATTATAATTCATCATTAACATCATAATCAATATCAATTGCGTTATTATCATCATAGTCATCATCATCCTTTTCTTCATCATCGTCGTCATTATCTTCTGAATCATTTTGTTCTTCTTCTTCATTATTTTTGACTTCTTCATCGTCATTTTCATTTTCCTGAGTCATTTTGCTACAATTTTGCACCCATTTGTCATATAATCCTTTATCATGAATGATCTGATTCATTTGGTCGTAAGAAAACTGTAATGCGAGCTGATATTGTAAAGAATCTTCACCGAATTTAGAAATTATTCTTTTTCTTAATTTTTCTTCAACTTTTCCATATAATATATTTTCTTTCTCTTTAGTTTCGGAGTCCTTTTCTTTATTATCAGTGAAGAATGATGCAAACAGCTGTTTCGGATATTTTGAATTTTCATCAGTAAAAGAAATCAGCATCGTCTTATTCATGGCATTGATCTGATCATTTTTAGAAGCAAAATAGACAAATGCGTGCTTGTTTCGATTGTCGTCTTCTTTGACTATGCAATTGCAAAATCCTTCAAATTTCTTAAATAAATTGTAAACGTCTTGATTTGACATTTCGTTAGGCAAATTTTTGATAAAGAGACAATTATCAGCTTCTCTCTTCCATTCTTTATCGAAGTAGTTCAGATTATCGTGCTTTTGATCTTCATTTATACAATTACAGTCAATTCCAAGAGATTGTAATTTCTTCATGATCTTTTTAGTGGTTTTGTCATCATAAAACATGAGAATTCCTAGTTTTGTGTTCTTCTTGCCTGGAAAATACAAAAGAACAAGCTTTCTTAAATCTGATAAATAATCATCAACATCTTCATCATCTTCTTCTAATAAGTTTTCAATCCAAGTCTGTAATGATTCTTTATTTTTAACATCATTTGGTATTCCCGAGTTTATAATTAAGTTAGGCTTGTTCGATTTTCTTACAGTTAACTTTTGACCTTTCAATATTTTACCGTTTGTCTCTTTTATGGCTTGGTTGGCACTTTCTTTTTGTCTATATTGGATAAATGCAGCTGTTTTTTGATCAGTAAATATGAATTTGATAACTTCTCCAAATTTTGAAAAATATCTTGATAATGGCCTTGGTTTTACAATTGGATTAATATTTCTGACAACAATATTACCACAATTAGGTGACCTATTTCTTTTATAATTATTTTCTGCAAACGAAACTCTAATTGGAACTCCATTTACTAATTTCAAATTTAATTGAGATATAGCTTTTTCCGCTGATTTATGATTATGGTAAGTAATAAATGCGAAATGTCGTCTGTTTTCTTTTCTTCCTAATTCTTTAACAAAGATTTCATCGATTTTTCCGTATTTAGGATTTCCAAATATTTCTTTTATTTCATTTTCATCAACGGATGATGGAATATTTCCAACATAAATTTTGTTATTATGCTTGTTATTGCGATAAGGCGTATAATTTGTTGACATGTCAATAAAAAAATGAATCGTCTTTTCCCATTTGAAAAAAATGTATGATCTCAAAAAGTTTAAATTTTTCGAATACTGCACTCAATTTATTTTTCAATATTTTGAAAAACTTCGATAAATATCTTTTTTCAAATAGCTCAGTGAAAAAGTCCGATATTCACGATTTTTTAAAAGAAATGAATGTATTTTTTCGAAATCTAGTTGAATAGCATTTAAAACTTTTTGGGGATTCATGAAAACAGAAAACGATATAGATTATCTTAAAAAAGCAATAACAGAATAAGAAAACTTTAAGCATTTTTATTGTTTTATATAATGAAGATTATTTAAAATAATATCTTATTAGATTAAAACGAAATCTTATATAATTACTTAAAACAATAATAAAAGAAAGCATTTGTGGCAAAGCTGGTTAAGGCATCAGACTTTTAATCTGGGGAGCGCGGGTTCGACACCCGTCAAATGCATTTTTTTGCATTTTAATTTTTTTTAAAGTTCAAAAAAAAAAAAAAAAAAAAGAATTTGATAAAAAATAACAGCTTTTCAATCTGTGTTAATTATATTTGATAAAAAATATAATTTTAAAAATAAACATTTTAGTCATTTGCTATGTTGACAGCAAATTAAATTTAAACCTTAGAAGATGATTGAATGCTATTTTCTGGGGTTTTCCCCATTTATGTTGATTTATGAATCATTTATTATATATTTCAAAAATATATATCAAACACGATTAATCAAATATGATTGATCAACTTTGCTTTCAAATAATTTTGGAAAATAATAAATAGTTGGTTTAAACTTTTGTATGTCAATATATTTTTCACCAAAAATCAATGAAAGATCTTTTTCACTCAATTTCCAAATTGAATCTATATGAGGCAAATTTGTTTTTGATTCATCTCGAAATGCATTATTCATATTCGCTATGCATTCTTTTTCACTTTCACTTTCATTATTAATTAAATCATTTTTTTTAATGATCGATTTAATGTGATAAATCTTTCTTTCTCTTTCATCTTTGGGCATTTCGAATTCTTCATTTGAGTCCAAATTGAAAATTTCAATTGAATTTCCAATTTGGAGGGTGATTCTTGTCATACGAAGATTTCTTTTCTTGCGGATCATAATAAAGTGTGATGTGTTTTTTTTAACCGTTTTTATTTGTGTGAAATAAAATGTCATCAAACGAAATTTGCTATTTTGTCCACTTAAGTAATATCGTAACTAGTCTTTAAAAGATTTTAATTGTATCTAATATGATTCATTTTTTGTTTAGGTCTTGTTTTTCTCTCAATTACTTCGAATTATTGTTTTGCCCAACTGGGCAATATATTGGTTTTTGTCTTGATAATGAATGAAATTTATTCTACTTACCTAATAGGGTCTAATAATTAATATAATTACTTTTGGTAGCATAAAATTGTAATTTTTTTAGAATATTATTTGTATATCATTAGCAAATTATAAAAAATGAATCAATATAAATAGAGTATATTCAATATTTGCTGAACGAATTCAAATCATTTTTTATAATGAGAATAGCAATACTTCTTATATTAAATAATTTGAAAGTACACATTTAATATATTGAATTAAATTTTTGTTTCAATATCTCAAAAAGTTTACATTTTTGCATGATATTATTTATATTTTGTTTGGGTAATTTATGATTCAATAATAAAAAAATATTTTGTACTAGTTAAGAAAAACGAAATCCAGATCTATTTAAATTTTAAGTGTTTGTGTTCATTCTCCCAATTTTAAACACAAATTAAAAACATAATTATCCAGATAAATTAATGAAAATACTTAAAAATATATGCATTTATATTTAAACTATATAAATAATAAATAGCAATAATGCCTTATTTAATATAATTCTATTTTTAATTCTATGAATAAAAAAAAATATTATTAAAAGAGCAACTCAAGAATGAGTTAAAACTCCTTCATTATCAGCAAAAGTGAAGTTTGAAAAAGCTTCATTTGTTTCCCTGGAAACATATAAAGGATCATCAACTGAAATCATTGGATTCTCTCTAGTAAAATGATCATCAAAGAAGGAAACGTCATTTTCATCCTTTAAATTTGGTTTCCACTCCATCTGAATTTTCTTTTTTAGAAGATCAATCCAATTAATTCCATCAAAGAAAGGATGATTAAATATTTCATCTTCGTCATAAGATCCTAGCCTTTGATGCGGATGTTTTTGAAGGATTTTTTTAAGAAAGTCATAAACAACATATGGGATAACTTTTTTAGCTTTTTCATTTTTCAAGCTATTTTGTCCTTCAATATCAAATTTGGAGGGGAAAGTAAAGTCTTTATGAGCGATTAATCGATATAAATCATCCAGCTTATTTGAAACAAAAGGAGTGCAATTAAATATCATTTCGTATACAATGATACCAAATGACCACCAATCTACTGATCGTCCGTACTTCTTGCCAAGTATAATTTCCGGAGCAGCATATAAAGGTGTTCCGCAAAAAGTTGAGGTTTTGGCAAAACAATCGAACATTTTTTCTTTAACAAATCCAAAATCAGTTAATTTAATGTAGCCATCTCTGTCAAAAAGTATATTTGAAGGTTTTAAGTCACGGTGAATGTAACCAATTGAATGGAGATAACGAATTGCGAGGGCAATTTCGGCCGCATAAATCCTAGATCTTTTAAGGGTAAATCCGCCATAGTTCTCGTCATCAAATTGTTTAATTGGCAAGCAATGTCCAATTGATATGTTATTATTAATTATTATGGAGGAATTATCTTCATCTTGGCTTTCACTAGTGTATTCTTCATTTGATTCGTTGTTTTTGCCCTCATTTTCAAGCTGTTTGAGTAATTCTCCTCCTGGAACATAATCTAGTGCCATGAAAACTTTTGTACTCGTCTGGAAAGTGTATTTGGCTGATACGATAAAAGGATGATGAGCTGATAATAATGCATTCTTCTCAATTAAGGTCTGAAAGACAAGATTAATTTGTTCCAACTTCGCTTTTGACATAGATTTCAAAGCATATAACTTTTTTGTTTTAATGTGGCGAACAAGTTGTACTTTTCCAAGTGATCCTCTCCCTAGTACTTTAAGTATTTCAAAATCATTAATTCCAATCTTTTTAGGTTTTTGCCCATTTGAAATCATAATTGCATTGATCCATGATGAAGCATCTTCTTCTGTATCAGTTACGATATGATATTTTTTATTTGGGATTGATATTGTGAATGAATTAGGCTTATTAGATTCTTTATCTAATTGTACATGAGAATTATTTAGAGAAAAAGATCCCTTTAGTTTCCCACCTGGTGAAGTAAAATAAGAAATGTTTGATCCATTTAATACAAACCATCTTCTTTTCCATGTTTTAAAAATATGGCCTTGTTTGGTACACCAGCCTTCATGTGTGTTGAATATAGTATTCTGTGATGATTCCATCTCCTCCCAAGTAAAAACTAAGATAATTCTAGTTAAAATCAAGATAAAATTCAATTTACCAACGATGTGATCTATACAAAAATTGAATTAGAATCTATAATTGAATAAGAACTTTTGTGATAAATAAACATTTTTTTTATTTTAAATTTTTCGTTGAACTTTCATTTCAAAGTAACTTTTGATAAATAATTGAAATTATTTGACCAATATTTCCGATAGAAATAATAATCGGGCTGTTCCAGCTAAGTTCAGTTTTTTTCATACAGGTGATTTAAATATGTATCTTACTAAAAATATACAAATTTTTTAGTAAACGAATGTGCAAAACTTTTTGAATTATTTTGAATCAATATGGTTGAGCGTATATATAAAATATAATTTTATAAAATTTATTTATTTTATCGATTATATCATTTTTACATCTAGAAACCAATTTTCATTATCAAAATGCAAACAAAAATCAATTGCAAAATTTTGCAATTGATTATAAACTATTATTTAAAAATTAGTTTAATAAATATAAAATAGCTTTCCATTGTCTGAATAATAAGAATATATTCTCCCATACAATACAAATATGATTCTAAAAGTGTTAATTATGCGAAAACTGTCATTTTATAATTAAATATTTTGCACAACTTTTTGAACAAATTAATTTGTTCAAATAGCTTTATCTTGCTTAAATTTAAAAATTTTTCATTGAATGTAATTTAATAAATCAAAGAAATTAATGTTATTAGTAACATTAATTTTTGATAAATTTTACTCTACAAAAGAATAATAATAATACCGTTTTTTCAGGATTATTAAGGAAATATCCACTTTAATAACTGAAATATTCATTATGATAACGGGAAAGTTCATTATGATTACAGGAAAATCCAATTTATTAATATTATTAATTGAGTAAATGATCTTCTGGATTGACTTGTTATTTTGAGAATCGATATCAAAAACGTCTCTTTTTTTCATCTGATACTCGATTATCAGTTTAAAAATCTGATATCGAGATTATCGATTATTAAGATATCAGGTATGAAATGTGATATAAAAATAATTGTAAACTTGATATCAATTACAGATATCTCGAGATCTCAAACAGATTTATCTTTTTGTATAATTGATATTTATGATTTTAAAATACTTAAAAATAAATAATAGAATGTATTGATGCTTATTTTAAGATTAGAATCAAAAAATACCTTCTTTTTTATGAAATATTTGAGATTAAAATATGATCATATATTATCAAAAAGTTTAATTGAAAATTCTGATATCAAAAGCTGAGAAAAAGAATTCTCGATCTCTGAAATTGATCTCGAGAATCTGTGCATATTTATGTATCGATATCAAAAAGTTAATCAATTATATATCTTAAGAATCGGAGAATAACAAGCTTACTTCTGGATGATTTAACTTTTTTTATTTGATTTTTTCTTTTTTTATTTCAGGCGATGACAATTCAAATACTGAATACTAAATTTATTTTAAATTAAATCTAATATTTAATCTGTTAAAAAAAGTATGATTGCAATTGGTTAACTAACTACAGAAAGAAAGATGATTTAATTTATAACACAAAAGGAGTATTAAATGTTGACAACAAATATACTGAATTTGGTGATGAAGGATATCAATCAATGACTGGAAACACAGCACATGTTAAATATACTCCAGGTTCCCATTTGATTGGCAACATAATTGAACTTGGAGGAATAAAAGTGCCTTTTGATATTATTTTCAAAGATGATTTTTCAGATCCAGCACTTTGTCCTGATGGAGAATACTACACATACCCTGGATGTGAACTTGCAGATTTAGTAGTACCACAATAGAACACTAGATAAAATTGAAAATATAATAAGATATAAACTATTCAATTTTAAAAATAGATTTATAGTTAAAAATCTGAAAATAATATTAGTGAAATTATCATAAATAACATTTAATTATGTAATAAGATAATATATATTAATATTATTAAAAAATATCAAAAATTTTCGCGGCCTCACCTCTAATTTTTATTCAATAAAAATTTTCTCGCGAGAACGACATGTTATATGAAAACATAATTTTGTTAATTTTTTATCAAAATTTTGATTCTTCACATGATTTCGAATCGAGAGAAGCCATTTTTTATCGAATTTGTTTTAAATTCTAAAGTTTTTCAAATTCCATTTGATGATCTCTTTATCAAGATAAATCCAAATATTATTAATATAATTAAAACGCAAAAGCAGTACAAAGTAAAATCAAATGTATCAGAATTTATATTTTTAGATTTCATTGAATATTTAAAATATAAAAAATCCCCAAAATTTCAAATAGAAAATATTCATGAATATGATCAGTTAAGCCAAGAATTTGAAGTTATGAAAGACCTCATTCATATTTATAAAAAATATGAAAATTTCAAAATATTGCCATTAGAATCTGAAAATGAAGAATTAAAAACAGAAATTCAATCACAAAAAAGCATTCTCAACGAAAAAAAGATGAAATACAAACAAATTATCAATATTTTATTTTATAACAAAGGAATCGAAAAATTCTCATCACATTACAATAAAGTAAAAATTCAAGAAGCTTGTGAACAAGAAAGCATTGATTTAGTCAATCAAAGCGCTCGAACAAAAGTTGTTGCAAATGATATTTATTATATTTTAGATGAAGATGAGAAAACAGCATCTATTTCAGCAATAGAAACAAGTCAAACTACAGTTAATATTCCAAGGTCAATTCTTTTTCAATCGCAAGAATATCTTGTTACCAGAATTCTTTCAAAAGCTTTCCATACTGAAGCTAATTACAATCGAAATAAAAAATACAACAGCATTAATTATGGAACTTTTTCTGCATTACGAACAATAGATAACAGTGCATTTTTATATTGTAAAATAGAAAATATTGAAATTCCTCCATCCGTTGTTGAATTAAAAGAAGGCTGGTGCATTCATGATCCATCTGAATTAAAGAAAATTACAGTTATGCAAAATAACCCAAATTTTATAAATTATCAAGACATGTTTCTTCTTGGTAAATCAGATCAGCAAAGAGAAGTTTTCGATATTCTTTTATATGTAAACAGCGGCTTTGAAGTTGTTGTTATTCCATCTTTTATTAAAAAAATTGCACCTTATGCATTCAATGAAAACAAAGATCTGAATTTTGTCCAATTTTCTGAAGATTCAGAATTACAAATAATTGAAAAATATGCATTTTTTAATTCATCAATTAAAGAAATTGTAATTCCTTCAAATGTTACTCGAATTTGTGAATGTGCATTTCAAAATTGCACAAATCTTTCTCGTGTTGAATTTGCAGAAAATTCTCAATTACAAATAATTGAGAAACAAGCTTTTAGTGGAACAAAATTTCGTGAAGTAATAATCCCATCAAATGTTCGTCAATTTTGCAGTGAATGCTTTAAAAACAGAACAAAAATGTCTTTGCAATTAATGCCAAATAATGAACATTTTATTAATTATAAAAATTCATTTATTCTTAAAAAATCAAATCCAAAAAGTGACCTTTATGATGTTCTTGTGTATGCAAATAAATATATATCAACTGCTGATATTCCATTCTTTATTAGAGAAATCTCTCCATACGCTTTTAATGCATGTTCTTTTCTAAGAACAATTAAATTCTCTGATAAGTCTAATTTAAGGAAAATTGGTGAAGGCGCCTTTGCTTTTTGCAAATTTGATTACATAAGAATTCCATCACATGTTACTTATATTGGTGAAAAAGCTTTTGAAAAATGTCTCAGGCTTAAAAAAGTTGATTTTAGTCCTAATTCTGAATTAAGAGTAATTAAAAATAGAGTTTTTTATAATTCTACAATTTTGACTCTTGTTATTCCACCTCTTGTTGAAAGATTGGAAGAATATTGGTGCCATTATACAATTGAAATGAAAGAAATAATATTAAGTCCAAATAATCATAATTTTATGTTATATGAAAATAAATTTTTGTTGGGAAAATCTAATCCAAAAAGTGATATTTTTGATGTTCTTTTATTTGTTGATAGATCTTTGATTGGCTCAGTAATTATACCTTCTTTTATTAGGGAAATAGCACCATATGCATTCACTTATTGCTTTGATATTACAAATATTGTATTTCCTGATGATTCTCAATTGGAAATCATTCATAAATATGCTTTTTCTACAATTTTATTTGAAAGTATTAAGATTCCTTCTAGAGTTAAGCTAATTGGAAAATATGCTTTTTTCGGTATTCCATTTAAATTAAAGCATGTTGATTTTGTTTCTAATTATAATTCTATATTGATTCATCCGAAAGCATTTCCATTTTCTTTAAATGAATTTGCAAGAAAGTTATATTTTATTAAAATGCCTTATCAATATGAATCAATGAAGATGAAAATTAAGAACAATGTTTTTAGAAAGTTGTATTCAAACTTCAATTTTCTTTATTTTCCTTATGGCTTTTTTAATCAAAATAATGACCAAACCAATCAAATAATAGATTTTTTGTTTTCTTATTTAAAAGAATATAAATTTATTTCTTATTGCATCACAACAGTAAATAAGAATGCATTTATAGGTGATGTTGTTATTTGTGCTGAAACAATATGCGTGATGATTGAAAAAACTAATATTGAAGTTATGAATGAATTAATAAAAAAGCTCAAAGATGAAAAAATATTCATAATTGATTCAAATATTGAAAATGTTAATGAGAGAATAATTGATGACGAAAATTTATCAAAATTAGAAATAAAAAATTTTTGTAGTCATTTTCAAAAAGAAATAAATAATCGATTCATTTATCTCACAATATCACCAATTGTTGGATACATGATTCGAAGATATTATTGTCCAACAAGTTTCTTTAAAGATAGTTCATTTTTTAATTTTAATTTTGATTTTTCAATTGAAGAAAAACTTAGTAATTCAATTTCAAATTCAATAAATGCACCTGATTTATTAACTGCTACATTTGACAATATTAGTGAACCATTGTCAGATTATTTGAACAAGATAAATAGGCTTCATGTTGAAATTAATCATCAAGCAAATATAATGAATTTTATAGAAAAGGATTTCATAATATTGCGTGGAATTTATTCAAATTTTTACTCACATTATTATTTAGTATTTCATATTGATAGTTTTCATCTATTTATGATGAAAAAAATAAAAAACTTACATGAATCAGAGCATGAAATTTATTTTGATGAGCATTATTCACATCGATGTTTTGTAAAATTTTATGGATTTTTATATGAAAAAGGGGAAAAAGTTGGTTTTATCTATGAATTTATGAGTAATGGTTCTCTTTCTTCATACATATTAAAAAAGCAAGATAAAACTGATGATTTGTTTATATTAACAACAATCAATAGACTTTATCAAAGTTTATTTTATCTTTATTCAAATAATCTCATTCATAGAGATATTAAACCTTCAAATATACTTATAAACAATGATTTTCAAACTTTCTTATCAGATTTTGAAACAATACGTCCATTAGATCAAGATCAAAACAATCCTAATATAAAAAATGAATTCACTAATGATCTTGGATCACTTTTATACATTTCTCCAGAACAATTTGAAGGAAAACAAATTTCTTTTTCTTCAGATATTTTTTCATTTGGCTTGATTATTTTTTATTTATTTGAAAAAGAAAACATGAGAATCCATTGTGATAAAATTGATGATATAATTAGGCCAATGAAAAATGGATCTGGAAACATACAAAATCTTTATAAATTATGTGTTCAAAATTTACCAGATAAAAGACCGAATTATAATGACATCAAATCTTTTTTAAGTAAAGAAATTAATTCTTTTGAGTTCCTAATTGATTATCTTCAAAAAGCAAATTATAATTCAATAATTCTTAATAATTATTTTTTTGAAAGCATGATCATTTTGCATGATGATTATGAAATGTTGCTTGATTGTTTTAAAAATTTAGTTTTTTGTGAATATTTTATTAGATATACACAAGAATTAATTGCTGCTAAAAAAGTTGTTCCTGATTCCAAACCAGAAATATTGGATTCTAATCATTTAAATAATTTAGCCACTGAATTTTATTTTGGATTAAAAGTTAAGCAAAATTTTACAATAGCAAGAAAACTCTTTGAATTGGCAGCTCAGCAAAATAATTCAAATGCTTTTTATAATTTAGCACTTTTATATCAACGTGGAAATGGTGTGAAGCAAGATTTATTAATTGCTAAAGAATATTTAACATTATCAGTTCAAAGTGACAATCCATATGGTATGTCTCAATTAGGATATTATTATTTAACTGGATTTGTTGTAGAGCAAGATTATACTTTAGCTAGAGCATGTTTTGAAATGGCTGCTGAACATAATGTTCCAGATGCATTTTATAACCTTGGTTTAGTTTATCAATATGGTTTTGGTGTAAAACATGACTCAGATAAAGCTATTCAATATTATCAATTATCTGCTAAGCAAAACTATGCAGAAGCTCTTTTTGCATTAGGAGAAATTTATCATTTTGGTATTTACACACAAAAAGATATTTGGAAAGCTAAATATTATTATGAACTTGCAGCTAAACAAAAACATTCAAAAGCTTTAAATAATCTAGGAATGATTTATGTTAATGAAAGTAGTGTTCAACGAGATTATTCAAAAGGAATCTATTATTATGAACAAGCTGCTAAATTAAATAATCCTGTTGCTTTATATAACTTAGGAAATCTTTATCAGAATGGAATTGGTGTTCAACAAGACTACTTGAAAGCAAAAGGCTATTATGAATTAAGTGCTTCTTCAAATTATCCTGAAGCTTTGTATAGTTTAGGAAACCTTTATCTAAATGGTTTTGGTGTAGAAAAAAATATTACACGAGCTATAAAATATTTTGAATTAAGTGCAAATTTAAATTATCATTTTGCTCTTTATTTACTAGCCAGTTTTTATAATAATGGTGATTTAATTGATGTAAATTATGAAAAATCTATAAAATATCTCAAAAAATGCATTGATATTCAAAATGGTGCAACATTTCAAAATAATCTTTCTTTATCTGTTGTTTCAAATAAATTAATTTACAGCAGTTATAATGATCTTGGTTTGATTTATTTAATAACATTTCAAGATAAAGAAAAAGCATTGATATATATAAAAAAGGCTGCTTTGGCAGAACATCCATTTGCACAAAGCAATTTTGGATTGATCAATCAGTTTTATTTAAATGAAGTAGGAAATGCTGAATATATGTTCAAAAGATCATCAGAACATAAATTTGCAATTGCTGAATATAATATTGGCTATTTAAAGGAAAAAGAAGGCAATATTGAACAAGCTATTGATTATTATTGCAGTGCATCCGATCATATTAATGAAAAGTTAGTTTTTCATGGATTAATTCAAAATGATAAGCGAGAGAATATTTCTAAAATTTTCATAATTTGTTTGACAAATTTGAAATTAGTTGATTATTATTTATCAAAATCAAAGTTTGAAGAAGCTAAAAAATATTTTATAAGAATATTCCAAAAATTTAATGAAGAAGATAAAAATTATTCTTTTTGCTTTAAAATTCATTATAAAAGAAAAGTATCAAATTCTAATGATGATCAAATGAACAATGAAGAAGAGTCTGATATAAAAGGATCACAAAAAGCCGATCATTTGATTGATCAAAAAGAAAAAATTATGAAATTTGGTTCTGATGAAACAAAGTCAAAGATAAATATGCCAATAATTAATTCAAAAATTAATGATTTATCTTCTAAAGAGCAGAAAATTGGTAAAATAGAAGATAATAATATAAAATTTGATCATAATAAGGATAAAATGGATTCAAATGATTTGTATTTTGAACAACAATCTAATAATGATATAATTACCAAATTCTATTTTGACAAAGATAATTTAAAGGATGATTTTTCATATTTAAAACCATTTATATTTAATTTTCCTCTATTTAACATCAAAAAACAGCCAAATGCTGATCTAAATAAAATATTCAGTCCGATAAATCAAACTCAAAATGACAATGACAGTATTACTTTTAATGACCCTGAAGAATTGTTTGACTTCGTTTGCCAAAATAGTAATTTTAAAATATTTTTTATTGATGCAATAAAAAATATCATTCTCACATTTAATGAAATATTATATGTTCGCCCTTATTCAATTTTATTTGGTAGAATCCATATTGAAAAAAATGAAACTAAAAATAACACAAAAATTGTTGATTTTCCATTTCGTAAAGAAATTAATGAAGAATTTTATCGTGGATTTGAAATAGAATAATTTCAACCAGCTTTTTCTTATTTTTTGATTACGAATACTTACCTATAAATGATGAATACTTGCCTATAAATGATAAAGAAACAGCTGAAGATGATTATAATGAGTTTCTCCAAGAAAAAAAACTTTGAAAAAAAATATTCTAGAATGTGACAGGCTAGTTCCTATCGTTAAAACAATCTCTCGATACATTGTACCACAAATATCAAGAAAACTAATATGAGATCCAGTTTTGGCATCATCAGGTGTGTATTATGATAGAAATAAATTAAGAATACTTATTTCATCAAACCAAAATCCAAAATGTGTCTCTTATTTATTCAAATAAAGGTCGTTCAACTGAATTTTTACAGTAAAACTCAATGATTGATTTGTTTAAACTAATAATATTTTATTATAATAATAATAATCAGTATTATAAATATTTGCATCGTACATAATTCAAATTAAAATAAAAACTAAAAGGATATAAGTATATATTAAATTTTCTTCAGAAAATAAATTTGAGTATTTCATCTCAATTTATTTTAATTATTTTTGATAAGAATTTTATAACACTTTATAAAAATTTAGAATAGCGATAACTTTTTATATAATTTATTCTAATCATTAATTCTTTTGATATCTTTTTATATACTTTTAAAACATTAAGTATTATATAAAAATAGTTACATTTTTCAGCTAAAAATGCAGAAAAATTGAATTTGTTGAATTATTAAATGATGATTTTAAAAAAATTGGACGTTACAGGAGTCCAATGAAGAATATAGTTTTATTTATATGCATTTGCTCTCTATTATATTTGAATTTCATTCCAAATCAAATGTCAGTTTTTTCTAAAAATGAAGATTTAGTTGATTGGTTTCATAAATATAAAAAGTCAAATATTTCAGTTACTGAAGGATTTCGTCAAAAAGTAAAATATTATTTGTATAACACATCGTATACCCATTCAAATGACATCTATATTTTTTAAATGATGCAAATATATAAGAAATCGATATATATTGAATTTTAATTAAAGTCTTTATTTCAACCATTACATTTTATAATATTGGATATAAAGTATATAAATTATATATTATATTCATTAAATAAATTATTTATTAAGATAAATGTAAATTTATTTAATTTTATTTTTTATTCAATTTAGTTGTACGACCTTTATTCAAATTATAAATTTATATCAGAAAAATGATAATAAAAATTTTAAAAAATTTGATATATATCTTTGCAACTGATTTTGAAATATAAAAAAATAAAATAAATATACAATGAATGCAAATAGTATAATATATTTTTTAAAATAGAAAAGGAAAATATTGAAGATATAAATCAACAGGATTGGGGTTCGATTCCCGATGTAGGTATAATTTTTATATACAAAAAAAAATAGCACATTTTATTATCCTAATGGAGTATTTAACAAGAATGAAAACAATTCAAGATAATATTTTAGGATTTCTTGATGCTGAAGAAGATCAGTGTTTTTTTGACGATCTATCCAGGCTATTATCTTCTCAACAAAATCAAACTGACAAACACGAACTCAAATCAATCCTGTATTTATTATCAAAAATATCCGACAATCATCATCGAACTCCATTTTTTTTTGAAAAAATCAAAAGAATATTTAATCTTCTTAAAAATGATATCGTCCAATTATTTTCAAATATTGAAATTTTTAATATTTTCCAAAACAACAAGCGTATTCTTTTACTTCTTATCGACGAAAACATTATTACATTCGATCATGATATATCAACAAGAATTGACAAATACAAAAATTATTTTTATTTAGAACTCAATAAACTTAATGAAGATGTAAATCCCATCGAAATCCCAGAAAATTATGAAGAAAAACGAACAAAAGGTGAAAATGATTTTTATTTTTGTGAACTTATCCGCAATGACAATGTTGAAGAATTTATAGTTAATTATACTAGGACAGGGCTTTCTCTTTCAAAGACAATTGAGCCATCAATATATGAAACTAATTCTTTTTTAGAAAATAAAAATCCAACATTAATTGAATATGCCGCATTTTTTGGCTCAATTCAAATATTCCGCTTTTTATTTCAAAACCAAGTTCGATTAAATCAATCATTATGGATTTATGCGATACATGGCGGAAATCCAGATATCATTCATTTTCTTGAAGAAAATAAAATTGAGCCACAAGATCGAACATTTCAAAAATGTTTGGAAGAATCAATTAAATGTCATCACAATGATTTTGCCTTGTATTTTAAAAATAATTTCATTTCGGAATCAAATGTTCAGCCAAAATACGACGAAAATGAAATTTCTTATGCATTTCATTATTATAATTTTCAATTTATTCCAATAGAACTAAAAGAACCATTTTTCTTTTTTTATTCAATTGAATATGATTATTACAAACTTGTTGAATACTTTAAAGATATCGAAGGATTGAATTTTAATGAAACAATAATTCAAACACATATTTAAATTTAATTTGAATACGATATTTAAATCCAATTTAAATTGATTGTTTTTTTGTGAATGAAATTTTAAATAGTTTTTTTTTTAAATACAGTTTTTTATTTTCATAGTTTTAAATAACATTTCAAATTCATATAATTCAACAAAGAAATTTATAAATATTTTATTTTGAAATACAACAGCATTGAAACTAGCATATATGAATGATTATAGTGATATTTATACATATTTATTAAATTTACCAGGAATTGAACTCTGTCGTAACTGTTTCAAAAACGCCAATCTCTTGAATTATGAAATTCCAGCATCTATGACATATATTGGAGATTATGCATTTTATAAATGCATATATTTGATTCAAATCACAATTCCAACATCTGTAACATCACTTGGAAAACATTGTTTTGATGGGTGTGTTAGTTTGAATAAAATAGAAATACCATCATCAGTTACATGTATAAATGATTATGCATTTAGTTGTTGTGAAAGAATGCAAAATATAAATATTCCATCATCTGTGACATCAATTGGAAATTATGCATTTAATAAATGCTCAATTTTAAAACAAATGATAATTCCATCATCTGTAACATCGATTGGAGATAACTTTATTTGTGAATGTGTGAATTTGAAATCAATCATAATTCCATCTTCTGTTAAAAATATCGGAAAAATTAATTTCAAAAGTTTTCTTTTTTTAAGAGAAATAAATATTCCACCTTCGATAAATTATATTGAAGAATCTGCATTTTATCGATGTAAATCTTTAATACGAATCACAATTCCTCCATCAATAACAACAATTGAAGATGGTACATTTTATGGTTGCTATTCATTGAAAGAAGTAAATATTCCATCATCTGTAACATCGATTGGATTTGGAGCATTTGATGATTGCGTTTCACTTGTTGAAATAAAAATACCACCATCTGTAAGGACTATTGGATTTACAGCTTTTCATGGCTGCATGTCTTTGAAGAGAATCATAATTCAACAAAATGTTGAGATACTCACAAAATATCCAAAAGAATTAAAATTATTAATTGTTGGTGATACAAATGTTGGAAAAACATGCTTTGCAAATTATTATATTAACCGAACATATGTTGACAGAAATGATCCAACACTTGGCGCTAATTTTTTAGAAAAAGAATTAAATATAGAAGGCGATACAACAAAACTGAATATCCTCGACATTGCAGGCCAAATAACTTATAGATATCTATGTCCAATACTCTATAAAAAAATGAAAGGTGCATTTGTTATGTTTGATTTAAACGAACCAAAAACACTAAATGTAGCAAGAGAGTTTATCGAAGACATTCGTAAATATGAAGGCCCAGTTCCATTGATTCTGATAGGAAATAAATGCGACCTTGAACCCAAAGTCAGTAGAGAAGATATTAATGTTTTGGAAAATGATTTTAATTTAAAATACTTCGATGTTTCAGTTAAAGATGGCTACAATATTGATGAGGCGTTTGATTGCTTAATTTCGGATATTAGTAACATTATTTTTATAGAAAAAGTTCAAATGTTAAATCTCTTTAAATATGAAGATAAAAAAAACAAATATTCAATGCATTGAATATTTAAGTTTTTAGTTTTAAGTAAATTTAATTTTGGTTTTAAACATTGAATAGTTTTAAGTAAATTTAATTTTTTAATTTTTATCCACTTTATTTAATCGCATCGTGTTCTTACACTTTTTTCAGAATTACCAATGAATATCTCAAAATAAAACTGGAGATGCAATCTCCAAAAATAGTCAATTCGGATTAACTCAAATATATTTAATATTTTCTGAATTTCTTTCAAAAAGTGAAAATCCTTCAGAAAAAATAATAAAAAAAATTCTTTTTACGTTCCATTATTTTTGGTTGGACATTCTATCAGTGGTACGATATATAAAGGAGATTCATCATTAGCTGGAATACAAAGCATCACATTTGAATCTCCAAATCCGGAAAAAATCAAATGAAAAAGTCAAAACTAACATCAATGAAAAATGGGAAGCAGAAAGTCAAAACACAAACATTTATTCGTCAGGTAATATGTTTAAGCGATATACTTTCCCAAATGTTTATAAGACAGCATGACTGACATCAATCGCAGGTTCTACGACAAAAAAAATAAATAAAGCATTCAAATTAAGTTTAGATTGCTGACCTTTACAAAAGCCAAAGAAGATTTGGAAGTGAATAATCCAAATTCATTTGAAATAATAAGACTGTTTTAATAAAAAAATTTTTTAGCGATAATGATCACTTTTTCACTTAAACAATTGAAGCATTAAATCTTAAAAATAAACAGATAAAACAGAATTTATAAGACTGTTTTAATAAAAAAATTCTAAGAATTTCTATAATAGGCAAACCAAATCAACTTTATTTTTTTTTTCTTTATTTCATATCTAAACCTTGTCATCATATTTCAATATCATCCATTTTATTTATTTATATTTTAATTCAAATTAAATGGGCAGGAAAAATTTAAATTATAAATAGAAATACATTTGAAAAAAAAAAAAAAAAAAAAAAAGATTTTTTAAATTTAACCAGTTACTCGTTTTCTCTTTGTTCGAATGACAACTACGACAACAATAATCACTACGATTATTACAAAAGCAGCACAACCAACAGCAATTCCAATAATTGCAGTTTTACTTAATTTTCCTTTTCCATCATTTTTTGGTTTTTCATCTCTATTTTCATTTGATGATTCTTCTTTTTCACCTCCAGCATCAGCAATTACATCGCCAAAAGAATAAATTGGATTTGTTGTAACTTGAGCATAATTATCAATATCTGTTGTATCAACATCGCATATATCTGGATCAGCATTTATAACAATTTTCGGTTTTTTAGAATCATCCCAATAACTTCCGGTTTTTTTAATAATTACTTTTGATTTTTCAACTTTTATTGACTTTTTATTTTGCAATAATTTGGCAGATGAATCCATAACTAAGTCATAATTAATCAAGCCAACTGGTCCCATATATAATTCATACGGATATATAGTTATATTAAAATTATCATGCACAACACTATTTGATTCAGCATTCAATGTAATCTCACCAGGAAAAGAAATCAGTCCTGATGTTTTTTTAAAGATATCATATGGAACAGTTGCAATATACTTATCTTCATAAATTGCTTCCAATTTTTTCTCCTTAAAGTTAATTGTTGTTTTATCATCCATTGTCCAAAGTTGAAAATTCTCTGTATTAACTAATGAATAATCTTTTATTTGATGATCAACAAAGCTTTCATGTGCATATATATATGAAATTATATACTTTGTTTGTATTTTATATTGCGTTGGTAAATATCTTGCTGCATACAAACATAATGTGTGAATGTTTAAATCACTTTCAATAATTTCAAAATCAGTTGCTGTCAGGAGAAGATATGAAACTTTATCTTTAATATTGCCAACAAGTCGAATAACAGGTAAAGTTTCAATTACTTCTTCATCATCATTCTCATTTTTAATTGTTTTATAATCAATATCTTTTGTGATGCTTCTAATGAAATTGTTGATATTTTTATTAGAACCATCGAAGTTCGACTTTCCAATCTTTTTCGTTATTGATAATAGTTTTGTTTCCGTTATATCTGATGGCATATATATAACAGCCATTTGTGACGGTAAATAATTGAAATCAATTTTAATATCACTCGAAAATGAATTAATTATCAGTAATAATTCACTAGATTTATCTATTTGTGCTAAAACTGAATTAATATTGTCTGCTTTTTCTGATGAAATGCATTTAAATCCTTTGTATGCATCAGCAACTGCATTACATCTCTCAGGACCTCCGAATTCTTCTGGATTTTTATCGCAATTATCTTTTATTGTTGAATATTGAAGGTCTTCACAAAGATCTTCATTTCCTTTTTCTACAATTTCAATAGCAGCAAATGCTGGAATTTTAAATTGTTGAGAATTTGTGTTAGAAAGCAAGATAATAAGTAAACTAATCATCAAAAATAGAAGTAAAAAACGTAATAAAATGAACGTTGTAAATTTTTGTGAGTTATAATTCGTTGAATATTTTTTTTCCAGATTTTTTAAATAAATGGGCAGAATTATTAATTTTAGGATGCTATCTCTAGATAGAAAAAAAATACATTAAAAGTTATTCAAAAAGTGATAAATTTATCGTTCAGAGAAGTATTCATATAAAGATTTACTCTATAAATATCAATATTAATTATTTTATTATGGTTTACAAAATGTATTTAAAATAAATTATTATTTTAAAAATATCATTATTCCTCAATTTTGAAGATATCTTCATCATAAATATTTTTTTCTCTTCAATTCAATTCTTAAAATTCATTTATATGTGTATATTAAGTTTATTATCTATTATAATAATGAATATATATTTATTTCATATGAATTAATATTAAAAATATTTTTTTTTAATAAGATATAATATTTACAAGAAAATAAAAATGATTTGTTCAATATCCACTTTTATATTAACACATTGAATAAATTGTATATTAAATACAAAAAAAAAAAAAAAAAAACATTTTAGATGATGTATTGAAAAAATAAAATAAAAGAGAAAATATTAAAAATCGAATCAAATTTTGATTCATAATCTAAAAAATTTTACAATTAAATGGTCAATTAGATTTACTTTTGGTCTAGGCTTGTTATTCTGATATCAATTATCAGGTTTGGCACTTTTTTTAATTCAGATAATCGATAATAAAATGCTATCGATTGGAACTTTTAATTGATGAATTCGATTATCAAGTATGAAATGTGATGCAAAAAAAATATGCTTTTGATATCGAATCTTGATTAATCGAAATTAATACCTGAAAAAAACATTAAAAATAGTATTTTAATGGCATAAAATAAATATATTCTAAATTATTATGTAAAAGAATCAGCTTTTATTAAATTTTACTAGAACACCACTTTTTGAGCGAAGCTCAAAAAGTGTCTTTTACCTTAAAAATTGATTTTTTCTATTTTCCAAATCAAAAACATTTTTTTAATAAAGAAAATTCTTTTCATCTAAACTCTTCGAAGAGTTTATCCTCATTTATTTTTGCCAAACTTTGTCTAATCTCCTCTTTCTCATTCAATATCATTTATTCTCTTGTTCTAATTTTTTCATTTAATCTTAATTATTCTCATCTATCTCTTCCAATCTTATTATTCTCATTAAATCTTATCTATTCCCTTCAGTCTCATTTATTCCATCGCATCTCCTGTATTATCATCTTTTTCATCAGTAGTTATACATAGTGAAGGGGGGATAGATAACTAGTATAAGCAAATGGGGCTCTCTGGCTTTGAAAGCTTCCTGAAGAGACGATAATTTGAGGTACTTTGGAGATGTTTTATATTATAGCTCCCTCGCTTTGAAAAGCTCCCTCGCTATAATAAACCATATCTCCAAACAGCCCCCAAGCAACCCCCACCCAGCCACCCTACACGGAGAGCCCCATTTGCTTATACTAGTTATCTATCCCCCCTTCACTATGTATAACTACTTAATACCAACCCATCTCAAACAATCATCTCATGCAATCATCTCATGCAATCATCTCAAGCAACCCATCTCAAACAATCATCTCATACATCCACTCAAGCAACCCATCACATACATCCACTCATACATCCACTCAAGCAATCCATCTCATACATCCACTCAAGCAATCATCTCATGCAAATCATCTCATGCAATCATCTCCCATATCTTGTATCGCAACCTATCTAGCATACTCCTACAGCAATCATCTCATGCAACCATCACACACATCCACTCATGCAATCATCTCCCATATCTCATCACATACATCTATTCATGCAACCACTTCATGTACACCCGATACCTACTCAAAAATAAATCTTTAATTGAATCATAAATGTATAGTAGGTTTAAATCACTACATCCAACCATTGATAATATCACAGATGAGCAGGTACCCATTCCTATCGAATCGACATTCTTTCTAGAAGATGGTCAACAAGATAAAGACAAATTCAATAGATACTATTTTAATTTCCCTCCTGAATGGTGTACAGCTAATAGAGGGGAATCTATTATTGGTGTTAGGAATATGTGGCTGATATCTAAAAGGAGGAAGCTTGAATTTACTATAACAATTGCCAAATATAAAAAGCAATCATTTAATGAAGTTGAGGGAGCTAACACAAATACAAAAATTATTAACATGCTATCCATGCAAGGATATAAAGACAATCTTGAAATAAGGGATTTTGTTGTTGTTGATTGGATATCTACTGAAGGGGATTTTAGAGGATTTTTTGATGCTATTGATAAATCTATTAAATGGAATATATCTAATGTATGGAAGAACACTAAAATCAATTTTGTTCAAAATGATTACATCATTGATAGAGACATACAATCAGATGGTTATTTTGATAAAAATGGCTTCCATGAGAAAATATTTTCACCTAGGAATGAAAATGAAGATGATGAGTTTGGTATAGCTCTAAAATTAAAGAAAACCAATCAGGATTTTGATGAAGTATTTAATATTGGAGATGGTCCACACCAGAATAAAAAGCATGTGTATCTAAATCAGTTTGATGATGTTCTTACTTTTGATAATGTTTGGGATAGGCATTCATGCAAAGTATATTCATCCATAGCTGAACAATCATTACATAATTATATTGGTAACTCTAATGTTGATTTTGTTCCAATAAAGTATTATAAATTAAATTCTTCAGACCAAAGATTTTGGATTGAGTTTTATTCATGTAGGGAATATAATACCCCTATCAAAATTCCGGATAACGAATCATTTTGTATAGAGATGCAATTCCTACCATTTGATAAGATGTTATATACATAAGCTAGTTTAATCTAAAATCAAATGAGTTATAATACACTTGATGAATTATTTAAAAAATATCCATGGAAGAGCAAATCTAAATTTGTTCCGTTAGCCAAACGATATGGTTTCACGGCGAAAGATGCTAACGATTTTCTAGACAAAAATATTGTCCATGATGTTAAGGTACCCAAAGCTAAATATATGCCAATTGTATCGAAACATTTACACGGATACCAGATGGATACATTTATTAATGAAAAGCATAAGGGAGGTCTCAATTATTTAATGTTCATCAATATTAATACGAGGAAGGCATATGCATATCCGTTACAAGGCAAGGGTTCAAAATCCGTTATCAACGCGCTACAATGTTTCATGAAAGATGTACACAATATTTATTCAATAACCAGCGACCAAGATGCTGCATATCTATCAAACGAGGTACTTGGTTTTATGAAATCGAACAATATAATATACACCACTACTGAAGACAACAATCATAATGTACTAGGTATCATTAATCGATTCATGCGAACGATTCGTGATGCTATTGGTGAGAATAGATATATTGATGAAACTGAAATGAATGATTTGATTGATGCGTATAACAATACTCCTCATAGGGGATTAGATAATAGAGCTCCTAATGATATAACTAAAGATGATGAATTAACATACATCAATACTAAATCAAGCATCAACCCATATGATTTCAAAACAAATGATAGGGTTAGAATTGTATTAGCTGATGAACCATTCTCAAAGATAAGAAATCGCGTGAGCAAGGAGGCATATATTATTGACTCGAAATCAGGTAACCAATTCATAATTAAGTCAAAGGATGATTCGATAGATAAGCTCCCGGGTTACCGCTTAATAAAAACCAATAATAATATACCGTTAGCGAATTCATTGAAGAATGGCAAGCGTGGTATTGTAAATAAAATTCTTAGTTATGATGTTAAGAAAAATAAATATAGGGTCGAGTATGAAGGTGGTAAACGCGATACAATCCCAGCGAAAAATCTTAGGGAGGGTCATCCAATCAAGTTGTCAAATCTTGAACTCGAATATTGGTCTACCAAAAATAATGTTCCCGAATCAATCACAAAATGGAGCTAATTTTATTCCATATAAATGAAAACCAGTACTAAATCAGTCATTAAAAATGTTGAGAGAGAAATACAAAAAGCTATGCGCAAAAATCAAAAAGATATAGAGATGGCTTTGATAAAACCGCTATCACCGGACTATCCATTTAGCACCAACGGAATATATTTCCTAATCGGTAAGCCTGGTGCTGGTAAATCATATTGGATATGGTCTCATATAATGATTACTGAAAAATTATTTAAGAAACCATATTATAATAAGATAATATTTTGTTCCACGAGTGGGAAGATGGATAAGACAGCTGAAGCTTTACATAAAAGTATTAAAACTCCAATACAATATGTGAAGGAGGATGAGTTGATGCCAATCTTACGTAAGCATCTCAAAAGGAAGGTTAAATATTATGCACTGGTCAAACATGTGTTATCCAAAATGAAAGATGCTAATGAGGAGATGGAACGCCTGATTGAAAAACATTCATTACAAGATATCGATGATAGAATTGTATATATTGCCAACAAATTAGTTCAATATAATACATCATCATATCCATACAATACATTAATTATTCTAGATGATTGTGCAGGAAGTGATTTATTGAAGAATGGGAATAGTGAATTCATTAGATTATTGACCAAAACTAGGCATTATAATATCACTTGTATAATGGCGTTTCAAACGATTCGATTTGTTCATATTAATGCTAAACGTATGGCTACAGATATAATCTGCTACAGTGGATATAGTGAGGAGGATATCACATCATTACTGCAACAAACTAATAATAATTTAAACACTAAGGATGCGGTCCACCAGTATCTACAACACAGGGAACCCCATGATAAATTGATTCTTAATATAACAGCTGACAAGTATTACTTTGAGTCATAAACCAGATATATATATTTTTAATACAAGTAAATGGGATTCTTGAAAAAAATAATTAAAAATGGTATTGGATTGGCGGGCAATCAGGTGATGAATATGGCTAATAGCGCAACAGGTGGACTGGCTGGGAAGATATTTAACGCAACTGTCAACAAGGTGAATAAAAATAGTGGTATCATTGGCAAGGTTGCTCGAGGATTAGGCAAGAAATTTTTAAATGATAAGACTCGTGAGAAAATATCCAATATTACAGATACGGCTATTAAATATATTCCTAAGGGGAATGTTAGGACTGCTCTAGAGAATATTAATAACGCTGCTCAAGGTAAGTCTAATCATAATATCAAGACTAAATATAATAAGCAATTGGATTCGACTGAACCGGCAAGTGTGCAGGCTAACGTTAAACCTAAACGTATCAGGACTAAATATGGAAAACGTTTGGGTAAGTAATAGGTGAAAGTTGGTGAAACTATGCTTTTTATTTTTACCATAAATGGCTAAAAATCTTCGAGGAAGTAAAAGATTGCAAGTTATTCAAAACTGGTTAAATGGGAGAGATGATGATGAATGGGAAGTGTTTCCGTGTAGAACTGAGGGAAAATATATCGTGAAACCTCGTAAGGAACCTCATACAAATCGTCACGTTGAACCAATTGTGAAAGATGATGATGACGAGCCTGTTGATAGTACACCTGAAAACGATACCGATGACCCCGTTGATGAATGTGAACATGATGAGCCAACCCCTGATCCTAAACCAATCGTTAGACCTAAAACTAAACGTTCACCTCCAAGAACTCCCTCTAATAATTATGAATATGATCCAACTATTAATTTAGAGATATTGAATCAATTGAAACTTCTCGGTGAGGAATTCAAAATTAGACGTGAGAAAAAGGAACAGAAACGAATGATTAAGGAGGTTGTCCAAAAACAAATATCGCGACCGAGGATGCAATATAATTATGAATTCATTGAACCTGAATATAAACAATATCCAAATACTCAACCGATAGAACCACCCATGGAATCATCCAATGAGCCCACCCAGCAACCTCAACAAATCTATCCCGTGAGAAGAAATCGAATATTTGCAGATGTCATATAATTAAGTGATTATTTTTTATTTCATTAAATGACTTCAAATAAACTCATTTCCCAACTAACTAAGAAAGATATACTTCAACTACCTGGGTTCGCTGGATTGAATAAAATATTGTTACCAAATTTGAAAAATATATTGCGTGCTCATCTCGTGAAAACAAATATATTCAAACGTGGTGTTCGCGTTAATGATTATTTAGATTATTGCAAGAAACACAAATTGGATTCTATTCAAATAGATACATCGATTAAACAACCTACTAAATCTAATCGCAAATTGAGTAAAGCTGATATTAACGCACAGATTAAACAACCTACTAAATCTAATCGCAAATTGAGTAAAGCTGATATTGACGCAAAGATTAAAGGATACAAACAAGATATGGATGAGTATACAAAATTATTGGAGAAGGCGAAATTGAATCCAGCAGCTGAACCAGGTGTTGATGAATGTATACACTATATAAATAATTACGAGGATAATATACTAAAATTGCTTAGCGATAAATATAATAAACCTGAATTGAAAACTGTTATTAATGAAATCAAAGCATTGCAAGAAGAAATGGATGATTATTTATATGTTGATAATAAATTGAGACAGTTATTGTATGATCTGAAAGATTATGAATATGATTTGAATAATAATGCTGATGCGTTAACCGAGGATGAATTAAATGAGACCAGGAACGCTGTTAAACAACATACTGCTGAGATAGCTAAACTCAAGAAGAATTTCGTTGAATTGAGTGATGATGAGTTTGAAGCTAAATATTATAATAAGCTCGAGAAACTACGTGAACGTAGACAGCAGATGGAAAATGAGATTAACAAATTAGTCGAGGAGGATAAAAATAAACGTAAGCGAGCTAGAAAACCCAAACCCAAGTTATCAGATGAGCAAAAGGCAGCCAATCGTGAGATGAGATCAAAGCGACGACGTGAGAAGAAACTATTAAATATACCTACTGCAGATTTATCACGTGAGGAACAATTTGATAAAGAAATATTACTTAGTGAGAAGAGGATTATTGAGTTGGAAAAGACATATGCTCCATATAAAGATGATGAGCGATACGCTACAGAATTGCAAAATGAAATAAATAGGTTACGTAATAATATTGATTACGTTAATAAAAAGAAGAAAGCTTATATTGCTGAGAAAAGTGAAACCAAGAAATCGAGAAGACGAAAGAAGTAATTTTTTTATTACATAAAAAGCAATGTTGAACAATGAAGTTTATATGAAGACATCAGGTGAGGTATGCACCCAAATAGCCTCTTATTTTGATGTTGTTGATAACTGTATTGCTATGAGTGATACTAATAAACAATATTCAATCAACCCACAGACAAGTTATGGACCATCTCCTCCAATTCAAAGAGGTTCCTATACAAGTGTCATTATATCACCAAATACACACAACACTGCTGATTTATATAATGGATTCATCAAGGCTACAATGAAAGTGAAGGTTTCAATGAGCAAAGGATTTAAGACTAAAGGTGTTGGTGGTGATGGTAATAATTTCAATATGGTATGGTATGGATTTAAAGATGCTAGAGATGCTATTGAAAAATATGAAATTGTAGCTAATGGTATTACAATATATACACAAAATTATGGATGCGAGGAGTCATTCCTAACATCCTGTTGTGCTAATGAAATTACCAAGAGGGCTGATATTTATTCTAAAACTAGTCATAAAGATGTATGGAACTATAAGGAAGGAAGTTATTGTAATGGTTTTATTATATCATGGGAAGATGAAAATAATGATGGTACACAAACTGCCACAGGAAAAATATATTTAAAAATTGACTTGAGAAGGTTTCTGCCATTATCCAATATTAAATATCTCCCAGCATTTTGTGGCAAGATTGAATTAAGATTATACTTTTCATGTGCAGGCATGGTGTACTGTCCATGTGGACCTTCTAAATCATTAAAGACTAACCCTCATACATTTTCATTATTTAATTTAGAAAATGTCACTACAGAATTTACTCCAATAGGTACTCCATTAAAATGTTGGACAAAGTTTGAATCCAACCAAGGCATCCACACAATCAAAGCTGAGTCAGTATTTAGTGAGGTAGAAAGTTATGTTGTTGAAGATTGCTTAAGTATCATCCCATGCTTTGGTATTAGTGATAGTGTGTACAATTCATTGGTTCAAAGATACAGTGACCCAACACACCCTCTAACATTCCCTACTCAAACATTATCTGTATACACTACAACTAATCCATTAAAGAATCCAAATGATAAAACAACATGTACAGTTACTCCAAGGTTTGTTGATAGTATATTTTGTCTATTCCCAATGCATAATAATTACAAGACAATATTTAAGAATCCATTATTTAAATCATTCTATATTAATGCTGGTGGGTATGGCAACATCCCTGCTAGACCATTTGGTACAACTGGAGAGTATCCTGAATTCATTGAGTATTGTCAAAATGCTATGAACATGAATGGAGAGCAAACCGGTTTCAATAATGAAGTTATTAAATCATTAGCCAACAGGCTAAGTCACACGTATTCATTAGGTACATACTCAGGAGACAAGACATCATTCTTTATTGGTCTCCCTACTGAAACAGATAATACATTCCAACAAGGGCTCACATCATTATCACCAATCAACTTTGAAATCAATGTTACACAAGATGCTGAAAATAAATTTGCTAAACAAGTTGATACCAATCCACTTTTATGTCTTCTATATGATTCATCTATTAGTATATTAGTTCAACCTAATGGTATGCCTCCATTAGTTAGAATAGGTAACTATGATTTAACTACACCATGAGTAAATTTTTAAACAATACCACACATTATTTTTATTTATTTGCATAATAAATGAATAAGTATAAAAGCCCCAACTCAACAACCATCGGTACCACTGGATGTATGTATAATGAAGGAACTGTTACAGATAAGGATATTGAATACAATCATTATGGTATATATTCTAATGATAACACTTATGCGGTCACCTTCAATCCTCACATCAATCGACCACCTACGAAAAATATGCCACACTATCCAGTAAGACAACCTCCAACAGATGAGCATATGACGCTTACTCAAAATGAGCCACCTGTGAGCATGACTGATGGGATGCATTATTTGAACAATGCGACAACACAACCTCCTCCATTACTCCCACAATATTTGAATCGAACTCAGGACCTGGCAGCGATTCAAGGATTGGCTAATGAGAGAGATAAGGCAAATTTGATATATAATAAGCCGGCTAATATCAGTTTCAAAAATATTCATTACTGAGGAATCATATTGTTTATAGGTAGTAGGAGGCGAACTCATAAACTGACGAGTTTTCAAATCAATTTATTTTTTTATCCACTTAGAAATGAACTCAACAGGTACTAACACTTCAATGTTAGCCGTTGTTGAATCAATCAATGATGACTACGAATACATTCAGTATAATGAGAAGCTTCGTTTGATACATTCCATTAAGGATGATATGTACCAAGCTCAAAGCATTCTTGCTGCATGTAATTCCAAGAAACAGCTTCGCCATTGGTTTGATAACAAATCAACACAGGAATTGCTCGAAAATGGGTCTGGTAGAATTCTACCAGACCAGAAATTGTATGAAGATAGACCCAATTTACCTAATGATTTGAAGGGTATGTATGTTCACCGATTGCTGGTCAATCATATTGCAATGTGGGCATCACCATCATATGCATGGGATGTCATGCAATTATTGGATTCACTAGCTTCTCAGCAACGCGAGCAGATGGTTAACAAAATCAATGACCTTACCCCGAGAGCTGTTCCTAAAGACCACAAACATAGCTACAGGTATATGATATGGCTTGAAGAACTTCCTAAAAATAGGAACTTTGTAGTGCTTCATCTCGTTCGTCGTAACAAACATTCATGGAGGCAAGTCAGTAAGATTTATCAAGATGAGAAGAAGCGATGGATATATGTTGATGACCTACCCATTGCGATGACTCCTAATGAAGATATCAAACGATTAGCACGAGCATTGTTCAAAGGTGATGATGTTAGAGTTGGCAGTACTGATATCATCATTAACAAATCATGTCTAGAAGAGTTTCACAAAGCTATTGAAGAATACTTTAAAAATATGCATCTTTAAATAATATTATATTTTTGCAATGCGATTCGTTTCAAGAAATACTTGATGAATTAGAACGCAGTTCCTGCTCGTCACAGCAAAATTGCTGCGACCTAGATATTATTCAAGATAGACCAAATTTACCAAATGATTTGAAGGATATTATATTCATTATTGAGAAATCACATGGTTTATAATATTTTATTTTTGGGGAAATGATCAAGAAAAGAAATGCTAATGCAGGTATCAATGCAAACGTTTCATTAGAACCATCAGCTGCATCGCAATCAACATCTAATATTAATAATAATATCATCATTAATAAGAGGGATGATGGCAAGGAGGATATCGTCATTACGAGAGATATCGATGAGGAGCAACCAGTATCATCCGCTGAGGGCATGGATGTGAGGACTGTTATATTAGAATCATATGCACAAATATTATTGAATCAAGATAAGGCGTTATTAAGTAATCTCATCTCCAAAAATTGTATCATTGTTCCCATGTCAGCTTTACAAAATATTATCAAGGCAGCTATCCATACTGAACAGGTAGATATATATCTGGATGAAGATATTAAATGTTGTGCAACTAAAGCTAATCCAATTCGCAAAATAGAAGCTATCAAAATTGTTAATGAGAATGGAGAAATTGTAACTGATTTCAAGCAGGTCTACAATAAGGAGTATAACGAACTCGTTAACGTATACCATTTATGTCTCAAATACTGCATCAATATGTAAAAATGCAAAAACCAACCCCCGTAACTGGATGCGTAATGCATTCTCTCGAGGAACCAACATACGTACCCGGGATTATATATCAATCCCCCAAGGAAAATATCTGCATCCAATTACAGGAGCTGGTTTGGGTTTGCATTGCCGACAATGCTTCGTATTATCCATAATCCACAAGTAATAGCTTACCACAAGGTGTTTAGTTCGCTAGGGCTCTATCACAAATATGGACCGAAAATAATACGAAAAATCGGTATGGCAGCGAATCGAACTCATGCCTGCCGCCGAAGCTGGGAGACATGCTTCATGATCCAACAACTATACCAGTTAGCGCTAACACATATATGTTTTCGATTTACTATTTAAACTGTTCCAATTATATTCCATCATACATATAGAACGCAGTTCCTGCTCGCTCTATATACCCAAAATTTTTCAAAAATATTTTTTATATCACATGTCCAAAATTATTTTATTTTTTATCCTAATATAAATGTCTGTTGATTCAATCGTAGACACTAACAATAACTTCTACTCACCAACCAAGCTCGTTTCATTTATCAATGATACATATAAGAACAACAAGTTTGTAAAGGCTGTCATCTATTTCGAAGGGGAGAAAGTATTTAAAAATAAGTTTGACAAATATTGTTGCAAACCTTTATTCATCACACTCGAATCATCTAATAAGAAAAATAATGTATTCATCAACTATAATAAAATCATTAAATTGTTTGGGGATTCGATTATAGTATCATTCAACTGCAAATTCGATAGCAAGGATAAGCTATACGTCCTTATCATAGAACTCACAATGCAAACATATATGGACACCCCATACTATCCATGCCACGTTCTCGAATGCGTCAACAAACATAATATCAAATGTATTCGCGACCAGTTCAAAATTGAATTCGATGATAGCGATATAAAGGATGATTGCTTCGTATAAATATGCATCGATTATTTTTATAAAAATATTTTTTTCTCGATAAGCAAATGAGTGAATCGAAAGTAGATAGCCCAACTATTACTAAGCAACATCCATCCGTCAACAGGACAATTGTTAAATCGAAATCGAGTGATGTATTAAATAAGATTGATAACATTGATGATGAACCTATTGAACCTACATCTAAGAAGCCTCGTGGGCGAAGATGTAAGTATGCTAATGATGACGAGCGACGAACTGCTAGACGCCAACAGCAACGTGAATATAGATTACGCAAAAAATATGAAATGGAGATACTGAGGAGATATGTTAAGGAACATCTTGATGAGCTTGCAGAGGAGGAAGATGCCCCTGATGCAGATAACATCGATTGTAGTGTTAATGAAACGATTAATGAGACACCTGATGATGAGCCCTTAGTAGATAATTGTAATAACTAAATAATTACATTTTATCGAACCATATTTTATTTTTGTTAGAATTATCAGTATTGAGGATAACAAATAATATGCTCCGCAAAAATAATACTAATTCAAGTTATATATTTTCTTGAATCTATTTACATATACATTGACAGTTCTATTTTTAGTATCCTTCATGCTAACAAATAGAACACCTGATTTATTCTCTTTGATATATAATTCTCTGTAACGTACTCCGTTGAAATAGTAAAACTTATTATCGAAATAATAATAGTTCTCAAATAAGTGGTCACCGTATTTATTCACCACAATTGCATCTTCATCTATATCGTCAAAATACTCGTATACAATACCTCTCGTTGAACTCCTATTTTTATTATTATCTTGAGTCGAAACCCATCGTAAACATTTTACATGATAATATGTCCTATCCTGCTCTATATGGTCGACGATAGTTTTGTTTACAGGGTCATCGTTATATATGAATTGTAGTGCAACAAGTCTATGTTTTTGTTGACAGCTACCATTGAGAGATACTTGGATGTATCCGCTAGTTTTATTTTTGAATTCAGTAACAATCCTACCAGTTGCTATCTTACGAATTGGATAAGGGTAGCAGTTCAATATCTCATACTCGTTTTCATAATTCTTGAGGGGGAACCATTTAGCATCTTCATCCTTTTCAACGGTGGGACATACATCATCACCGCGTCCATCTGTATTGCAACCAACATCGACAAGATCAGGGGTAGCCTTCAATCTAGCATTCTCCTCCTCAAGTAATTTGATGCGTTCCAATAATTGGTCAATATTGATATTATCGTGTGACATTTTGATAGCGCGATAAAAAAATGAGTTGATTTTGAAACCGGGCCATTTTTAATGATATATAAATGAAAAATAAATTATTAAGTAAGCTCACCAAAAGAGATATCTTATCGTTACCCGGATTCGCTAATAAAACTGCATCGTTGAGAGAGTTGAAGGGTGAGTTATCGAATCGATTGATAAGTATGCATATTAATAGGAGAGGTGTTTGCGTTGATGATTATATTAGAGCATTTGATAAGGATGATAATAAATTATTCGCGACCATTCGTAAAGGCAAATCGAGTCATATCAATCGAGTTCAGCAACGTAATCAGTATAAAAATAGTATTCGCGACAACGCATTAGAGGAGAGGCTTATATTAAACATCCCCATCAACTTATATCAATCCAAGACTGATGAGAGAATTCAATATGAGAAACGAATCAAGGATGTTGTCAATAAACGCAATTTTCAAAAGTATATGACCGAATATATGTTATACGTGAATAGGAGGATATCATTTGATGTGTTGATAGGAGATGATGAAGACAAACGTTTAGCATTTTGTGAGGCGTTGAGAAAATGTTATAGTTTGAAAGGTGATGAGAGACCTGTTGTCAAAGCTCACTCACTCGATGGTACCTATAAATATTTCACCCTGAGTGATAAATGGATGATTGATAACACGATTGGTCATATCGCAGGCACCGTTGATTTGATCGAAGATGCTAGTGATGTAAATCCCAACTACAACAGCACATTTATACCCGTTCGATACGAAGCATTATTTGTAACTAAAAGTAAGTTCAAAAAGACCACCACATTTTCGATACAAAAATTGGACCCTGATACGAATACAGTTTATAATGAAGAGATTGAGATTGATGAAGATTTTAGAAACATGTATGATGGCGGATTTTTCCCATATATCAATTTGAGCAATATCGATTTGACAGATTATCATATATTTAGTTCCATAGACAAAAATAATTATAAGGACAACTGCTTCGTATATGCATGTATTCAATCAGGTGTGTTTGAGATAGATGAAATAAATCATTTGAGGAATTATATTAGGACTAAGCGAGTTCCTTGTAATCGTATTATCAGTGTTGCCAAGGAATTCAAATGCCACTTCATTATACGACGTATCGATGAATCCAAAGATACTCGCCACCAATATAATGTTAGAATTGATACGCGAAAGAAACCATGGGCTAAGGATTACGTGAGAACTGTCGACCTACTCCTATATAAGAATCACTACATGATTAATAAAAATATCATGGCGACAACATATTATTTGGAACATAGAGATGAGCTCGATGAAAAATTTGCTCATATTCCAATTGATAGGAGAGTTCTAATCAAGGGTGTTAATAAAGATACCCCTCTATATAAAAATGAAGGTACCACTCCAATGATTATACTACGTAAGATGTTTGATTTAAACTTATTTAGAGAGATTAAGAATTGTGAATTAAATATATTAGCAACGACCGAATTCAATAATAATCTCAATGACTATGTCGATTTAAATTATGATGAGGAGCTATGTTGCAAACCTATCAAAACAGATACTAATTACGGTAAGCAATGGAGTAGGATTTATTATAGTGATTATGAAACCAACTCAACTGTGTCTCCTCATGTTCCATATCTAAATTGTACAGCTTGGAGAGATGGTGCATATATTCACAGTATATCTTTCACAGGAGATAATATTAATGAACAGCTATTAGATTATTTACAGGACCAATCATTAACATACTTTCACAATCTAAAATATGATGCATGCTTCTTCATGAACACATATGGTTGGCAACCCAAGATACTTGAGCGAGCAGGTACTATATTACAAATCATTATGAACAAATATATCGATAACAAGATTGTGAAAACGTTAACGTTCCGCAACAGCTATTCTCTAATTAATAAGCCCTTGAGGAAATTCGCGAGCATGTTCAACTTAGATGTCCACAAGGAGATCATGGCCTATAAGTTATATACGGAACATAATATTAAACGTTGTATCGTGCCAGCGTTAGAATTCCAAATACAATATTATGAAGAGAAAAAAGATGAGAAATCTTTGCATGAGATTGCACGAGATTTTAAACAGTTGATTGAAAATGCGAAGATAGCTGATGCGTATGACTCATTAAATATAGATATCATGAAATATGCGAAATTTTATTGCAAGAAGGATTGCATAGTTTTGATGAAGGGCTTGGAGAAATTTAATGAAGACCTCATGAAAATATTTCATGAAACCAAGATTAATATGTTAAACATTCATAACTATATATCTATCTCAGCTATTGGATACGATTTCGCTAAAAGATATGGATGCTTTAATGGATGCTATGAGTTGAGTGGTAAGCCCCAGAATTTTATCCTGAGATGTGTTAGCGGAGGTAGGACAATGACTGCGAATAATGATAAGCAATACATAGAGGGGCGCATCCAAGACTTCGATGCCGTGTCTTTATATCCATCTGCGATGAGAATTATGAATGGGGTACCAAAGGGCAAGCCTAAGATCATCCCCGCAAATGTTTCGAAGGAAGAGCTGTTGAAATATGACACGTTTTTTGCAGAAATCAATATTACAAAAATTAAATGTAAGAGTGATATTGATTACAAATTTGGGCATGTATTCCATCGGGATGATAATGGTAGCAAGATATTTGATAACAATCCAGTCACCCATTTCTATATCGACAAGATAGCATTCATGGATTTAATGGAGTTTTATGATTTCGATTATGAGTTCATTCGCGGATACTATTTCAATGAAGGTTTCAATACAACTATAAATAAGTTCATCGATAAATTATTTAGACTTAGATTGAGATACCAACGAGCATGTAATCCGTTGGAGCAAACTATTAAGCTGCTCCTCAATAGTATATATGGTAAGTCTATTTTGAAAGCTATTCCAATCGAGACTAAATCCGTCCCCAAGGAGAAGATATATAACTATATCTGGAGGAATTATAATTATATAAGTGAGATTACAGAAACCGATAATATTAACAACGTTTATGTTAAGAAGATGAAGCCTATATATAATCACTTCAACCTACCACAATTTGGGGCATCAGTTCTCTCATGGAGTAAGCATATTATGAATAGAGTTATGAATACGGCTGAGCAACACGGCATCAATATATATTATCAAGATACTGATAGCATGCATATTATGGAAGATGATGTTGAACGCATCGCAAAAATATATAATTCAAAATATGGGAGACAATTGATTGGTAAGCAGATGTGTCAGTTTCATATTGATTTTGACAGATTTGATGGTGCTGTTGGCGAAGTCCATTCACGTAAACTGATAGCGCTTGGTAAGAAATCATATCTAGATATACTGGTCGATGAGAATGGCAACGAAGGATATCATATTAGAATGAAAGGTGTTCCTAAACAATGTATTCTCAATTATTGTAAGCATCATAATATTAGTGTTGAAGAATTATATGAGCTCATGTATAATGGTGAGGAGATTACATTTAACCTACTCGATGGTGCCAATTGTTTTCGCAAAAATAAATTGTATCAGCAAATCAATCTCCCTCAATTTAATAGGACGATGAAGTTTTAATATTTTTGATTGGCTAACTTATTGAGTACCTACCTCCTTATAATGAATGTATTCCATTCTTGGTATTATCTTCAGCTAAGATACCATTTGATGAAAAGAATGACCCACCAATCAATATGAAATTAGCTGTTGGATTGACCATTAAATTGCTACTATTTAATGGAAATTCAATATTGTTTAACCAGATCTTATTTGGTTCGCATTGGTATTCATACGTAGGTGTATTTTTAACATTGAATGATATATTAATTTTAATTTCTTTTTCACTGGCAACATTATTTTTGTTTTCATGATATGTCAAATAGAGGGTTGCCTCATATGCATCAAATGGTTGTTCGAATTGGTAACGAATGCTAGTACTATTTGGTACGCTGAATGTATACTTAATTCGCGTTAATCTATTCGCTAATGCAGCTAATCTTGATTCAAAAGATTCTATGGTTGCTTTCAAATTTGTGTTCTCAGTTACCAAATTTTCTATCCTTGTCTTCAGTTCATTATAATCACTTTTTAATGCATAATTTGACAAATCAACTGGTTCAGGTATATCTGTTTTCAAAGCAAAAGTGTTCGACACATATCTTGCTGAATAAGCGTTTTTGTCTGTTGGTTCGATATTTTTGGTTATTGAACATGATAAAATTTCCGGTGTTTCACCACTTCCTGGATTGATTAATTCATGGGAGCTATACAGAATCCAAAGACCAGAATTACTTCCTTCGATGCGCATTATCTGAGAGGGTTGTTCGTCATCGTCATTGTACGAATAATCTATGTGAACATAATGAGCCGTATAGAAATTGTTTGATGAGACAATATCCAACCCATATTGCTCAATCAGTTCATGATATGTGTCGTAATCCAAATCAGGAATTGTATTATTGACGATTTCGAAATGAATAATTGTTTGCCCCTCAATAATTTCTGGAATAATGCTTTTCATAGCATAATTGGTTAGATCAACAGGTTCAGGTATATCTTTCTTTAATGCATACTCCTTCAAGACATCATTGACCTCATCAACTGTGGGGTATTCATTTATGATTGTAGCTAGTGAAGCATCATTAGATTTGGTCTGTTCATGGATAGCATCAATTTTATTATGAAGAGCATTTATGTCACAGGTATAGGCTAAATCATTTGGTGTAAATGACATCCTCCTAACACAAGTATTCTCCTTGATAGTAATAGTATTGACTTTAACATTTTGGGGATTAGGTATGATTATAATCTTATCATTGAGAGTGCATGTTGGGAAGTAATCGCAACCTTCATATTGACTAACACTACCATTGTCTATAGTAATTGTAACAATATATTCCTCATAGTCTATATCATTGAATTCGCTAATAAACATTAACATCAGCCTAACTTTGATAGTTCCATTTGTAATCACATCTTCAGCTTCAAGATGAACATCCTTATTGACTAGCTTACCAACAATATCAATAGTGTCATCTCTAACTAAATTATTTTTGGAAATATAGATATCATCAAGTAGGGTTGTATTAAATTCAACCTCATTTATTTTTTCAGCTAATAGTCTAAATGCTGGTTTCAATGACTCCCTGAAGTGGTTGCATAAATCGATAGCATCTCTATATGTTGTAATGGTTGTTGAGGGGTTGTTAACATCATCAGTATATTCGACAGCAACTTTATCTGCATCGCACCAATTTATGATTGGAGTTAAATCAGTTGTAGTTGACCTTGCTATTTTTAATGGAGGTAGGTTGCTTCCATCACCTAGATGATATAAAGCTTGCTCACCTTGGGATATACCTTCAATGGTTGAATCTATACCAGCTTTAGTGATTGTGAACCCTGTTCGAAATAACGTCAATCCAACATTGGCTATGCTACCAGCCGTACCGATGACTCCAAATGCCAGGGCTACATTTGATACGATTCGAACCTGGTCGATATCATCTTGCAAGTGTTGAGTAATTCTTTTAGTCTCACCCATTTCTGCATTTAATGTATCCACTCTACTGGTCAAATCTTTAACATCATAACTAACTACATCAAAGTTGTTAGTGAGTACATTCAAATCACTCCTCATGGTAGTAATATTATCAGCCGTAATGACCTTAGATGATGTTATATTGTAATCAGTATATAAGGTTGTCGCGGCATCTGGTCTCGGGAGTACTTCATAATATTGTTGGTCGATTATATATTTGAATGCGTTAGTTGACGGGTCCCAATTCACTTCATCAATGGGGTCAGTGAAATCTTTCTTCAAATATAGTTCAATATTTTTGGTATCTGTATTAATTTTAGTAGTAGAATATTCATAACTAATCATCTCGATAGTATCTAGGATTGGGATGACATCGAGTAACCACTTATCATTCTTCTTAATAACATTATCAACTTTAAATGATAATCTCGTGCCTGTAATTGAATCACCAACATATATATCTAAATATATCTTCTCAAACATATCTGTTCTATCTATAACATTAGGAGCCATCTCGAAATAATATATGACTGCTCCATAATATCCAGGATGTAATGCATTATCGACACCACCATAAAACGACCTATCATAATTAGTATATGTTAGTTTCCATTCATCCTCATCATGTATCTTCCCATCATTCATCTCAATACTTATTTTATGTTTGTAGTTCTTCAAAATTGAAAACATCAATCCATTTTCCTCATCAGCCTGTATCAATTTATCATGCAAGTCTGTTTTCTTAATTGTAACCCACCCACCGTAGCAACCATCTGTTTTCTTACCAGGTCTAAGATTCCATTTGGTGATAACTTTAGAATTGAGTCTACCTTGGATATTATTACCTGTCCAGTAACCTTTATTTTTATGTGTTTCATCAGCACACCATTTCAATGACCAATGATTCCCAAAACAATGTTCTGTAAACTTGAATTCGAGTTGGTCTGGTATAGTATAATCATCAGGCACCTCAAATATAATTTTGTAGTAATCCTCATTCTGTATAATGTAATCCTGAATAATGGATGGCTTATAGAAGTAATGGACATCACTTTTATGAAGCTTCAACGCATTATCAGCAATTATGGTTTTACATTTAATAGGCTTATCCGTTTTCAATAGAGTTGGTGTGTATTCATTCATAATTGATAACTCTCCATTGAGGAATAGCTTATATGGATGAAATGGTAACTTTTTATCAAATGCTATATAAAACTTACCATCGAGGTCATTTTGGTCAGCAGGTCCAATGGATCTTGTTGCGATTAAAGAACTATCATTGATGATACAGAAATTTTGATACGAATCAAATTTGATTACTGGACACAGTATCTTATTATTTTTGGATACAATATAGAACTCTTTAATATATCTCCCCTTGCTATCATATATAACATTCTTTCGCAATACAATTTTGAAAATTGGTCTATTGTAGCTGAGGAAGGCTTGTTTTTGTTCATCAGGAACATTAATAACTAATAGGTTACATTCGATATTATTAATGGTATTTGTTAATGAAGATACATCCTTGTTTGTAATTATGAATTCATCGATACCTGCCTCACTGGCAAAATTTGAATCGCCTGCGGGTATCTCATCCAATCTATCCATGACATAATTATGAGCCTCACATAAATTATTCACCAAATCAATCGTATCAATAAATACTGATGCTACATCCAATAATGGGTTATCATCCGTTAGTATATCAATCTCATCACTAAGGGGTGTTGGTTTAGCTTTCTTCTTGAGGCGAGCTGCTATAGCTGCATGCTCTCTCTTCATCTCTTCAAATTTCAATTTATGCTCCATGGGACTAAGCTTCTTATAGGTCTTCTCCTCATTGAATATTATTTTGATTCCATATATTATTAACATTAGGGTTATTGAAAATACTCCTGCACATATTTGGAAGTTGTCAGATTCTTGTAACCATCTAATGAAACTACCAAAGTTATCAAATACTTTATGTACTGTAGATGAATCAATTGTTGGTAGTGCATCAACAACTTTGTCCTTAAATGTGATTAGGTAGCGAACCAGTTTACCAGATGTATCTACTGTATAATGCCAGATGTATCCTGAATTAAAATATAATGATTCCATCAATGATGTGGCTGTATTGTATGTTACCTTACTCATAGATGATACCCCTGAGAGTGTGTATGATAATAGCAGTGTATGTCACTCTTGAAATTTGATATTTCAGGTTTTTAAAAAGCAATAAATGTAACCATTTTTTTGTTAAATTTCATCATACCATAAATATGAGTATTTTATAATATATAAAAAACACTGCTATATATTAAACAACTGTTTGTGAGATAAAAGAAAACCAACTTTGGATATTTTCCATTTTTAAAATAAAAAAATTCAGTACCTCAGATAATCGAACTAGAGGCAGAATCAAAAAGAGTAAAAACAAATGTGCCAATTAAGTAAAATAGTATTTGAAAATATTTTAAATACTATATTTTCAAAAATTAGTTGTTTTTCATATATCTGAATATATTGGAGACATATGAATATATTAAGCTTATTTTTCAAGATAAAATGCATATGTTATTATAATAACTAAATTATATAAAATTTCCTTTAAATATATATTGTGATAATTAAAATTATTTTCATCAAACATTATCCAGTTATTAAAAAATGATATATATTAAAAAATAAAAATAAAGAAATGTAAATTTGATAAATATCAAATATAAAAATTTTGTTTGATATTAAATATGTTTATTAAAATTATTATTTATGATTAGGATGCTGCCACATTGTGACTAAAAAATCAGAATTAGACTGAATTTTCCTCTTCTGTTCATTTTCAATGTTCAATTCATTAATCATTGTTTTTGGTTTTATTTTGTTTCTTCTAGAATCAAAGCGCCATTTAATTTGTGAGAAAGCTCTCTCTGCATCAACTTCAGATGCAGGAATTGGAAAGAGCCTTGCTGCAATATTTGCTATATTGTTATAAGTGTGCCCATCATCATATTCCCATTTCCTCATGAGTGACCAAAAATGAGAATAGTATGAATTTGCACAAATTGCACTAGGATATTTTTTTCTTATTACAGAAAAAGGTGTCATTATTAAGTTGTGCAATTCAATTGCACTATTGATTGCTTCTTCTTTTGTCAGATTTAAATAGCATGCATTTTTTATTATTTCATTTTCAATATTATTCCATTCTATTGCTTTTTTTCTTTTATCATAATGTTCCTTTTCTTTGTTTTTTTTAAAAATTTTATTTGTATTATTTTTAGAAGAATCATCCTTTTTATTATTATTACAATTTTCTCCACTTTCATTAGTATTTTCAGTGTTATCATTGATATTCTCGTCATTAATTTCTTTAGTGTTTTCTGTATTTGTGTTGATAAGTGTATAATCTATAATGTGATCTATTGCATAGTCAACGTTTATTTCACTTAATGATAATTGTTCAAAGTCAAAATTATTTGAATCATTCATATCTTCTTCTTCGCTCAAATCATCATTTAAAACATTTATTTGGTTTTCATCATTATAATCTTCTTCTAGTTCATCATCATTATATTCAGATTCTGAAGAGATTGGTGATTTTTGAGCAGATTCTTCTATTTGTGATATTAATGTTGTATTATCACACCAAGACTCACCAAGTTCTAATAGTGATGGAATTTTTATCTTATCTATTGAGGTTTTGTAAAAACATAATTTGCCAATTTTCTGAAGTTTGGAATTAACTGGAATTTCAACATTGCATAAATGTATGCATTTATAAAAAGCACCTTCTTTTATTATTGTTATATTCGTTGTTATATATATAGACTCACATAAAGACTCAGAAAATGCATAAGCATCAATTTGCTTGATAAACGATGGGATTGTAACTACCTTGATATCTCTCCTTACGAATAGGCAATTTTCATAAGTATCACTTTCTATCTCATTTTTCCCAATGAGCATTTTATTATCAAGATAAATAAAACGTTTGTTATTAGGCATTAACTTCAAATTTGTTAATTTTGATGTTCCACGACACCACCCTTCTGCCAAATTTTTCACACTTCCCGGAATTTCAATTGATTCAATTGAAGAATCTACAAATGAGTCTTTTTCAAATGTTTCGACTTTTGAATCAGTTGGAAATTTAATCGATTTAATCAATTTTGTATTTTTAAATGATCTTTCATTTATGCTAATAACATCTAAATTAATATTGTTGTGTGTCACTTTTTGAGGTATAAAAATATCACCTTTTGCATTATTGTTTCCAATAATTTTGGCTGTATTTTGATCAAAGTTTAATTCAAATATAATATTATTAATTGTAATTACTTCTTTTGGAGTTGTGTTATTCATATTAGAGTCGCTGTTATTCCATAACGCTTCATGATGTTTTTCATTTGTATTTAAAAGATTTATAGTTAAAGGATAATCATCAAATTCTTCATCTGAAGGGTTTTCTTTGGAGTGAAAATCATTTGGAAAATAACCATCCAGAATTAATTGTTTTTTACTTGTATTTTGAATTGATGTTTTCTTTTTCTTTTGATGAACTTTAATTGAATAAGGTTTGTTCAAAACTTTGAAAAAATTATTATATTCATTTTTTTTATAATCTTCAATAGATATTTTTCTATTTTTCTCATTTATTTCGAGCAATATCTTATCCTTAATACAATGGAAATAGGAATCATTTTCTTCAGGAATATTATAAGCAGGATCGACTTTTGACATTATACGTCTATATCTCACAATTCCATCAGGATGGAAAAGTGATGCCAAATTGTAAAGCTGGATGTTTTTGTTAAGAATTAATCTTTTTTTAATAAAGGAATACAGTTTTTTCCCACAATCACGTATTTTATATTTAATAATATTTTGTTTAATTTTATCTAAGAAATATTCAACAATTATTATTGACTCTACACATGAAATATTAGAATTTTGCATAAAATCTATAAGTGTAGCGAAATGAAAAAGTAATGGATACACTTCAAAAAATCCATAAGAAAAAATAAATTTTAAATCACTAATTATGGTAATTAGTATTTTCATTTCTTTATCACTTGAATTTGAAAAAAGGCTTATTATTTCTTTTCTCAAATGGAAAATTGTTTCAAGAGCTCTGAATGCTGAGTTCCATCTTGTTATACATATTGTAGGAATTTTTTTGGATAATTTTTTGGTGAATATTTTTAAATTTAGAACTTTCATTATTCTTTTAATTTTTTTTTCGTATTTGCTTAAAAAGCATTTAGTTTTAATCCAATCTGTATACGCTAAATTTAAAAGATGACATGTACAACGGAAATGAATAATTGTTTTCATATCTATAAATTTGTTTTGCAAGCAATCTGTGCTGTCTTGAGATAAAGCTTGTATTTGAGTTGGAAGGTTATCTGTAGTTATACCAACTATTTCTATGTTGTTTTCTTTTGCTTTCAGTATTCTTTCACGAACAGATTTATGAAAATCTTCTAAAGTTCCATCAAAATTGTGCTCAAGGTCAAACAAAAAAGGTTCATTCGAACGACTTTTAGCGGACAATATAAAAACAAGAATTTCTTTATCATTAATTTTTGATGCATCTATTTGAAAAGCAGCCATTGAGCCTCTGAAAATTGAAATATTTGAATTAAAATAATCGTCACCAACTTTTTCTATTAAATTTCTCGGAACATTAATATCATCACAAATATTAAGAAAAGTGTCAAGAGACATATCAGAATTACGTCCAATTTCAAATCCTAATTTTAAAAAACCAATAATAAAGGATGAATGCGACTTAGAGCAAATAGTTCTCAATGATAAATGTTCGAAAATACCTTGCTCTAAAACTGTTTGTTTTAATTTTGTAAAATCAATTTTGGAAATGTCCAAACAGCTTTCAGAACTTGTTTTTTTTGAAAAACATTTACTAATTTCTTGAGATTTTTCTTTTTCTGATTCATATTTTGGCAAAATGTATTTATCAATAAAATCGTTAATTTCTGGAATATTTGAAAAACTATCTAAATTAGAAGGATTGTCAATCATAAATTGAAGTATAAAATTTGACAACATTGGACAATGTAATTTTTGAAAGTGCTTAAATAGTCTGTGCATTTCAGCTAAACCCTTCGATGTGATTATAAAATTGCAATTTATTGTTTTGTCGATATTACATTGATATGATTTTCTGGTGGATTGATTCTTGGACTTTGGTATTATTTTTGTTAAATCATTAATAATAAAATTATCCAATATCGTGTACTTTTTTGGAGCTGACTCTGCGTTTTGCATCTAAAATGAATAATAAAAAAAATTCAATGCTTATTTGTTTTATAATTGAAAATTTGTATTTATATTTGCTTCATATAATGAATTACTCAAAATTAGTATCTAGACCTTAATTCATAATAAAATAATATAAAAAATATATCAATATATATATATTTTTAAATCAACTTAAACTGCTAGGTTAAAACTGAGCTTCTGCTTAAAAAATACAAATAATAATAATAATGAAACAAATTTTGGTTTTTATTAAAGGTTTTGAATTAATAAACTCTTTATTTATTAAGCTTGCTTATAATTTTTTTTTTTTTTTCCTCCTCCATTTGTTTAAAAAATCATATTTGAAATGGTTAACTAAACCTAGTAAATATATATATAAATCGTTTTACGATTATTTTTTATTCAATTTCTTGCTATTTTTCATTCAATTTGTGATATTTTCTATTCAATTCTTGCTATTTTTTATTCAATTTTTGCTATTTTTCATTCAAATTCTTGAAATTTCAGCATTCAATTTTCAATAAAAAAATTTCAAGAAATTGAATGAAAAATATCAAGAAATTGAATGAAAAATAGCAAAAATTGAATAAAAAATAGCAAGAAATTAAATGAAAAATAATCGTATAGAGTATTCGTTATTTTTATACTTTTTATAAATTATAATTGTTAACCAAAATAAAAAAAAAAATAAATTGGAAATATTATGATATTTTACTGAAATATTTGATGATTTTTTGATGAATTTTGATGAATTTTGAAATATCAAATAGCAAAAGTGCAAACACTGGATAATAGCTTACCAGTTATAGAGAATGTACTTTTCAATAGAAGTAGCATAAAACTTGATGTCTTGACCACTACATTGATAACTTTATCCATGTTATCGTGACTGATAGGTGACTTGTTTTCAATCAGTGTATCCACATCTTCGATATCATACTCCTTATTATCATCTGGGTTCACGATGACATCATATTTGGTTGGCTCGACTGGGAGGTCATCACCTGATGGAGCTTTTTGACACTTCACTTTGCGTATCTCATATCTATCATTTATTTTTAGGACAACGAGGTACTCCATATTCTCAAGTGTATTCAAGAGATTTGTTATATCACTATTGGAAGCAGTTGATATATCATTTTGAAGACCATTCAATATTTGTAATAGGTTTGCATTATTGGTATTGAGACTGGTGAATAGATTGGCATATGTTTTGATATTATTTGTTGCATTGAGATTATTTGATAATGAGGAGCCAAATAGATTCAGTTGACCATTAGGATATATATCTGTATTCTCAAATCCGGATTTCTTCACAAACCCATTAATGTTAGATAATAATGATTGAATCGAAGTATTGGATGAGTTGTATGTTTTGATGACATCATTTATACTTGACGGATTGTGTGGTTGAATTATGTTGTTGTTATCGATATAATTCATTTGACTCAATGATATATCTGTGTTCGCCAAATCACTCAAATCAACCCCATCTATATTTAGGTCATGATAATATTTGGTTAGATTATTAAAATTGGTTCTCAATAATTCCATCAGTTTATTATAAGTGGTACAATATTGTGTATTTGTAGCACCATCAGCGAAGACAGGTAAGCTTTGCCCACCAGTAATAGTTAAATCTTTAAATGAATCAATTTTAAAGTCCTTTCCTAATGCCATTTGGTCAACTTCAGCTTTGCTATATATATTATTGAATGCGACTGGTTCACCATCCTCTCGTGTGAAACTGAATTGTTCGTTACCTTCATCATCTTCAGCTACTTCTATCGACAAACCTTTATCCTTTAACTTGGTTGCTTCATTACAACGAAAAGCATATGGTACAATAGACATTTTAACAGATAGTAAAATGTTGTGTTCAGTTAATAGTAATGCAACAGATTATAGTCTGGTGAAGCTAAATGTAGACATACCTTGGAAATGTGATTATGTGAAGTATTATGTTTCCTCAATCAATACAAAGGGGAATATATTGATAGTAACTAAGGATGACTATTTGATGTTTTCATATGAGGACGGAAATAATGAACGTTCGCTGATGATAGAATTTAAAGACACATATTATTACTCAATGCTTGGATTGGTTAAATACTTGAATAGTTGTCAAAACATAATTGTGTTCAAAAATATTGATGGTAGGACAATGAGTTTATCGAGTCAGCATAAAGTATCGTTCATTAGAGGTTCTCATAGAGCTAAACTGATAACAGGATTATATAGTGTAAAGAATGAAGTTGTTATACCTGCTAACAATGAGACAGTTGTACCTGATTTGCCAATATTGGATTATGCCAATAGATTATATCTCGTATCACTACAAGGTCAAGCTGTACATAGTATTATAGGAGAACATGAATATACACCATCCGTGATTGCAACAGTTGATACTGTTATAGAACCACAGGCACCTATTATAATTGATTACGATTCATCTAAACCAATCAAAATTAAAACATTTACAGATTCACTAAAACACATCGAAATGAGGCTAGTAGATTTCATGTACCAACCTGTCATATTAAAGTCTCCATTATTTGTCAACATTAAAATTAAACCTGCAGGGACAACTAATATTGACACGCCAACGAATCATTAAGCTTGGATTCAATTAAAGATTTATTTTTGAGTAGGTATCGGGTGTACATGAAGTGGTTGCATGAATAGATGTATGTGATGAGATATGGGAGATGATTGCATGAGTGGATGTGTGTGATGGTTGCATGAGATGATTGCTGTAGGAGTATGCTAGATAGGTTGCGATACAAGATATGGGAGATGATTGCATGAGATGATTTGCATGAGATGATTGCTTGAGTGGATGTATGAGATGGATTGCTTGAGTGGATGTATGAGTGGATGTATGTGATGGGTTGCTTGAGTGGATGTATGAGATGATTGTTTGAGATGGGTTGCTTGAGATGATTGCATGAGATGATTGCATGAGATGGGTTGGTATTAAGTAGTTATACATAGTGAAGGGGGGATAGATAACTAGTATAAGCAAATGGGGCTCTCCGTGTAGGGTGGCTGGGTGGGGGTTGCTTGGGGGCTGTTTGGAGATATGGTTTATTATAGCGAGGGAGCTTTTCAAAGCGAGGGAGCTATAATATAAAACATCTCCAAAGTACCTCAAATTATCGTCTCTTCAGGAAGCTTTCAAAGCCAGAGAGCCCCATTTGCTTATACTAGTTATCTATCCCCCCTTCACTATGTATAACTACTTCATCTAATCTTTTTTATTCTCATCTTTCTCATTCAATCCAATCTATTCTCATTTATTCTTCTTTATTTTCATCTTTATAATTTAATATTTCTTATTCTTATCTTTTTCAATTAGTCTTTTCTATTCTCTTCTATTTCATCTAATTTAACTTATTCTCATTTTTCTTATCTAATTTCTCTTATTCTTTTTCATCTGACACAATCTCTCTTATCCTAATCTTTCATATCCATTTTCTTCTATTCTCTTCTATTTCATCCAATTTTTCTTATTCTCATTTATCTTATTCAATCTTTCTTATTCTCATTCTCTTCTATCTTATCCAATCTCTCATATTCTCTTCTATCTCATTTGATCTTTCTTATTCTCTTCTATCTCATTTAATCTTTCTCATCCAATCTCATTTATCTTATCTAATCTCACTTATTCTCTTCTCTCTAAATTAATCTTTCTCATCCAATATCACCTATTCTCTCCTATTTCATCTAATCTTTCTTATTCTCTTTCATCTTATCCAATCTCATCTATTCTCTTCTATTTCATCCAATTTTTCTTATTCTCATTTATCTTATTTAATCTTTCTTATTCTCATTCTCTTCTATCTTATCCAATCTCTCATATTCTCTTCTATCTCATTTGATCTTTCTAATTCTCTTCTATCTCATTTAATCTTTCTTATTCTCTTTTATCTTATCCAATATTTATTATTCTCATTCTTTTCTATCTTATCCAATCTCTCTTATTCTCTTCTTTTTTATCCAATTTCATCTATTCCCGTTTAATATTATTATTATTATTAAAAAAGGTTTGAGTTAAAAAAAATTCTCTTTATTAAAAAAACCGATAAGTGTAGCATTTTATCTTATCAAATCTTTCTTATTCATCACCAATAAGTGTAGTATTCCGGTGATGAGTTGCTTTTATGCTGAGTTGTTTTTTGGCTAAGTTGATTCTTGGCTAAGTTGATTCTTTGCTGAGTTGATTCTTGGTTGAGTTGCTCCTTGGCTGAGTTGATTCTTGGCTGAATTGTTTCTTGGCTGAGTTTTTCCTTGGCTAAATTGTTCCTTTGTTGAGTTGTTTCTTGGCTGAGTTGTTCCTTTGTTGAGTTGTTTCTTGGCTGAGTTGTTCCTTTGTTGAGTTGTTTCTTGGCTGATTTGCTACTTGGCTAAGTTGTTTCTTGGCTGAGTTGTTCCTTTGCTGAGTTGTTTCTTGGCTGAGTTGCTCCTTGGGTAAGTTGTTTCTTGGTTGAGTTGTTCATTTGCTAAGTTGTTTCTTCGCTGAGTTGATACTTTGCTGAGTTGCTCCTTGGGTAAGTTGTTTCTTGGGTAAGTTGTTTCTTGGCTGAGTTGTTTCTTGGGTAAGTTGTTTCTTGGCTAAGTTGTTTCTTGGCTGAGTTGTTTCTTGGCTGAGTTGTTTCTTGGCTGAGTTGTTTCTTGGCTGAGTTGCTCCTTGGCTGAGTTGCTCCTTGGCTGAGTTGTTTCTTGGCTGAGTTGTTTCTTGGCTGAGTTGCTCCTTGGCTGAGTTGCTCCTTGGCTGAGTTGCTTATTGGCTGAGTTGCTTATTGGCTGAGTTGCTTATTGGCCGAGGACTGATTAAAAAATAATCTAATTGAATTAATATAATTAATAATAATAAATAAATTTAATCTAATTCAATTAATTCAATTAATAAAAAAAAATCCATTTTGAATGAAAACTACCTTTTATTCGCAATTTTGTGCTTAAAAAAGAGAAGATTCCAGTGTTTGCATTTATTACAATTCACAATTGTAAAAGTTTGCAAAACTTTGCAAAAATTGTAATAAAATAAGAGGAAAAAAAGAAGAAAAATAAGTTATAGAGAAAAATGTGGTTAATAAATTAGTAGTTAACTATTTTAATAACGTTTTTTGACTTTTTGAATGTTACAATTTTCTTCTCAATTTACTACAATTTTTCATTCAATTTTCAATGTTACAATTGTAATCAATTGAGAGAAAAGTTGTAATAAATTGAGAAGAAAATTGTAATAATTGAGAGTAAAATTGTAGTAATTGAGAAAAAACTTGTAGTAATTTGGATGCAAATTGTCTTGAAATTTTTTATTCCTGATCATTTTTATTTCATTTAATCATACCTAATTATTAATTTAGAAGACAAATTATAATTATTTTCGACCAAATGGATCAAAAATTTAAATTATATATTTTATTTTACTGAAATAATAAAATATATAAATATAACTATGATATAAAGATTGAAATATTAAATATGATTCAATATAATGCACATTATTTGGATATTTTTTTATATTTTGGATATCAAATATTATAAATTAAAAAGGATTCTTATTAAAATCAACTTTTATTAAGATAATACTTTAATATCTATAGATATTTTAAGATAAAATTACAATTATTAATATTTTCCAAAAAAATGATTAAATATTAAATAAAAAAAATATCTAGATATCAATTTCAATCATATTTATAAATTAATATTTAATATATAGTTAAAATATAGGGTTTTTATAATGACTTTTTTCAGTTTTTTCTCATTTGATTAATTGATTTTTTTAAAATTTATTATAGTCATGATAAAAATGGAACTGAAGGAAAAAATCAACAATATTATGCTAATAATATATAAATCTATGTGATTCAATGCATACAATTAACAATGCATTTGATGAAAAATTCAAAGAAATGTGGTTACATTTTCATGAAAAAAATTACTACAATTGTAACTTGTAATACTGTAAAACACTGAAGATTCATTGTAAGAATAATACGGAGATTTTAAATATCACAAAAGAACTGCAAAAAAGTTGATTTTAAAATTGAGAGGGCCAGCGTTTATATATATATAAAGTGGCTGGAAAAAGTTGCCAACGATGACCTTTTTAAGGATATATTTTAATGAAAGTTATAATTAATTATATTTAAATTATATTAAATATTATTAATATGTAATAAAAAGTAATAATTAAAAAAATATGAAGATATATATATATATCTTATATTCAATGCTCAATTGAAATGCTAAGAAAAATTTAACAAAATTTGTTTAAAAAAATGAAACATAAACATTTTTTTATATGCAACAAATAATGAAACAATGATTTCTTTTTTATATCGCATTGTTTAAATGCTGAAAAAATGCTTTTAAGGCCACCGTTGGCAACTTTTTCCTGTCGTCGGCAACTTTTTCAGGCATCTATATAGATAACGGATATGTGAAGTAATCAGTTAAAAAAGTTTACAAAATTTTAATACGTTAAAAAATTTTCAATATTGATAATCGATATTTTATTTTTATTCATTATTGATATCAGAGATAAAATTTTTGATTTGATATTGATATCAGAAAAATGGATCAATTATCGATATCGAAAATCGAGACTTAACAAGCCTATTTTGGTCAAATGTTTAAAAATGTATATTTTGTTGATTTTAGTCAAAATAAATATTTGTTAATACAATCTGGAAGTTTAAAACCAAACATTATTTACTTTAAAATTCATTATTATTCCATGTGTCATTTATTTCAGATCAATATTATATATATATATATATTTGACTAAATATTTAGTCAAAAAAATTAATAATTCTTTTTTATTTTTTTAAAAATAGAGATTTTATTTTAAAAAATTATTAAATAATAATATATATATATTTAAAATATTAATATTTATTTTAAATAATAATTATTAAAGAAAACACCGAGATATTTTTAATTTTTAAGCCCTAAAAGTTTTACTGTTAATTTTCCTCAGAAAAAATGATAGTACAATATCAAGATGACATCATATTTTATTCAAATCTTAACAGTAATTCAAATTCAAAATTTTTCATTTTTCCATCATATTAATTATTTGTCTTCATGATCAAAGCAAAAATTTGTATCAAAAATCTTTGCATAAAAGATATACCTTTTAGATCAAATCGAATCTTTCTTAAAATCAAATCGGGTAAAAGCTCATTTATAACTTCGAAATACAAAATCAATAAAAATAACACAGTTACATTTGATAACATGATAATCATGCCTTGCATCTTCAAAAAAGCCAAAAATGGAAGAAACCAATGCCAAATCAGATTTTCGTTTCGTTTTGAAGAAAGTAACAGAAATAATTTTACAAGATATGGCTCATTTAATATCAAAGATTTAGATTATGACGATATAAAAGTTAATCCATATTGTATTTGCAGGAATTTAGACAGATGTCTGGAATTGCCTCAAGTTGAATGCCAAATAATGGTTCAAAACTACTTCATGCTGGATAATTCCGCTAATAATGAAATGAAAGAAAATATGAAAGCATATAGTTACCAAAAAGATCAAAGGGAGTGCATCGTGATCAAATATTTATTAACTCAACCATCTTACAGCGATCCATCTAAAAAATCTGATGCAATCAAGAATTCTTGATATATATTATAAGCCTTGAAGGAGATGCTTTATTTCTTTTTCATATTAACAAGAAATTTGTAAACTTTTATTAGTTAACATATTTGAAAAATGAAAAATGAAAAATGAAAGAGATTGGATTTTCCCTGGAATAGTCAGTAATGATTCCAAAGAAATGGAATTATTTTATATTTGTTATTAAAAATCTTTTATTATATTATTTTATATTATATCTTATGATATTTTCTTAGAAATCATTTTTTAACTTTTTTGACTTGTGTTTGGTATTGAAGCATTTTGGTAGGTTTAATTAGCATTATAGATCAAAAATAAATATGTTAATGATTTGAAAATTTTCTCTTTGTGACTTAATCAGATGTTATTCAAGTGATTAATGTTTTTTCCTGTTCTAGTAAAAACCATATTTTTGAGTTTTAATATTGAAAAAAAAATATTATGTTGATAATTGGTCAATTTATTTTTTGAATTAACTTAAACAATTATTCAATAAGATTTTTCAAAAATAAATATGAGTTTAAAAACAATTATTCTGTCATCAACAGGCTCAAAAAACGTTATTGTAGATAATAATTAACTTACCTTTATATTTTGTGAAGGATAAATCCGTGTGGACAACATTTTTGCAGAATTTATTTCGCCAACTGTTTCCCATCTTCATCATTCAGATCCCACATTCAATCAATTGTGCTGCATACAGCCAAAGGGCTCAGCAAATTAGAAAGTCAAAAAAACAACTAGTATCGATTCTTCTTCATAATAAATAACTTTTTAACAAGATCTATGAGACAGTTAAGCAACTGGAAGAACTCGAAGTCTGCAAAATCATGAAAAGCACGACAAAAGAAATCAGAACCGACATAGAAGGCATTATCTACCTGATTGACAAAAGAGTTAAAAACTATTTCAAAGCCATTTTTTCACTCAATTATTTGCAGCGACCATTTAAGGATTGAAATTGAAGATACTTTGAATACTTTGAATGTAATGAGAATGAAGGCGGTATTGTAGGTGTCATGTCTTTTATTGAGGAAGTGAAAATAAAAAAGCTGAGTGACAGCAAATTCAAGGACATGCAGCTAGTCGATTCAGCCAACATCACAACAAGACTGTGGCGAAATATCATCTGATCCTTTCCTATAGTCATAAATGCGATGCCTGGCACTCATTTTTCTAAGAAGTTGGAAAATAAATAATAAAAACTGATATATTTTTTTTTAATAACTGATGGATGAAATTAATCATCTTCTAAGATGCCCCTTAGAACTTTTTTATCTTGTTTGTTCAATTCACTATATACAGTGCTTAAAACTGTTCCAGATACGCTACCTTCAATTGTTCCTGCAATTGCTCCAACAGTGGCTCCTGCAGCTGCTAGTTCAGCCACTGTGGCAGATAAACTTGCTGCTGATGTTCCGAAAGTGGCAGCACCAATTGCAGCACCAATACCTGAGCATAATAATGCTATTGATGCAGTTCCAACGCCAAGTCCAATTAAGAAATTAACGAACCTTTGGAGATGCTTTCGCTTTTTCATTTTTTTAATCAAACTAGGCATATAGTTCTCAACATTGTCATGAATTAGAGTAAACAAGTTTTTTTTTAAGTTCATCACTTGTGGTATTAGTTCAGCATATTTTGGTCTGACTTTTAGGTAGAATCTTTTCCCTGCATTTTCTATGAGAAGAGATACCAAAAGCATGTATAATTTGAATTCATCGTCTGTAATTCCTTTTAAGATATTTTGCTTATTTTCCATGAAACCAATTATTCTAGGTATTTTTTTTATCATAATTTCTGATATTTCAGTTGATATAACAGTAGCCTGATTTATTATCCATTGAATGTTTTGGTTCTTTATTGTTGGAACTTGTCTGTCGATATTTCGGAGACCATTTCTTCGAATTTCATTGAGTCTTAATTCAACTTCATTTATTTGATAATAATTTCTGTTTATATTTTGAAGTTGAAAATGATTGAATTCTCTAATAAATTCATTATGCAAAATTTCTTTTATATTATTTTCATCTGTTTCAATCATTTCTAAAGTATTTGATACTTTTATTTGACTTTGGTTCAATTGGAAATTTGTTACTATTGAATCAATGTTTAGCCGTTGATTCGCAAGAAAATTAATTTTCGTAACAATTATTTGTATAATATTTCGTTTGATCTCTGGAACTTCTCTTCGAATACGTTGTATATCATTATTTTGAATGTTCTCAATTTTTATTCTGATATCATCATTTTGGAAATAATTTTGATTAATGTTATCTCTACTCCTGAATTGATTGAATGCAGTGTTATATTCTCTTTCTAACTGTAAAAATATATTATCTTGATTTGTTTCAATCAATGTTCTTCGATCTGATAAACTAATTTGGTTTTGCCTTTCTATAAATCTTTGCTTTAGTTCATTTACATTGATTGTATTATGATAGAGATTATCAATTTTGGTAAGAATTTTCTCTAATGCATGTCTAGAAATTGATTCAACAGAACCATTCAATTGAGTTGCTGCTCTGTTATTGATATCACGAATAAGAATATTTACTTCATCGTATGTAAAAAAATTTTGATTTAAATTGACCAAGACAGGAGTGAAATTAGTCATATATTGAGCCATCAAATCTCCGAAAATACCGCGTTCATCCACTGGGACATAATTTAGTAAATTTAAGGTATCCAAATTTCTATTGAAAAGATTAATTATTGAGTCTATTGATTCGATCTGATCAAATTCGTTCTCTATTTCACGGAAAATAGCATTTAGTATGACATCTTGTTCATTGTTTTGAACAGTATTAAAATTAAATGCTTGAGTATTTTGAAATGCATCTGAAAATGTTCTTAAAATGTCATCTGCATTCATATGATTTGTAATATTGTTGTTAGTTAAGATTCTTAAAATATCATTTATAACGAATCTAAAGCCCATATAGTATGAATTATTTTGATGAAATGGATCCATTCGACGATTATAAGGTGGGAGAGGTTTCATATTAATGGTAATATTTCTTTGATGACGGATGAGTCTAGGCTGTATATCATCAGCAAGAATTTGTGATATTCTATTGTAACTGTCTAATTCAGGTTGTGAATAATCAATATCATCCAAAAAGTCAACATTACGAACAAGAGTCAATAAATTTATTTGCTGGTTATTGATGACTTGAGCCATTCTAAATAATGATATGAGTAGCATTGATTCATCTTGATTATTATTCATATCAGCAAAGTAAATGATGCATGATGCTATTGAGAAAAGTGGTACACAAAGTTTACTGAAAAATATTGTATTTTGTTCAGTATTAATTCCTCGTCTATGACTTCCAAATCCTTCGATATCACAAATAAAAAGTGCTGTGTTATTGTTGTCAATATAATCATTAATGTTCCATTGCCCTGCAATATCATTAACAAATATTGGTCCATCTAAAGTAACGCCACTATTTTCTTCTTTCCACCCGTTTCCTATTTTATGTTTGTCATTTCCTGTTAGCAAAGAAATAAATGATGTTTTTCCTCTTTGAAAGCCTCCAATGACGACGGCAAATACAATACTTCTCCCATCAGCTCGTCTAATCGCTTCATGAAATGCTTCAGAATTAAATACTATGCTATTATCTTCATTTACTGTAACAATTTGAACAGGATCTCGATGTATTGTTGGAAACATTTTTTTTTAATTTGATAAAAAAAAAATGAAGTGTTAAAATTTTCATTTTTAATTTGAAAAAAAATAATGAAGTGCTAAAATTTTCTAATAATTTAAGGGAACAAGAACCAATTTGGCCATTAAATATGATTTTTGGCATTTTTTTGAATATAGTTATCAAATGGAAGAAAAACCTTCACCGCTTTTTGTAAACTCATTTGTGACAAAAACGAATATTTTGGATTCATTTTTATTTTTTTGATATTAAATTTACAATTCTTTTTTAATTTTTATTGACTCATTACCTCCTTGATCATGTCAAGGTTCAATAAAATCGATATCATGTTTGCAATTTTCATAATCGATATCAATTATTTATTAGTAAAAGCTTATGAAAAAGATCAATATCATCTTATATCTTTTTTTTTTTTTTTTTTTTTTTTTTGATAAAAAATATGTATTGTCATATTATAAAAAACCATATCTTTTTTTTTTTACTTGAAATTTATAATATAACCAGCATAAAATTGTAAAATTGTTAACAATATCAAATAAACTGTCGATAAGTATCATTAATTTTCAAGATAAAATGAGACAATTTAAAAAAAAACAAGACAAAAACAATATAAAAAAGAAAATTTCACCATTATAGTATAAAATCAATGTTCTGCTTCAACAACTTGATACTGAATATAATCAATTGAGATACTGGGCTAATTCTTGATTTATATTATGAATAAAGTAATTAGATAAATTTTGAATTCAAATTAATCGTTTTTGTCATGAAACAGTTTCCAAAAAGTTAATAACTATTCAAAAATCTAGATTCCTTCCGAGAAGCATTTAAAAATCGTGCCACGTAATTTTATTTTTTATTTTTTATTGAAAAAACTTTTTTTAGTAAAAAAGAGCTAAAAATATCTATTTAATAATTTGTTTATAAATTGTGCCACAAAGATCAAGATTTAAAATAAAAAACATTCATATATCAGTTGAATTAATTATCAAGAATATGAAACCTTCATTTAACTCCAACTTCTCTTGAATGTTATGAAAATGAACTGCATTTTTACTTCCAAAAAGTGGTCTTTTTGTATTTCTGTTTATTTCACTTTTTTAGTGACGGAAATCTTCATAATAGAAATCATCAGAAAAACAATTATCATTCATATCTAATACACTATTATATGAAATCTTATCATTTCAAATGAAGATGATTTTTTTTAAAAGTTTGCTTTATAAGCTATTCTATGAAATGTCACATTATTACCAAGTCCTGCTTTTTGTATTTTTACAGATGATGAAATAGTGATTTCATTCATATTAGAACAATCCTTAAGAGCATCAATTCCAATATATTTCACTGATCTTGGAATTAATATAGATGGCAATGATGTGCAATAACTGAATGCATTTGAACCAATTTTCTCTAGTACAGTAGAAGGAATTATTACTTCTTCAAGGGAAGTACATTTCGTGAAGGCTTCATCATCAATGATTGTCACCAATTCTGGAATTGTTAACACTTTTAATTTTGAACAACCTGAAAATGCAGCTTTTGGGATATAAGTGACGCTTTCAGGAATTAATATTTGTTTCAATGATGAACAAAGAGCAAAGCATCTTGATTTGATTTCTTTTGCTTTTGATATATCAAAATTTTCAAGATTCGAACAACTTTCAAATGCCGATTCTTCAATAGTTTCAACTTCAAAATTACCATTGATTTGATTAATCAAAGAACAACCTTTAAAAGCAGATTTTTTGATATGTTTTAGAGGCAAGCTTGGTGTACTTTCCATATTAATATTTAATGTTTTCAAAGACGAACATCCTTCAAAAACACTTTCTTCAATTGATTCTAAGGCATAATTATTAATACTAAATAGTTCCAATGAAGAGCAATTTTTGAAACTATTTGAAAGAAATTTATTAATATTAATTTTTATCTCTTTGACTGAAGAACATCCTTCAAATGAATTTGGCATGATTGTTTTAATTGTGTTGACATTTATTTGCTTTAAAGAAGAACAATTTTTAAATGCAAATGAATCAATGAAGTCAATATTTTCAGCTTTAATTTTTCCTAATGAAAAGCACTCTTCAAATGCATGGGACATAATGTTTTTTACAGTTTTGCAATTAATATTTTATAATTCAAGAAAATGCTTAAATGCATTAGAGCCAACAAATCCAATAGCATCAATATCTATCTCTGATAATGATTTGCATCCTTCGAATGAATTTGGCATGATTTTATCAACTTTTTTGCATTTGATCTTTTTTAACGATGTACATTGTTTAAACGCATATGAATCAATTAATCTGATATAATTGATGTTAACTGAATTCAATGATGTGCAATTTTCAAATGCATTTGAATTAATAATGTCTATATTTTCCATTGTTACTTCTTTTATTGAATAGCATCCTTTAAATGCATTCGAACCAAGATTTCCAATGCTTTCTATCTTCACATCTTTTAATGAAGTGCATCCTTCGAATGCACTACATTCAATATTTTTAACATATTTGAAACTTATCGATCTGATATTAAAGCATCCTTGAAAGCAATTCTTTCCTAAAAATGAAATTGATCCTGGGCAAAAAACTTTCTTCAATGTAAAACAATTTTGGAAAGCATTATTTCCAATACTTTCTTTCAGAAATCAAAGAGGAAAGTGAAGTTATTTGATCACAAGTTTTCTTATTGTAAACATTGTTGTAAAATTTGTTGTAAGCATCCTGATTTTCTGCATTTTTTTGAACGAAATATTGGCGAGGTGAAGTGGTACCTGTTTTTGAAAATGTTGGAGGTTTGACTATTATGTCATCTGCAATTTTTTCGATATAAGAGCGCAATTCATCATAATTAACATCATCCAAGCAGTATTGCATTGCTTCCCTATAATCAAGGTCACTTATTTTGCCTTTTTCATAAGGAACAAATTTTCCATTGTGATACAAACTTAGCATTTGAAAGATCTCTGAAAAAGTTGGTCTCTCGTTGACATTATCAGACCAACAACGTTCAATGAGGTTTTTTAATCCTTCTTTAATAGGTCCTGTAAACTTTGGTCTGATACCATTTATAATATCAATAATAAATTTAAATATCGCTTTTGGTATCGAATCTTTATAAGCTTTTGTTGATGTCAAAATTTCGTACATAAGTATTCCAAAAGAATAAACATCTGCTTTTGGGCCATAATTTTCACCTTTTAAGACCTCTGGGGCAGCATATAACAATGTTCCGATATTATTTGTAGATTGATACATTGAATTATCTGGATCAAAAAATTTTGAAAGGCCAAAGTCTGAAATTCTTGGAGAGTAATCATCATCTATAAGGATATTAACTGGCTTAATGTCTCGGTGGATTACATTTTTTTTATGCAATATCATCATACCTCGGGCAATGCCAACAAGAATGATTTGTCGCTTGGTATTATTATAACCAATTGGATGTGAACTTTCTTGGTCGATTAATTTTGAAAGAGATCCTTTAGCCATATATTTCATTATGATCGTTAAATAATTATTATTTTCAAAGTCTTTTTCTGAATAACCAATGAGTTCAATGATTGTTGGGTGCTGTGTTTTAATTAAAATATCAATTTCACGTTCACTGTTTTTAATTGATATTTCTGGTTTATGATTGACTTTTGCTGCAAAAATCTATCCTGTATTCTTATTTTTAATTTTAAACACTGTACCAAATGAGCCTGATCCAATTTTTGTTATTTTTTCATAATCTTTTCCTATATCTTCAATGATTAAAAATTTTTCTTTGGGGTCTTCTTTTTTCTTTAATCGACCATCGTTTTTCTTGGGAATAGTTATATTTGGCATTCTTGGAGTGAGCAACATTTTTTATTTTTTTTATAAACTGTATTTCCAAATTTTCTTTACACAAATAAAAGCAATTTTGCCCATTTGTCAAATTGATAAAAAATCAGTTTTGCCCTAGTTATATTTGACTAAATAAAATTATTATTCATTTTATTTATGAGGTTATTATTTATATATCAAAATAAAATAAAATTACCTTCTGTATTAGGAAATTTGGCTATATTTAAGCATCTAAGATATTACATCCCAAATGTTCAAAAAACATTTGCATGGCTTCAGGATTGAAAATCATCATCTGTAACAATTATGCTGCATAAAAATCTTTTTCTTTGCAATTCATGTATAAAAATGCTTGGCTTAAGGCTTTGGAATTAAATAAAGCCAAGCATTTTTAGTCTTTGAAAAAAGACGTTAAAATTATTTCAATTTCAAAGAAAAGATGGAAAAAGTTTAAAATTTTTAAAACTTTTTGAACATTAGAAAATTTTGAAGAAATGAGCATTGCAAATAGAGAAATTAACCCTCAAGAATATGAATATTTAACATCACAGTTTCCACATGTTTCTCCCAAAGTGATACGAGATTTACTCGAACTTTATAATTATGACGATACTCTATTTACACTACAAACATTCTATCCTCCTAAAAACGAAGCAATATCACAAAATGAATTAGATCAAATGATCGCAACTTTGCTTGAAAATTATGATATTGATATTGATTATTGTAAAAATTTACTCCAAGATACTCAATATGATTTACAGAAAGCTAAAGAAATCCTAGATCAACACAAAAAATATAAAGAAGAAGAAAATTTACAGATGATCCAAAATGATTATTTAATTGCTAAAACTTGTATGGATGACCAAATTTCACCTCATGCAATGCAACCACAAGATAATCATCCAAATAGTAAGAAAATAGCCGTATTTAAAGATGATCAAGTAATGTTTGTTAATGGAAAAAACAAAAAAAGATGCAAAAAAGGAAAAAAATCTAGCCAATTAATAAAAATTGATAGAAAAAGAAATGAAAACCAAAATACAAAAATTATCAGTCAAAAACAAGACAGTTACAAAGATAATGACAATATCAATTCATATGAATCAAAATTTTCAGATTCAAGCTCCAATGAAAACGAATCAATAAACAAAGGCCAACAACAATCAATAAACAATGAAAACAATTCACAGCAAAAAGTATTTGATTATGATACTGACGATGATAATGAAATTAAATCAACAGAAAAAGTTTTACCACAAAAAATATGTAATTATGAATATGACTACTATTATGATGATGAAGAAATTAAATCAACTGAAGATTTTCCTCAACAAAGATTAGATAATGATGATATTGAAATTAAATCAACTGAAAATTTTCCTCAACAAAGATTAGATGACGATGACGATGATGAATACAAAGAAGCAAAAAGAAGGGCCAAAAATTCAAATTATTCGGCTAATAAAACCACAAAAAATCCGCGAAGATACTATAAACCGCCCGAGTTAGTTGTGAAGGAGATCGACCTTCATGGCGTGCGAGAAGTTGACGCTGAAGAGATTGTTCGTCGTTCTTTGAATGATGCACAAGACAGCAACGTGGCAACAATACGTTTCATCACCGGCGCCGGCCACCATTCGCAGAACAGCAGGTCTGTTTTGAGGCCGCTTGTGTTCAAAATATGCCGCAAGATGGGCTACAAGCCATGCCTGTCGGCCGACAAAGGATGCGTGATCTGCAAAATTAAGTGAAAATTTAATTTTGGAGCAAACAAATCTTTTGTTTAAACTGATGGTTATCATGTCATTTGCCGGGGTTTTCGTATTTCTTAAAGATTGCAAAAAAATTATTTGATCATTTCTTCATTGTTTGTTTTCTGTTGAAGAAATTTCCTCATCTGTGAGGTTTATAGGTTCTGATGCATTTGAATAATATTTTTCGTTTGATTGTTACAAAGTAAACATCATTCAAGGGATGTACTTCATTGACCAGATTTTCAATTCAATTCCATCTTCAATTTGTGTAATTCATTGAAAAATGTTGTTTATTGGTAAATGTTGCATTATTAATGACACTTGCTGGCTATTCCCATTTTATTGGCTTTTCATTATTTTTTATTAATAAAGGAATTAAATTTTCAAATCAGTCTTTAAATTTCACAGCTTTTACTTCCTGGATAATCAAGATAGAAGAAAACGGCCCTAATCTTTTTAAGTTATTTTAACAAATTTTAACATTTAATTGTTAATAAAAAATTACACCAAAGTAATAGTGCATGATTAAATTCCAATAATTCTTTAGTGTTATTTTCTAAGGTTTGAAATAAATGAAGGCCAGAAAGGAATTTTTTTTTTGAATTAATCAACTTACTATATATATTTATGTTATAACGGTCGAGTTTTGTCTAATACATCGGTATTTTAAAAAAGAATAGCAATGTCGCATTCCTTTTTATTCGATATTTTTTATATTTTAAAAATATGAATTGTAAAATATTTTTTTGGTCGTAATTTTTCATCCATTTACTTCTTTTTCGCATTCTTTTCAACATTTTTATAAAATAATTACCCTCATTAAATATCTTCTTTTTTCACTCTTACCAATAAAGCTCCTTTGAAATTTTCAATGTAAGTTGGGAAATTGAAAGAAATTCAATTTTTTAATATATCAATATCTTTTTCAATTTTTTTTTAAAGATATATCAACTAAATATAAAGCGTTTATATTATATAATAATGATGTTTTTAATGTTATTTTCAATAAAAATCATTTTTTGTTGAAGAAAATAGGAAAATTAACTAAAGTAGTATTTTATTAATATAAATTTAGCTTAATTTTACAATTTATCAAAGAAGCAAAAATATATTACTATTTGTAAATAAAAAGCATTTGCATTATAACCTGTGAAGTAGCCAGAAATAATTAATTTTCAATAGATTTTGAATATTTGAAATAATTTATGGTTTGAATATTCAATAATTCAAAATCTATAGTTATATATATTATTTTAAAAATGGGAAATTTCATAAGTTCTGATCCTCCTTCTTATGTTACTTATTCTTCAAATGCAACAGGTCAAGAAGTTACACCATATTCAATCCGCAGACATCCAGATTTTGCTTCAGGTGTTTTTCAGCTCCCAGATAACATGCCAGATGCCCAATCATTTTATCTACAATCGATGAAATCATTCAAAGAACGTGATTATGTAGGCAAACGAATTTTCGATCCCAAGACGAATCACAGAGATAAAAATTTTACATATATCAAGTATAAAAATGCATTTGAAATATCAAAGAATTTTGGAGCAGGCCTAGTTAAATACGGTGTTCAAAACAAGACGTTTGTTTGTCTCTACAGTGAAAATCGCCCAGAATGGATATTGACGATGGATTCCTCCTATCTTTATGGCTTTGTTACTGTTACATTATATGACACATTTACAGTAGATGCTTTAGAGTTCTCTATTACAAATTGCAAGTCCGAGTACATTATTGTTTCAAAGAAAAATTTCCCTAGATTATTATCCTGTTCAAACGAAGTACTCAAACAATTCAAACTGATCGTTTATTTCGATGATATCGACGAAGTTCCAACAGAATCGAAAGAAAAACTTGAAAATTTAGGAATTTTATTCAAATCATACGAAACACTCCAATCAGAAGGTAAAGAAGAAAATTGTGAATATCCAAAAATTGATCCAGAACAAATTCTCTACATTTGTTACAGCTCAGGAACGACGGGATTTCCAAAGGGAGTAATGATTAGCCATCGATCATTCATTACTAATCTTCTTGCGATATCATCAGAAGGAAGTCCAGCTACTTTTACACGGCATCTTTCTTATTTGCCATTGTGTCATGTCTTTGAGAGAATGTGCACAAGTTGCACTTTATTGTCAGGCGGCAAAATTGGTGTTTTTTCAGGTGATGTTCGTCTATTGTCAGAAGATTTACGAAGTCTTCAACCAACAGTCTTAATTGCTGTTCCTCGTGTCATTCAACGTATGCATGATGCTGTTATGAATGAGGTCAACAAGAAAGGTTTCTTAATGAGAACTTTGTTCAATGTTGCTTGGTCAATAAAACGTGTTTTGATGATCAAAGAAATGAACTACAAATGGATTGATAAGTCTGTCTTCAACAATGTGAAGAAAGTTATGGGTTGCATGAATGTTGAACAAATTGTTACAGGTAGTGCTGCACTTCCACGTGATCTTCATGAAAATATGCAAGTCATGTTAAGCATTCCAATTCGTTCTGGTTACGGTTTATCAGAAGGAGGAAGTGGAAACACATTGAATCCATTCAAAATTCAACATATAAAATATGGAACTAACGGTTATCCTTTGAGAAATGTTGAGCTTCGAATTGTTCGTGTTCCTGAGTTCAATGATGAAGAAGGTTGTGGTGAAATTCAAATGGGTGGCAGTGGTCTTTGTAGTGGTTATTTATATGATGATGAAGCAACAAAAAATTTGTTCACTGACGAAAGTCACACGTGGATTCATACTGGAGACATTGGAAAGTTTGACGAACAAGATGCTTTATTGGTTGTCGATAGAATGAGATCAATCTTTAAGCTGGCTCAAGGTGAATATGTTGCTGGAGATTTACTTGGAAACTTTTTCGAAGAATCACCTCTCATTGAGCACATTTTCGTTTATGGCGATTCATCTCGTCAATTTCTCGTTGCAGTTGTTGTTCCTCTCAGATCGGAAGTGGCAAGATTCTTGGAAAAACCAAAGATTACAGATGAAGAGTTTAAAGAAGCTTGCCAATCAAAGAGTCTTAACCAGAGAATCATGAATGATATCACTGAAATAGCAAATAGAAAGAAATTGCTGGGATATCAGAAAGTCGTTTCAATTTACTTGACTAGTGATGAATGGTCAGTTGAAAACGGCATCATTACACCAACATTCAAACTAAAAAGAAAAGTTTTATTTGAAAGATATAAGAAAGAAATTGAGGATTTATATGCAAAAGGAAGGTAAGTAAAAGCATTCTTATTTTATTATTTTACTTTTTTTCTTGTTTAATTGAGAAAATACTCTTACTTCAAACTTCTTATGCTTGAATAATGAAATGACAAAATCTTTCACAAAGAAGATTTATTCTACCAAAATTTTGAACAATATTTTATAATTTTAGTTTTTTTTTTTTTTTAAAAAAAAAAAATGGAAAATGAGCAAGCATCATTTGCCCATAAAATGAAAGACCAAGAAAGATATAAGTATATAAAAATAATTACAATTGATGAAATGCAAATTTATGGATTTTTTTGTCCTCGAGGACATGTTTTGTCTTCAAATCCACGATATTTTCCCTATTTTTCTTTGTCATCAAGAGTAAAAAAAAGGAAGATAATTTAAAAGAATTTGGTCAAATGAATTTTGGGTACATTTGACTACTATTTTATGAAATTTAGAATAATTCAGCAAATTCCTATATTTAGTTACATATTTATATTTGTTTGGTTTATAAAATGTTTAATTATGTTAAAAAGTTTATCATTAGTTCTCTCACTTCTATTTACATATTTATATTTGTTTGAGGTCAAATATAAAAAATATTTTTTTATTTAGCTTTTTTATTAACTTTGCTGATAAATATGGAAATCAAGAGGAAAACAATCAGGCCATCATTTATCAGCCAATTGAATATGTCTCATTCATTCATGGCTCGTAATTTTCCCCTTCTATTGAGTTTTCCACAATACATAGAGCAGATATACGTACATTATATCATATGCTTGAATCCTATTTTATTCAGCTTGCCTTAAATGAACCAAATAGATATTATTATGGAGACAATGATCATTTCATTCAAGATATGAAAAATATAATTTTAAAAATTAAAAATAATGATAGCAATTATGATTCAATTCGATTTGAAAAATGTTTGACAAATTTTGGAAAAAGATTTAGACATCATGACAATATTTAATTGCCTAAGAATCTTTATTTATATATACCTAAAAACACTAAAATTAAAGAAGCTTTAGGGGAAGAATTAGCTGGAAAATTTAGAGATAATGTTCTAGATTATCATAAAGATTTGGTAAACAAAATGAGGAAGAAATTTTGGTATGAACAATTCAAAGAATTTAAAATTCAACAAAATTATATCAGTAATCGAATAAACAATCAAATGATTTATTATGGAAATATCAAAACAATAATAATAAAGAGATTAGTTATTGAATGGTCAATTTTGAATAATTTTGATAAAGGTGGTACTTTTTTGGAGATGATCTTTGACAATTTTGACGGGTTGCTCTTTCATAATTGTTCTTTGAGTAAAATTAAATGCAAATTTCTGATAAAAGTTTATTGAATATAGTGATTTTATTTATAATTGGAATTAATAATTATAAAATACAAAATAATAAATAAATATATTAAAATGAAGAATATAAAGTGAAAAATAAAAATGAAAATTTTTTCACAAATTTCTTTTTATCGTTTTTATATAAAATAAATAAAGCATTCAAAAAATAAAATAAATTGAAAGAAAGATTCACAAATTTATAAAACCATGAGTGAGCAAGAACTTCTTAAAGCATGTGAAAACGGATATCTTGACAAAGTTCGACAACTTCTTTCTGCCAAAGAAATTGATATCAACTGCAAAGGCATTTGAATCCAAAATCATTCATGACATTCAAATCTAACATTTTTCATGATATTGAACAATTGAAATATTTATGGAATTTAACTCGAATATTTAATTATACGCCGTTGATTTGGGCTGCACGAGAAGGTCATTCGGAAATTGTTGAAACATTAATCTCACAAGAAAATATTGAAATCAACTGCAAAAACATTTGAATCCAAAATCATTCATGACATTCAAATCTAACATTTTTCATTCTATTGAACAATTGAAATATTTATGGAATTTAACTCGAATATTTAATGATACGCCGTTGATTTGGGCTGCAGTTAATGGTCATTCGGAAATTGTTGAAACATTAATCTCACAAGAAAATATTGAAATCAACTGCAAAGACATTTGAATCCAAAATCATTCATAACATTCAAATCTAACATTTTTCATGATATTGAAGAATTGAAATATTTATGGAATTTAACTCGAATATTTAATTATACGCCGTTGATTTGGGCTGCAATTAACGGTCATTCGGAAATTGTTGAAACATTAATCTCACAAGAAAATATTGAAATCAACTGCAAAAACATTTGAATCCAAAATCATTCATAACATTCAAATCTAACATTTTTCATTATATTGAACAATTGAAATATTTATGGAATTTAACTCGAATATTTAATAATACGCCGTTGATTTGGGCTGCACGAGAAGGTTATTCGGAAATTGTTGAAACATTAATCTCACAAGAAAATATTGAAATCAACTGCAAAAACATTTGAATCCAAAATCATTCATGACATTCAAATCTAACATTTTTCATGATATTGAACAATTGAAATATTTATGGAATTTAACTCGAATATTTAATGATACGCCGTTGATTTGGGCTGCAAGAAACGGTCATTCGGAAATTGTTGAAACATTAATCTCACAAGAAAATATTGAAATCAACTGCAAAAACATTTGAATCCAAAATCATTCATAACATTCAAATCTAACATTTTTCATTCTATTGAACAATTGAAATATTTATGGAATTTAACTCGAATATTTAATAATACGCCGTTGATTTGGGCTGCACGAGAAGGTTATTCGGAAATTGTTGAAACATTAATCTCACAAGAAAATATTGAAATCAACTGCAAAAACATTTGAATCCAAAATCATTCATGACATTCAAATCTAACATTTTTCATGATATTGAACAATTGAAATATTTATGGAATTTAACTCGAATATTTAATGATACGCCGTTGATTTGGGCTGCACGAGAAGGTCATTCGGAAATTGTTGAAGCATTAATCTCACAAGAAAATATTGAAATCAACTGCAAAGGCATTTGAATCCAAAATCATTCATAACATTCAAATCTAACATTTTTCATGATATTGAACAATTGAAATATTTATGGAATTTTGAAATGAAATGATTTATAAGGCAGCCATTGACTACGCCAGAGAAAAAAATAATCGAGAAATTGTTGAACTTCTAACGAAAGGACCAAATCGACGAATGAAGAACTTAATTGAACGAAATAAGACACTTCATCTCAAAGTTCAAAGACTTCTGCGAGCAACGCATTTGAGTAAGAACGAAGGAAGATCTCATCCATCCGAAAGTCAGAATGAAACAGGAGAGGCAATCGGTGACCTTCAGGAAGAACTGAAGAAGCTGAAGAAATATCTTTCAGCGCTGAACACGAAGACAGAAGAAATCGAAATTGTCGACATCAACGAATTCGAAGAAGTTTCTGTGATTGGTGAAGGTGGCACATCAAGTGTGAAGGAAGTGATTAAGAGAGAACGATATGCGAAGAAAGAACTGAAAGAACTGAGCCATGAAAAACGTCAGCGATTTCTTGCAGAATGTGAAACTCTGAGCAAACTTCATCATCCGTGCATCATCGACATCGTTGGTGTGAACTTTGGAGACGGAGATCATCCGCCGTCGATCATCCTTTCGCTTGAACCGAAATCGCTTGAGTCAGCGATCTCGAAGAAGGAACTTGGAAACGACGACAAGAACCGAATCACTGTTGAAATTGTTCTTGGAATGCGCTACATCCACAAGCGAAACTTCATGCATCGTGACCTGAAGCCGACGAACATCCTTCTGAGCAAGAACAACGAAGTGCGAATCAGCGACTTCGGCCTTGCGAAGTACGACGACATTTCATGCTCGCAGACGAAGGGCGTCGGCACACTTCGCTTCATGGCGCCGGAACTTTGTGAAGACGGCGAAGTAAGCACGAAGTACACGAACAAAGTCGACGTTTACTCATTCGGAATCACACTGATGTACATCATCACCGAAAGATACCCGCCATTCAGCATGAGAAACGTCGTCCTTGGAATCGTTCCAACGATCCCAGCAACAGTTGTTGGCTGGGTTTCGTCTCTGATTGTCCGATGCCTTTCGCCAGAGAGCGAAAAACGTCCGTCATTCGACGAAATCTTCGACGAGCTGAAATCGCACAACTTCGACCTTTTCAGTGAAGAAAGTGAGAATCAACTGACGAGCAAGCAGCGAAGCATGAAACAAGCGATCGAATCACGCGTTCTTGAGATCGAAGCCTTCGAATACCAGCATCAATAAGACTAACACCTTCAACTAAAAACTTCCTAATTTATTCTTTTTTTTTTTTTTTTTTTTTTTTTTTTTCTTCACAAAATCTACACAAAAAGTGGATTTCATTCAATTTTATTCACAAAAAGTGATATGAGAGTCAAAACAATATCGATATCAAAAGCGATTTTTTCCAAATACATCATTATTAGCCAAACAAATCCTACGCCATTTGTCACCATTACAGATTTTCTCTCAAAAATCGTTTCTATCGGCGATGAAATGCGACGATGCGTCGTTACTGGCATACAAGGATCGTTCACAATCTATCAATTGCTAACAAACTGCTACAAAATCCCAAATTTTGCTGCTCAAAAAATTTTAAATTTTTTAGGCTCAATTGTTGACGATCAAGATTTCAGAGGATTCTTCTCAATTTCATTTTTAAATGATTTTCAAAGATTCTTTTCATATAACAATTCAAATGCAACTAAGTCAAATCATGACAAATCAATCGATATCGGTTATCGGTTCACTTTTCGTGCAGCCACAATTCCAATTATTTCTTTTTTAATCAAAAAGTGCGTTTTTGACAGGAAAACAGTTTTTATTAATTCGATAAAAATAATATTTGAAAATTGTCTGAAAAAAATGTTGAGAAGTTACAATGAGGCAATCATTTTAGCTTATTCAATGGATCGAATTTACGCCAATTATAAAAGGAGTGTTTATGCAGCAATTAGTCTGGCTAATTTTGGTTTCTTCGTGAGAAATGATGATAATGAAATTGGACCTTTGTTGTATTTTAGATATTCGAGAAATTTGAAATACAGATTCTTTCCGGTGTTTTCACTTTTACAGAGTTTGCTAAAGGCAACAAAAGATGTTGATAGTTTTTTTATGATGATTATTTCAACATTTGGATTTTTCAATGTTGAAAAAAAGGATGTTTCAAACCATTTTGATGAAAATGATCAACGAATAATTCTTTTCATTCTTTTCCATTTCATTCTCTGCCTTATATTTGACACTTTTTGTGCTGAATAAAACTTCTTTTCAATCATGAAAATGTGTGTGATTTCTGAATTAATATTAAAAGATTTGACAGTCGATGAAATTAGCTCAATTTGGTATGATGATCAATTTTATGATAATTTCTACGAAGATTCGTTGAGTTTCACTTTAAAAACAAAAAACAAAACAAAAAAAAAAAAAAAAAAAAAAAAAAAAAAGACAAAAGATGAATCAAAATTCCATCTAACCGACAATTCTGAATGGCATCCTCTTCTTCCATACATTAAAATACTAACAATCATCCAATTGATACAGAAATTCATTCATGACAATCCTGATTCATTGATTAATTTTCCAAAACTTCCTTCCGGTTCTGAACATCTTCTTTTTTCAGCTGTTCTTTTGTCTCTTGAATTCTTCATTCTAAGCAAGAAGTGTTTTCGAGATTACAAGATCATTCAACAGCTTGTATTCAATGCATTGATTATCACTTCTCAAAATCAGGAGTATTTTTATAATAAAAACAAAGTTGAAGGTGACGAAAACAACGATGCTTTGAATGTTGATGATTTTTCAGATTTGGCCACCAAGTTGAAAAAATTGACCTTTCTACAATTTCTGAGGAAAAAGATCGTTTTTGATGGTTGTCAAAATTCATTGATCGACCTGATCGGCGGATTTGGAAAAAATGGATTGACGGTTTTGACAAGAATGAGCATTTTTTCTGAATTCGATGAATCAGCATCAATGAAAGAAGAAATATTGAAAAAGAACCGCCAAAGAGCGAAGAATCTTAAGATGCAGATTATGAATAACTTTAATAAACAGCAAAAATCATTCCAATCTGCACCTAAACTAGGCAGCGAAGATGATGAAGATGATGAAAATCAAGAAGAATCTCAAAAAATGGAATGCGGTATTTGTCACTTAGAAAACAAAGATGATTGCTTTAATTTTCAAATCACCACTTTCATCCTATTTAAATTGGCGTTTTCGCGATGCAAAAAATTCTAATAATACTAATAATAATAATAATAATAATAAGGTTGATTTGAGTGATGTTCCAGAATCATTTGAAACATTCAATTGCGTTCGAATTTGTTGTCATCCAATTCGCTCAAAATGCATTCAAAAGAAGCATTTCAGTTGTCCTGCTGATCGTTGTCCTAGGAATTCATCAATTCCAATAATTGCAGGTCTTTATGAAAATGATTCTGGATTAAATAAATCAGTTCTTTCTCAAGCCGAAAAAATTTGTTAAAAGATCCCTAATACGAAGGCCTCAAGTTTGCTGTTTATTGTATGTCATCTCAGATTGAGGTGCTTGAAATGAGACACGGATCGAATCCAGATTGCCTTGATGATACAACAATTCAGTTTTCATTAAGAAACATCTGCTTGTGCATCCTGCATGTCTTAAGAAATGAGTCTCAAAAAGTTCTATCGTTTTTTGAGATGTGCTGCCATTTTGGATCATTTCGCACGTGGATCTCTTCTGTCGGTGATGTGAAATGACACCATACTGAATATGGCGGGTACAATGAAGATATCTTCTGTCGGTGATGTGCTGCCTTTAAGTTCAAAAACAATCGGTGTAAAATGACACCATAATAATAACAATAATTTGATTCTTAATAATTATCTTCATTATTATCATTTTCGTCATCACCGTAATTACGATCATCATCATCATCACCACCACCGTAATACGGTGCAAGACATCCACGTTTCCTATGATTGTATGGCGCCCAGAGGCGGCGCTATGGAGAAAAGGCTTAGATCGTGAGCAGCGAACGGGCGGGCACCACGGTGGGGCGGGGGCTGCGCAACACGCCTTGAATGCGATTGATCGTCGGGCGTGCGTATATTCAGACTCCTGTAAGCCACAGACCGTTGGTTGCGAGTCATTCGTGGCTCTACGAAGTTTGGTTCTCCAAGCCAGCGCAGGTTGATCCCGAAGGCGTCGCAAGGTGCAGTTGTGCTCTGCCTGTGCGCTTTCTTGTTGTGGCGTCGCCGAGTTTCCAGCCAACGGCCGACTTAGGAAGGAACGCCATGAAGAGGCTGGGAAAGGAAGTGGTGGTCGCCGAGCTTACGGTACTGTTCCGTAACGCCGGCGCTGTCCACCTGACCGAGTTCCGCGGGCTTGCCGCTGTGCAGATCTCCGATCTGGGCGAAAAGCTAGGCCGCGATACTTCCTACACTGTGGCCAAGAACGCGCGGTTCCGCATCGCCTCTAAGGAAGCCGGTATCGAGGGCCTCGAAGAGATGCTCATCGGTCCTTCCGCTGTCGTCTTCGTGAAGGGTGACTTCATCGACGCTGTGAAGACTCTGCGTGACTTCGCCAAGACAAACAAGGCCATCATCATCAAGGGCCGTTTCGCAGACGGAACCGTGTATGATGCCGAAGGTGCCAAACAGCCTGCAGACCTCGAGTCTCGTCCAGAGCTGCTTGCCGAACTGTCCGGCGCGCTCAAGGGCACAATGCCCAAGGCCGCCTATCTGTTCAACGCCCTGCCAACGAAGGTGGTCCGCGCCGTCGACGCGCTGCGCGAGAAGCAGGAAAAGGCCGCCTGGTCGCCCTGCGATTCGCCGCATAGCATCAATCCGGAACGCACATAGAAAATGAAGGCGCAGCGGCCTCAACATCATGCGCCACGAATGAAAGGAAGCCATAATGGCTAAGTTCACCCAGAATGGGTTGCTCGAAGCTTTCGGTGAAATTATCCCTCGTGAAGCTCTCTGAGTTGTTCAAGGCCTTTGAAGAGAAGCTCGAGAATCGGACAATAACAAGCCTATTAGAATTATGTCAAGTAAAAATCAAGCTGATTCATTTTCCTCTATAAAAAAGCGTAACTAATGATTTTGGGGAAGCTAAATCATGATGGAAAAGACACCACTGTGGATCACTGTTGAAAAAGACGATGTTGAACTTTTCTAAAGAGTGCCTTTACTTAATGCTAATATTCCAATGCAAAAGTATGCTGAAAGTTCAGAATGTGGTTGTGAAAGAGAAGGATTAATCGAAAATCAAATTTATATCAAGTAATATATCAAATAAAATAAAAACGAGAAAAAATAATTTTTTTTAGGATGATGAAAAAGTTGATTTCAATTATAAACTCATAAATATTGGCGATACTGGCTGTGGAAATACTCTTCCAATAAAATAACAAAAATATATGAAGCATAATTGAATTTCATCATTTTTTATAAATCAAACAAGAAACCTTATTTTTGTATTAACATAAAACATTATTCATTGAATTAAATTCTGATTATTAAATAAAAAAACCTTTTTTTCCAAAAGATTCTTAATAAAATTAATGCAATAGTAAACCAGGTTGCTCTTTCATAATTGTTCTTTGAGTAAAATTAAATGCAAATTTCTGATAAAAGTTTATTGAATATAGTGATTTTATTTATAATTGGAATTAATAATTATAAAATACAAAATAATAAATAAATATATTAAAATGAAGAATATAAAGTGAAAAATGAAAATGAAAATTTTTTCACAAATTTCTTTTTATCGTTTTTATATAAAATAAATAAAGCATTCAAAAAATAAAATAAATTGAAAGAAAGATTCACAAATTTATAAAACCATGAGTGAGCAAGAACTTCTTAAAGCATGTGAAAACGGATATCTTGACAAAGTTCGACAACTTCTTTCTGCCAAAGAAATTGAAATCAACTGCAAAGGCATTTGAATCCAAAATTATTCATAACATTCAAATCTAACATTTTTCATTCTATTGAACAATTGAAATATTTATGGAATTTAACTCGAATATTTAATGATACGCCGTTGATTTGGGCTGCAATTAACGGTCATTCGGAAATTGTTGAAACATTAATCTCACAAGAAAATATTGAAATCAACTGCAAAAACATTTGAATCCAAAATCATTCATAACATTCAAATCTAACATTTTTCATTCTATTGAACAATTGAAATATTTATGGAATTTAACTCGAATATTTAATGATACGCCGTTGATTTGTGCTGCAAGAAACGGTCATTCGGAAATTGTTGAAACATTAATCTCACAAGAAAATATTGAAATCAACTGCAAAAACATTTGAATCCAAAATCATTCATAACATTCAAATCTAACATTTTTCATTTTATTGAACAATTGAAATATTTATGGAATTTAACTCGAATATTTAATTATACGCCGTTGATTTGGGCTGCAATTAACGGTCATTCGGAAATTGTTGAAACATTAATCTCACAAGAAAATATTGAAATCAACTGCAAAGACATTTGAATCCAAAATCATTCATAACATTCAAATCTAACATTTTTCATGATATTGAACAATTGAAATATTTATGGAATTTAACTCGAATATTTAATTATACGCCGTTGATTTGGGCTGCACATGAAGGTCATTCGGAAATTGTTGAAACATTAATCTCACAAGAAAATATTGAAATCAACTGCAAAAACATTTGAATCCAAAATCATTCATAACATTCAAATCTAACATTTTTCATTCTATTGAACAATTGAAATATTTATGGAATTTAACTCGAATATTTAATTATACGCCGTTGATTTGGGCTGCATTTAAAGGTCATTCGGAAATTGTTGAAACATTAATCTCACAAGAAAATATTGAAATCAACTGCAAAGACATTTGAATCCAAAATCATTCATAACATTCAAATCTAACATTTTTCATTCTATTGAAGAATTGAAATATTTATGGAATTTAACTCGAATATTTAATAATACGCCGTTGATTTGGGCTGCAATTAATGGTCATTCGGAAATTGTTGAAACATTAATCTCACAAGAAAATATTGAAATCAACTGCAAAGACATTTGAATCCAAAATCATTCATGACATTCAAATCTAACATTTTTCATGATATTGAACAATTGAAATATTTATGGAATTTAACTCGAATATTTAATGATACGCCGTTGATTTGTGCTGCACGAGAAGGTCATTCGGAAATTGTTGAAACATTAATCTCACAAGAAAATATTGAAATCAACTGCAAAGACATTTGAATCCAAAATCATTCATAACATTCAAATCTAACATTTTTCATTCTATTGAACGATTGAAATATTTATGGAATTTTGAAATGAAATGATTTATAAGGCAGCCATTGACTACGCCAGAGAAAAAAATAATCGAGAAATTGTTGAACTTCTAACGAAAGGACCAAATCGACGAATGAAGAACTTAATTGAACGAAATAAGACACTTCATCTCAAAGTTCAAAGACTTCTGCGAGCAACGCATTTGAGTAAGAACGAAGGAAGATCTCATCCATCGGAAAGTCAGAATGAAGCACGAGAGGCAATCGGTGACCTTCAGGAAGAACTGAAGAAGCTGAAGAAATATCTTTCAGCGCTGAACACGAAAACAGAAGAAATCGAAATTGTCGACATCAACGAATTCGAAGAAGTTTCTGTGATTGGTGAAGGTGGCACATCAAGTGTGAAGGAAGTGATTAAGAGAGAACGATATGCGAAGAAAGAACTGAAAGAACTGAGCCATGAAAAACGTCAGCGATTTCTTGCAGAATGTGAAACTCTGAGCAGACTTCATCATCCGTGCATCATCGACATCGTTGGTGTGAACTTTGGAGACGGAGATCATCCGCCGTCGATCATCCTTTCGCTTGAACCGAAATCGCTTGAGTCAGCGATCTCGAAGAAGGAACTTGGAAACGACGACAAGAACCGAATCACTGTTGAAATTGTTCTTGGAATGCGCTACATCCACAAGCGAAACTTCATGCATCGTGACCTGAAGCCGACGAACATCCTTCTGAGCAAGAACAACGAAGTGCGAATCAGCGACTTCGGCCTTGCGAAGTACGACGACATTTCATACTCGCAGACGAAGGGCGTCGGCACACTTCGCTTCATGGCGCCGGAACTTTGCGAAGACGGCGAAGTCAGCACGAAGTACACGAACAAAGTCGATGTTTACTCATTCGGAATCACACTGATGTACATCATCACCGAAAGATACCCGCCATTCAGCATGAGAAACGTCGTCCTTGGAATCGTTCCAACGATCCCAGCAGCAGTTGTTGGCTGGGTTTCGTCTCTGATTGTCCGATGCCTTTCGCCAGAGAGCGAAAAACGTCCGTCATTCGACGAAATCTTCGACGAGCTGAAATCGCACAACTTCGACCTTTTCAGTGAAGAAAGTGAGAATCAACTGACGAGCAAGCAGCGAAGCATGAAACAAGCGATCGAATCACGCGTTCTTGAGATCGAAGCCTTCGAATACCAGTATCAATAAGACTAACACCTTCAACTAAAAACTTCCTAATTTATTCTTTTTTTTTTTTTTTTTTTTTTTCCCTTCACAAAATCTACAAAAAAAGTGGATTTCATTCAATTTTATTCACAAAAAGTGGGATCTTATAAAAATAGAAATTATTTAAAATAGTATATTTAGTTAAAATTATTATGTGAAAAATAATATTTTGAAACGTAGAGACAGTTCAAAATAATATGCATTCAAAAAATAAGAAACTGAATTTATCTGATAAACATTGAATAATGATTCTTATAATACAAAAGCTATATAAAAGATGTAGCATCAAGTTGCCAATAATACGTGTATAATCTTATCAGAAAAAGATATGAGTAAAAAAATTTTAAAATAGGTGATTCAAAGAATAATCATATTTTCAAAAAATCATTACCTCATTTATGCCAATACAGAATGTTCAAATGAATATTGTCCTTCATTTTTAGAGAATTTTTCAAAAAGAATCACAAAAAAAAAAAAAAAATCAACAAAAATCACGAGTATAACGATCCCTTCATTTATTACGTCGATTGGTGTTTCAGCTTTTGAAGGATGTTCATCTTTGAAGACTGTTTCAATTCTATCTTCAATTAAAACAATCAACGATAACATTTTCTATGGATGTTCGTCGTTAAATGACTTTTCAATTCCTTCTTCTGTGATTTCAATTGGGAAGTCTTCATTTAGTTTGTGTCTGTGTCTGTCGAAGATCGTCATTCCATCGTCTGTCAAAACAATTGGTGATTATGCTTTCAGTGGATGCTTATCACTTAAATATGTCACTTTTTCATCAGTTATTTCTATTGGTGACAGTTCATTCGAAGGTTGCATTTCTTTGAAAAAAGTTTTGATACCTTCGACAGTTATTTCTATTGGTAATAATGCAGTTAATGATTGTAATTTATATTTGGTTGAGTTTATATATATAAATGAAAACGTCTTCATATAAAAAAAGCAAATGAAAATTATAAATTTTGAAAATTTTAATCACTTAACTTTCTTTATCAATTTATTTAGATTTTAGAGATTTTATCATTTCACTTTATCTTCATTAAAAAAAAAAAAAACGATAATTATTTTTTTATATTTACTTTATTAAATTATTAACTAAATAAAGAATAAATCATTTATTTATTTGCAACATTAAATATATAATCTATAATATATTTTATATTTAAAATTAATTTTAATTAATTAATATATGGCATTATTTTAAATTGAATGAATAAGGTTTTATAATGAATAATATAATTCTTCAAAATTTTGATTTCATTATTTATTTTTCTTCTTATGGAATTTATCAAATTTGTTGTTGTTGGCGATTCATCAGCGAATAAAACACAACTTCTTTACAATTATGTGAATGGTGACTGTTCAAACGAATATTGTCCTTCATTTTTAGAGAATTTTTCAAAAAGCATCACAGCAGAGAAAAAAATCTACAAATGTCAATTTTTTGATACAACAGGTCAAGAAAAATATAAAACATTAAGATTAACATCATATAACCAAGCGAATGTTTTCATTCTTTGCTTCTCATTAAACGACAAAGAATCACTTTTCAATGTCAAGAACATCTGGTATCCAGAAATAAAAAAATCATCACCGAAAGCTAAAATCATCCTCGTTGGAACTATTTTAAATATTGAAGAAAAAACAGTCACATCAGACGATGTCAACGAAATCAAAAGAACAATGAAAGTTAACAACTACATTGAATGTAATCTATATGAAATGAAAGAAGTGAATTCAGTCTTTGAAGCATCAATCAATTGTGCTATTAAGCAAGGTAAGAAGAAGAAGACATGGTTTTCAATTTTCCACAAAAAGAATAAAGAAACAGAAACAGAAGTTGAAAATATAATTAAAGAGACATTTGAAAATGAAGAGATTGAAATCTAGAATATTAATCAGTGGATTTGTATATAATATATTAAATAAAATTCGGAATTCATTAATTATTATATTATTTTATAAGTATTATGAAATATTTAATATTTTGATAATTTAAAACAAGGTAAATATATCATTTTTATTAATATATACATCAAAATAATATTATGTACGTTATTGATGACCGTTAAAATATATATTCAAATAAAAATGATTTTTTTGAACTTTAAAGGTCAAATTTTTATTATCAAATTTTGAAAGTTAAATACTTTTATTAAGTGAATGGAGATTCCAGAATATTTGGAGAAAAAGAAAGATTTACAATGTGATCTTTTAAAATTTATCGACATTGAAGATTGCATCGAAGAAAATTATCAAAATGTAATTATCTTATTTAACGACCATAAAATTTGTGATAGTCGAGAAGAGCTTCAATCACTGCTTTATTTGCTTGCCAAGATTTCCAAGAATCACAACCGTTCTTTTAATTTTTTCAACAAAATTGAGCAAATTATTCAATTTTTTCGAGATTCAATTCAAAAGTACTTTTTGAATTACGAAATATTCGATATTTTCAAGAATGACAAACGAATTTTATTATTTCTTATCAAAGAGAGAATAATTATTATCGACAAATATCTATCAAGCATAATGATGAATTACAAATACGAGCAACAAAAATACGCGCAATTTTTCTTTCCCGAACTGAAACCGTTTATGAGTGACATTTACATCAAGGAACTAAAAAGAAAACAAGAAGACAATTTTGAAGAGAAGAGAAAAGTTGGAGAAAATGACAATTATATCTGTGAAATAATTCGAAAAGATTCAATTGAAGAATTCATAATTTTAGTTACGAAAAAGAATTTAAAGTTGACACAAAAAGTTGAGCATTCAATTTTTGAGACCAATTCATTTTTGATAATGAAAGAACCAACATTAATTGAATATGCTGCATTCTTTGGATCAATTCAAATCTTTAAATATTTGTTTAATAATAACGTTGAATTGACTCCTTCTTTGTGGATTTACGGAATTCATTCTGACAATCCAGAATTGATTCATCTTCTTGTTGAGAATCATGTTGAACCTGAAATTAAGTCCTATGAAATGTGCCTTTTGGAATCCATTAAATGTCATCATAATGATATTGCTAATTATATTCAAAACAATTTTTTGTCAACGAAATTTAAATTGAATAATAATGAAAAAATTTTTCAATACTACAATTACATGTTTTTTCCAAACGATTTGAATCAGAATTTCACTTTTTATTATCTTTGTAAATATAATTATTATACACTTGTTGAGCTTCTTTTAATGATGAAAAGTATAGATATCAACTCTAAAATAATTTTCACTATATTTTGTTTTTTAATAAAGTTTCAAAAATATTTTTAAAAATTTATCAAATTTCAACCAAAAAAAATTTTTGAATGGAATTCAAATTCAATAAATTTCATAAAATTTCATAAAAAGTATATTTTTTTAATGATGTTTTTAAATTAATATTTTTGTGTTAATAATATTACTGCATTACATATAGCAGCATTGAAGAATAATACAGAAATTGTTGGTCTTTTATTATCCCAATCAGAAATTGAAATCGGACCTGGATCATTTAAAGAGTGCACAAAAATCACGAGTATAACGATCCCTTCATTTATTACGTCGATTGGTGTTTCAGCTTTTGAAGGATGTTCATCTTTGAAGACTGTTTCAATTCTATCTTCAATTAAAACAATCAACGATAACATTTTCTATGGATGTTCGTCGTTAAATGACTTTTCAATTCCTTCTTCTGTGATTTCAATTGGGAAGTCTTCATTTAGTTTGTGTCTGTGTCTGTCGAAGATCGTCATTCCATCGTCTGTTAAAACAATTGGTGATTATGCTTTCAGTGGATGCTTATCACTTAAATATGTCACTTTTTCATCAGTTATTTCTATTGGTGACAGTTCATTCGAAGGTTGCATTTCTTTGAAAAAAGTTTTGATACCTTCGACAGTTATTTCTATTGGTAATAGTGCATTCAGTGATTGTAATTCATTGGATGAGTTCGACTTCGAATCTCCTTCATCTTTGAATTCAATTAAAAATTCGGTTTTTAATGGTTGTTCATTGCTGAAAAAAATTAGTTTTCCTCCTTCTTTGACAATGATTGGATTGTTCGTTTTTGAGGACTGTAATTTGCTGACACAGATAACAATTCCTTTCGCTTTACGATCCAAATTGAACTACTTAAGTTCTGATGTTGAAATTTTAACAATTTGAATACAGACTTCAAATGTTAATTGTTAGTGTTTATTTGTTAATATCGTTTTTATCTAAAAATTTGTTTCATTAATATTAATTTTTATATTTTTTGAATTCATGATAATTATATTTTCACAAATATGTTGGAATATAATATTGTAATTAAGATATATTTCGCATTTAAAGAGGATATGATATCTTATATACAAGCTAAATATCTTGTGTAAAATAATGTTTAAAAGTGCCATGAAAAACTTAGTAACATAAAACTTAAAAAGAGCATTGTCATGAAAAAAAGCATGTAATTAACAAAAACATTTCCATATTAATACGTAATCACAGAATATGAACTCTTGAAAAGGTTGTTGTTTACATATAAGTTAAAAAAAAAAAAAAAAATCAGAGAAGAAAAAGTTAAAAAAAAAAAACAAAAAATATTTAAATAAATTACGAATCTTCGAGACCAATTTGTCCGAGTTCAAAATCTGAAAGTTGGGTCTTCAAAAAATCTTCATCACAACCGTCGCCAGCCTTCAAAGATATCAAGTTGTCCTTCACGCTTGTCAAGCACTCAATTTGGGTCTTAAGTTCATCAGCTCTTTCCTTGAGTTGCTTCTTGCTTTTCTCGGCCTCTTCTTTATACACGTTGGACTTCTTGTAGATTTCGTCCTGTGTCTTTTTCAAGTCAGCTATGAGCTCATTCATTTCGTCCAACTTTTTCTGAGAGTTAGCGATAGACTCTTGAATTGTTTGCAATGCCTGTTCGACGTCATTTCCGTTGTAACCGATGCCCTGTGCCTGCTTTATAAGTATGTTAATTCTCTGTTTATCGGCGGCTGCATTTTTATTCAATTTTTCAATCTGTGACAAGATCGAGTCCATTGTCGAGCTCTCCAAAGGAAACTTGATTAAATTGTCGTCGATAATGATACCTTCGCACTTATGCAAGACGTTTGACATTTGATCAGAACCGATTTGAATCTGTTTACTCATTTTTTCATTCTTCTTTTTCATTGAATCAACAGCCTCCTTTATTTGGCCGGCCGAAGTTACCTTCAAAAGGTCCATTATTGAATTTTCAATTTGGTCGTGGTAATTCAATTTTTCAGTCAATTCTTCAATTTTTGAATTGGCCTCCGATAAACTTTTCTGAGTGTTTGAATTGTGGTTTTTATCATTGGTCAATTCTTCAATTTGGCTTTCGTATTCGCTTATCTTGTTCTTCATTTTCTTGAAAATAGCCGGAAGCTCGTCTATTGAATTGAGCCCCATTGATTCAGCGTCCTTGAGTGTCTTGTTCTTGAACGATTCAAGGTCGTTTGTCTTCTTGGTTAGATCGGCTATTTGAAGGCCCAAATTTTTAATTTTGTTTTGTGCTTCAGTTAAAGTTTCATTCAACTTCTTCCTCTTTTCTTTGCCTTTCTCAATTTTGTCTTTCATTCCGGCGACAAGTTGAGGCAATTCGTCAAGAGAAGAGACTCCGCATTTACTCATGATTTCCTTTGTGATTTCAGCGTTACTATTTTTCTCTTTTTCAAGATTTGAAGCAGCTTCATTGTTGTTCTTCAATTCTTCTTTCAGGCTGCTTATCAAAGACTTGTTTTGACGTGCTTCGGACTTTAATTGATTCAGATCTTTCTCTATTTTGTCATTTTTGTTTTTCAATGATTCGTTGTTTTTCAGTTGTTGCTCAATTGAATTTTCAAGCTGTGACTTACTTCTTTTGAGTTCATTGATTTCATCAACTTTGGCATTTAAAAGATCATTCAAAGCTGAAGGGAATTGACTAAAATCTTGGAATTCAATCAATTCATGAAGATCATGAATGATTGATTCAGTTGTGCTGATGTTTGCCTTCAATTCTTCAATTTGATTCTTTAAATCAATCACTTGTTGATCACTCGTCTTTTGTGATTCAGACAGTTTTTCACTCTGTAATTGCATCTTCTTCAATTGCTCTCCATTTGATTGTATCGTCTTCTTTTGTGATTCACATTGAAGACGAAGTTTATTCAATTCACTTTGAAGTGAATCATTTTGTTGTTTGTTTTCAATTTCTTTCTTTTCAGATTCCAAAACTTGATTCTGCAAAGATTCAAGTTTTTGCTTGAGATTTGAAATGTCATCGAAATCGATGATATCTTTTAAATCGTCGATTTCTTTCTGATATTTTTCGAATTCGGATTTAATTGCTTCTTTTTCTTGCTTTTCGTCGTTGAATTGCTTTGTGATTCCTTCCAATTGTGTCTTTAAAGAAGTGATTGAATTGTTCGCCTGTTGAAGTTGACGAGCAATTTCACTCTTCGATGAATTGACGTCTTTCAATTCCTTGATTTTGGACTTGTCATTTTCTATTTCTTGCTTCAATGATTCAATGAGCTGTGGGAGTTGTTCAAGTGAAGAGACTCCGCATTTATTAATGATTTCTTGCATCATTTCAGCATTGCTGTTTCTTTCTTTTTCAAGATTAGAAGCTGTTTCTTTATTGTTCTTTAGTTCTTCTTGCAAATTGTCAATGGATTCCTTGTATGAACGTGCTTCTGTTTTCATCTTGTTCAAGTCACTTTCAAGCTTCTCTGATCGGCCTTTCATAGCCTCGTTGTTTTGTTGCTGTTTCTTTGTCATCGTTTCAAGTTGTGAAATGTTCCTCTTTAACTGACTTATCTCTTGATTTTGTGAGCTTAAAAGGTCACTTAAAGCCGATGGAAACTGCTCAAATTCTTGGAATTCAATCAAATTGTGAAGTTCATTTATGACGCCATTTATCGATTCAATTTTTTCAGTGGCTTCTTTCAATTGCTTTGAAATTTTTGTGATTTGGCTCTCATTCCCTTTGGTGGTCTGTTCAAGCTTGCTTTGGCATGAAGCCAGTTCTTCATTGCTGTGCTGAATCTGACGTTTTTGGCTTTCATTTTGTGCTTTCAATTTCTTCAGTTCGCCTTCGTTCAAAGAGATTTGTTGCTTCATCTCTCGAATTTGCTGTTCGTTTTCAGAAGTCTTGTTTTGAAGCTTAGAAAGCTTGTCTTTCAGGTCGTCAGGATCGTCGTATTTAATGAACTCTTTGAAGGTTGAAACTTCCTTTTGAACCTGATCAAAACTTGCCTTAATTGAATCAAAATCGTCACTTTTTTCTTTCAATTGAGTCGACAAGCCTTCGTTTTGTGACTTCAATCTTTCGTTTTCAGACTTGGTCTGCTGAAGTTCATTTAAGATGTTTTTAGAAGACTTGTTGGAATTGAGTAATTCAGACTTCAACTTTGTCAATTCGGCGTTCATTGTTTCAAACTTCGTTGAAAGCATTTCATTTGAAAATTGCTGATTTGAAAGGCTGTTTTTAGTCTGATCCAGTGAACGTTTCAATTCATCGTTCTCTTCAGAAGAAGAGCGAATGATTCTTGACAAAATGGAAGGAAATTCAGAGAAATCTTGAAATTCAACAAGTGAATGAAGTTGGTCAATTAAAGCCAAAACGGTTTTATACTTATCGTCAACATCACTAAGCTTTGATTGAAGAGAAGAAACTTGTTCATCTTTCTCTTTTTGTAAAGAGCTTAACTTCTTTTGATACTGACTAATTTCTTCATTATTACTCTGAATTTGTTTCTTTTGAATCTCGTTAGAATTTCTCAATTTATTCAATTCATTCTCTCTTTCAGAACTCTTCTTGCTAAAGTCCAAATTCCTCATTTCATGCTCTGATATCTGTCTTGTGATTTCGTCAAGTTTGTCCTTCAAATCAGAAAGATTGGTGAAGTCAAAGACATCTCTCAATTTTTGAATACTTGATTGAATATCTTCAAGTTCTTGCTTACAACTTTCATGCTGTTCTTTCTCTTCTTCGTAGTGTTTTTGTATGTCTTCAAGCTGCGCTTTCAAGCCAGAAACAGAGATGTTTTGGGCAGACAATTGTCTTGATAATTCTGCCTTTTCTTTTGACAATGAATCATTCTCAACAACTGTTTTATTAAGCTTTTCTTCAGTGTTTTTCAGCTTGCTTTCAAGTAGGTCAATTTGATTGGTCAATTTAGTAATGTTGTTTTTCTCAATGAGAAGTTGATTTGATGATTCATCGTAAGAAGAAGAAGCCTGTTTATTCTTCTCTTTCAATTTCTCATTTTCTGACGATAGATGGTTAGTTGTTGCATTCAATTCTTCCACTTTTCTATTCAAATTATAAATTTCTTTTTTGTTGTTGATTTGTTCTTCATTCAATTTTGAGAGGTTCTCTTTCAATATTTTCTTCTTCTGTTTCTTGGCAGCGATTTTTGATTCTAATGAAGAAATTGTATTTTGTGAATCTTGGAGCAATTTCTTCATTTGAATTTTTTCTTTCTTTAAGTTCTCAATTATTTGAGACTCCTTTGAATTTGATTCAATGTAAGATTGAACTTTTTCTTCCAGTTTTGAATTCTTTTTCTGTAACTTTTCAATGGTCGAATTGGCCTCTTTAATTTGATGTTCTAAACCGTTATGGTCGGTTTGTGTATTTGATAATTGGTTCAATAAAGAGTCGTTATCTTCAGTCAGTTGTTTGATCTTCTCTTCGAGTAAATCGCACTTTTCTGACAACGATCTATTTTGCTCTTTTTCGGACTCAATTGAAAGGTTCATTGTTTGCTGTGATTTTGAGAGGTCTTCAATTTGGTTGGTTAAGTTCAAATTGTCACTTTTTGATAAATTTATTTTGGCTTCCATATTCGACAATTTTTCATTCAAGTTGTCAAGTTGTGTCAGCGTGTTGGTTGCAGCATCCATCAGCAAATCGTTCGACTGAACTTTGAACAACTTGAAGAGGTTTTCAATGACAAATTGCAAACTGCTTCTCTGTTCGTTTGCTCTCTTTGTCAGCTGTTTTTCATTGTTGATTTCTTTCTCATAGTTGGACAAACGTTGTGTCATTTCGGCTTCAGTTTTGCTCAATTTTTCATTAAGGTCTCTGTTTGTTGTTTCAAGTGACAAAATCCTCCTTTGCAACTCGACTCTTTGGACGTCGATTTGTGATTTCAATGCCTGATTGGTGTCGAGAAGCTCATGCTTCAATTTGCTTAATTTAATGTTCTTTGTTGTTATGTGTGATGCCTGTTGTTGAAGAGGAATCAACTCGTTATTGACACGTTTTTTCAATTCAACATTGTCAAGTCTCAATTGTTGATTTTCAGTACGAAGAGATTCCAGTTCACTGTTCTTATCGTTCAGTATTCTTTGCGTGTCAACTGAAGATTGAATCAAGCTTGAGTTTTCTCCACGAATCTTCTCTATTTCGCCTTGCATTTGTTGTGCTTCATTTGAAAACTTTTCAGCAATTGACTCGTTCTGTGCAACCATCAAATCTTTCTGAGAAGTGACGTCTTGGATCAATGACAAAAGACGGTTAATTTCTTCCTCATTTTCCTGAATTGTTCCTTTATGTAAGGTCAAATTATGAAGTAACTCGTCAATTTTTTCTTTTTGTGATTTAACGAGATCTTCAAGAGACGATCTTTTCTCTTTTAATTCGGCCAAATTTATATTCAAATTTGCCAATTTTTCTTCTTGGCTTTTAATTATTTCATTTTGCTTTTCAATTTGTTGAGTTTTGTTTATCAGGTCCAGTTTTTGAGAGATATTATCTCTATCGGTCTGAATTTCATTCAATTGATTTTGAATGACTTTGAATTCATTGGCCCTTTGAATGTCGGCTTTTTGAAGGGAATTGATCAGTTCATCTTTTTCAATTAACAACGTTTGGAGTGACTCGTTCTTCTCACTCAAGATTGACAAAGATTCGTTTAAATTGCTCGATTCAATGTGTGTCTTTTCGAACTGTTGAATCAGCTGTTCTTTGTCTGTTTCAAGTTGAGTTATTGTTGATTTCATTTGCTCGTTTTCTTGCTGTGTTTCGGAGAGAATTTCTTTTGATTTTCTCAATTCTTCGCGTAATGAAGAGTTCTCAATTTTCATTGATTTCAACTTTTTCTTCCTCATGTCAGAGATCATTGAAATGTGGTCAAAGTCGCTCTGAAGGATTGACTGTTCGTTGATTCCGTTAGAAATTTGATTAGAGAACTTTTCTAAAGAAAAAGTTATTTCTTGATTTTCTTTTTCCAACTGATTAACTCGACTTTTTGAGAGAGAAAGTTCACGTTTTAATGACTCTATTTCTGTGGCTTGGTCATCTAAGTCTTTCATCGTTAATGAACTTTTTGATAAGGAATTCTCTGCTTCTAAAATTTGGATTTTTTGTTGCTGATCTTTGACTTCTTTTTTAAGTTTTTTTATTTCTTTCCCTTTTGAATCTATCATCTGTTGTGTTTGCTTATTAACTTCGACTATCTCTGATAATGATTGCCTTGAATGGTCATTTTCTGACGATACTAAATTGAGCTTCCTTTTCAATGAATTAATGAGAGCTTTTTGTGATTGAATTACATCGTTTTTTTCTTCAATAACTTTCTCTAAATCTGACCGCATTGAATCTGAGTCCTTAAGTTGACTTTGGGAATATTGTATCGTTTCTTGTAACTGCTTTTCAAGGTTATTTATTCGATCTTTTTGATCTGTAGTTTTTAATAAGTTCATTTGATCTGTAAGTTTTATTACTTTTTGCTCCATTTGTGTCATCTTTTCTTTGCGACTTTGTTCACGCATTTTTAATGTTTTGATTTGCGTAATGAGCTTTTGGTTGTATATATTAGTGGAATCCATCGCATGTATGATTGTGAGTTTAAGCTCGTCTTGATGATTCTGGAAAATGGCAATAAAATCAGATATTAATGAATAAACCGAGGTTTTTAAAATGCCATTTTGGCATTTAAGTTGACTAACATAAGATCGTAATACGCATAGTTGATTGGAATAAAAAAATAAATCGAATTTTGCACTAAAACGGTTGTTTAAAGTTTTTTGGCCATTTTGATAATCGATTATTTGCTTTAAACGTTTTTGCATTGATTGAAATTCAGCCGTAGTATGAGTATTTTCTTGTTTTATTATCTCGATTAAGTACGAAATAAACGATTCTTTTTCATCTTTAAGCGTCGAAATAACCATTTTATCAATGTTGTTGGCAATAGTCTGGTAATTTTGAACTTGCAACTGCTCTAAAATCGCGTTTAATGAAGAAACAAATGTTTTGCGTCTTTTTTGATAGATAACAGTTGGATATGTTTGCGACATTTGTATAAGAAAAAGAAAACTAAGGCGATTTTGTTATTGATTAAAATTTTTAATTTTTTAAATTAAATTTAATCGTATTATTTGAAATTCCCGCCTTTTTCTAAAAATTTTTGAAATAAAAAATGTACATTTATTTATCTTTGTAATTTAAACAGAAATATGCTTAAAAAAAAATAAATTAGCATAAGTTACCAAACGCATCATTAAAAACTCGAAAGTTTTCTGATCTCTTACCAAGAATAGCAAAAGATACTTTAACAAAATATTTACCAAATCCTTCATCAACTAAGATCTTTTTGAAGAATTTACTTACTATTTTAGGATCATTTTCGAATACGCCACAACCATACGCACCAAGAACTATTGCATCATTTCCATTATTAATTGCCACAGCTAAAATTTTTCTCATTCGTTTCTGTAGAATTTTTTCATATCCTTTCCACTTGAGTAATAAGCTCGGAGTACATGAGCGATTAATATTCTGAAGATTTGGAGCTGCAGATGTAATGATTGATACTAAGAATATTTCGCTTTGGCTGAGCAATCTCTCGCAAAAAGAACTGCGAAAAACTGGAACTCTTGATGAATAAATCATATAATCATTATATAAATCATCTGTGCAATTCTTATTATATTTATACATCGGATTGTCTTTAATGGTCGCATATAATGCAGATTGTCTTGATAATGATTCTTCTTGAGCATTTCTCCCGTTTAAAAAGCCACCACCTGGTTTTGTGGCTGATGCAAAATTTAGAACGCATGTTTTATGCTTAAAATGTTCTTGAGTGCATAATTTTCTAGCAACTGCAAATGAAGAGTCTGCAACAACTTCAAATTTGCACATTTTGGAATGAGGCCTAATGGATTTTTTAATTTCCACAGCAATATCGGGTTTGTATGTTTGGGTATATTTGATGGAATTTTTAATTTGAAGTTCTATATCAACATGTTCGATTGATCGATGGTGGCGAATTGTATATTTACCAATTTTTGGTCCATCACTAATAATTTGTACTGTTTTTTCAGCTATGTATTTTCTGCCTCTTTGAGTTTTTGTACTAACTCTATAATCTGAGTCGCATTTTTGACTTTGCTTGTTCATTGCATTTCTTGATTGGTCTGGAAAAGATGGCGAATTATGCGTACTCCTTCTGCTTCCATCATAATCGCAATCACGTTCTTCATATCTTTGTGAATTATCACTGTATTGTTCAGAATAAGCAAAATCATATTCTGAACTATTATCATCATTATCATCACCGGAATAATCGATATCGCTGTTATTATTACTGTCATAACCATTATTCCAATTGTTATCGTCATTATTGCCTTTATCATCATTATCAATATCATCAATATCATCATTATCATTTTGTCTTCTCTGATTCGGAATATATCTTTGATTTGAGGATTTATTTGTTTTTTTATTATGAGTATTATGCTGCCTTGCATTCATTTAAAATAATTTATTCTTTGAAAAAAATTAATTTGGTTAAGTTTCAAAAAAAAAGAGTTCGTTAACTTAAAAAAAAATTACCGTTATTTCAATTTCACAAACAAAATATATTAATGGTAATAACCAAAAAAAAAAAAAAAAAAGAGCAAGTTACACAAAATATGTTTTTTAAACAAAAAAAATTAATTTCCGACATTTATAATTTGATTCAACTATTATCATGTTTTGGTTATATATATCATTAAAATAAACATTTTAATGGAAATACAATTAAATTCTGAGAAATTAAAAAGGATTATGATAATAATAATGAACAATTTAAAAGTCATAATCGCTCTTACATATTGTAGTATCTTTTTTGATTTTTGGATCATCAAAATCATTTAAAGAAGAAGAACTGTAAAGTCTTGGTCTCACATTTGAGCATTGTAAAACTTTTTTCGAATTAGTTATAAATTTTGGTTTAACAATTGTTGGTAATCTAAAAGAATTCTGTTGTGGAAGAAAGTCATTTAATCTCTTAGTATTAAGTTGATTCCCAGAACTACTGTTAAGAGGCATTCTAAATGATCCTGTGGAAAATAACTTTGGATGGTTTAAAGAAAAACAATTTTTGATTTTCTTTTCACCTTGATTCAAAGGTTGAACTTTATAATATGCAGTATCATATTTTTGTAAACGGCAAAGTGGAGGAAATGTTGTCACTTTAATTGAATCATCTTCTTGGAAAAGTTGTAAAATAGCTGAAGAATTTCCCATTTCTTTATCGTAGGAAGAGGCGGAAAAAATAGTTATGCATTTATCACCAAAATTCTTAACGGATCCTTTTTTAACGCATTGATGCCCACGAATTATTCTTGTAAGTGAGCTTTTATTCAAAAAATTAGTAGTTGACTCTCGGTTAAATAAAAATCCACGGCCTCTCAAATTTTCTTCGAATTGCTTAGAGCTATGTGAAGGGTCACTCCAAACAAGATCAGAATTTTCTTCAAATGTATTGATTGGGCGTTGAATTGATGAATGAATAAACTCAACATGCTCCAATTTGGGACTTATTCCACCATGAATGCAAAATGTTGTTAAATTTAAAATTGCAGCGATTGGTAAAAATGAAAAAGTATGAATAAAAGCATCATAAAGTTTTTCTGTGTATTGATGGCAATTCATATCGTAAGTATGGTATTCTTCTTGATTTGAGGTATTCTTTTGTTTTTTTGGATCATGGTAGCTAATTATTTCGTCTTTAAAGCCGTAAAGACTGCATACAGCATCAAATTCATGATTACCTCGGATAAGATAAAAAGAGTCAGGTCGCATCACTTTCATTGCGAATAAAATAGTAATGCACTCCAATGAGAAATTGCCACGATCAACATAATCGCCTAGAAATAGTACTTTTGAATCATTTTCTTGAATAAAATTTAATATCCGTAATAAATCATGTAAACTTCCATGAATATCTCCAACAATTATAAAGTCGCCATCAATTTCAAGAATGTTTTTTTCCTCCTCGAAAATTTGTTGAGCTTCTGAGCAAAGATCAATTAATAAATTTTCGTCAAAAGAAGGGATCGGTTCGCCATCTCTAGATTCATATCCAACATTAAGAAGCTTACTAAGGGAAAGATTGGTGATAGATGAATAAGCTGTTAATATATAAGAAGCAGACTTTGTGGAGGGCGTATTACTTATCAAAAGTAAAGAGTTTTGAGAAAAAAAAAAATATAATTTCGAGAAAAAGTGGCCGTCTTAAAGAAATAGAGGGCGTCACTTAACTTTTTATTCAATTTTTGTTTAATATTATCAATTTTTTCATTAAAGTTCAGAATATTTTTCTGATAAAAATTAATAACGAGATTTTATACCCAAATATTTTGAAGGTTACCTTTTTACTATCTATTGATCAAAAAGTTGCAACGTATATTTTTGAATTATTTACTATACATAAAAAGTCGAAATCAAAATTTTAATAAAATCTCTAACTTTTTTGAGATATTAAAAAACAAAAACAATTTTTTTTAAATAAATAAAAAATAAAATATAGTAACAATTTAATATTTTATTATGTCTATAATTATAGATTTTATTTTCAAATTATAACAAAATAATATTTAAAATAAAGTAAAATAAATAAAAACAATAGTTTGAATAGTTCTCAAAAGCTTTTTATTTATATCTCAAAAAAAAAGTTAGAGATTTTATTAAAATTTTGATTTCGACTTTTTATGTATAGTAAATAATTCAAAAATATACGTTGCAATTTTTCGATCAATAGATCTTAAGGAGGTATGATGTCTCTCAAAAAAATGATCGTTCTATCAAAAATTGTGTGGTTTTCTGAATTTTATTTTAATTGTTTTTTGTTTTCTCACCTCACCACCAAAAAAGCGTTTATAACTCTTTAAATACAAGTTTTCAAAAAATCTTTTTTTAGCAAATAGCATTTCAATCTAATCAATCTCGCGATCTAGGGAACCAAATTTACATTTTAATTCAAAATGGTAAAATAAAAATTTTATATTTTTTTTTAAAGACCTGAATCAAAAATCAGGCTCCGACAAAGTCTTAGTTTTTTGTCAAAGTTAATAGATTATTTGCTAGTTTTTTTCCATATTTTTCACTCAAAATATTTTGAGGTAATGAAATTATTATTTCAATCTATACGCAAGGTAAAACCATTGTATTTGTATAATGTTTAATAAAACTATATACCATGCTGAAAAAAGAGAAAAGGATTTTTCATTACTTGATCAATAAAATAATATTTAAAATTGTTTCTCTTTATTAATTATTTATGATGAGTTGACTAATTTCTCATTCCATATTGTATTTATTGAACATAAATTTCGTTTTTTTCTTCTTCTTCTTTGATTTTTTGGAACAATTTCATATCGAAATTTGAATAGAAAGAGAGGCATGTCAACCAAGAATAAACAATAAGCGAAACTCATAATTTAGGATTTAGATTATTAAAGCATCCATTAATAAAATTCTACCAAATCTGATTCGTTTCTTCGTTTGAGTTTCGAGTTTTTCCTCAAATTTGTTTTTTCTATAGACTAATTGAATTTTTTTCAATGATCATATAGAAATCGTACGAGGGTCTCAATTGGGAGTATTGAAATCGTGCGACGGTCTCAATAATAAATAATCATATAAAATTATATTTTATTATTTCATTATATTTAATTATTATATTATATTTTTTATATAAAACAAATTTTATTTTTTCTCACAAATTTCAATTTATAAATGATTATCTATTCAAAATTTTTCAAAAAACAATTATATTTTAAAATTCTAGCTAATCTTCTTAAAATATAGATATGACATTGAGCTTGGAAGCCCGACCTTTTCCTGAAGTCTCCATTGAAGCAGTTCAAGAAATCAACGAGATGAAGATCAAGTTGTACTCTACAATTGGAAATAGGCCCAAAAAAGCCGCAGTAGAAATTCCTGTTATGCTTGAAAGAGTAGAGCCAGAAGAAAGACTTATATCTGCTGGAGATCTACAAACATTAGAAACATGGTATAATTATTTCCAGAGCGAGCGTTCAAAAAATTGTTTTTTGAAAAATCTTCTAACCCTGTTATTGGAAGTGGTTTTTGTTCATCAAATGTCCATTTTACAGCATTTCTCATAAATGGAATTAATGAATTCATGATAGTTTATTTAAATCGAGACAAATTTGAGAGGCTGATAACAGGTAAAATATTAATACCAGAAGCTCTTGCCGAAGTAATGAAAAATAAATAAAAAATATAAAACAGTCAACGACTTTTTGGCTGAAACTGTTAAACAAAGAAAAAATTTATATACACAGATGGAAGAAAGATATCAAGAGCTTGAAACGTTCTCAGGCGATCCTCGTGTTGAAATAAGTTATATTGAAGAAGGGCCATTAACAACGATAACAGTTTGGCGAAGGTATATACATTAAATAGATCACATGAATTCATTAATTCCATTTATGAGAAATGCTGTAAAATGGACATTTGTTATATACATTAAATAGTATATGTTTCACAATTGATGAGCTCTTCCAAAACATAGGAAGAACAGTGCCACTTGATACAAACATCGTGCAAGAAATTTGCATCCAAGTGCTAGAAAGTCACAGAAATGATAATTTCTAAATAAAAAAGAAATGTAACTATTTTAACCATTTTTTTGGTCTAAAATATTTATAAATAGTTCGAGTTGACGCGAGGGCCATTTGTGTAGCGTGGCTCCGCGGAAACCGACTAGTATTTACTACTTTTTTTTAAAAAAAGGAAAAATATCTCATACTCCATTAACAATTGATCACGCGAAAAGATATTATTAAAGCAATATATAACACTAATAATCAATATAAATAATAATTTTATGGTTTGTTAAATGGATAAAGCTTTTTTTATCAAGATCTTGATGTTTTAATAGCTCAAAAAGAGTGAAATTTACAAACTTTTTGAATGTTTTTTTTTTTTTTTTTTTTTTTTTTTTTTTTATCGTAACGATGATTTTATATAGAAAATAAGTAAACTTTTTGATTTTGTGGGAATACATACTTTGTCTAATATTTTTCAACATCTTAAAGCTAATTTATCATCACATTCTTTATTTCTTTTAATTGATTTTTTTTTTAAATAGTACTCTAATCAACTGATTCCAGACATTATTCTCAGAGTTGGGATTGTAATCATTAGAATTACTATTGATTTGCTCAAAAGATGCATATCATTATTTCTATTCTTTATTTATTTGTTATCATGTCAAGAAATATTTATCGTAGATAAATATCAATATATTATTATTAGATATTCTCTGCCGAATGAAATTGCAGTATAGACATTTTTAAAATAGCATTCTATGATAGGGGGTTCAACGCCCAAAAAATGTCAAATTTTTAAAGAGAGAGGAAAAATTTGAGTTTGGCTTTAAATAAATATGGGGATTTAAAGTATAATAAAAATACATTTTATAAAAAATATTTTTATCTGATTTCAACTGTACATTCATAAATGGCGAACGAATGTATTCATCATGACATGCCATTAGGCCTTATTTTTTTTACATCACAAATACTATAAACGTCTTTTTAACGTCTTTTTTCATAAAATAACGATTTTTTGATTTGTAGTATTAATGAAACTTTTTGAATGCGAATAAATTTTTTTTATTTTATGAAGAATCAAAAATAATATTATTTAATTTGAAAAACATTTTACTATTTTATCTTTTTATTTTTAAATTATTTAAAACATTTTTAATATAAAAAAATAATTGTAGATCAAGATAAAAATAAAAAACTAATATCGAGAAAATAACGTATTTACAATTGTAATTACAATTGTAATTTTTAAACGGACAAGTTGTATACAATTGTAAATACAAAAATTATAGATATACATGCCATATGAAAATTATAGATATATTTTAATAAATAATGTGTTTTATTTTAATCCATATATTAAAAAATAAAGATTAATATAACCTTATTTTTTAAAAATTGTTTTTATTTAATTTCATCAATTCATTCATAAATGGCGGACAATGAAAGTTATCATGACATGTTATGCGAAAAATACATTGTACATGATTTTCATGTTCTACGAATATTTTTTACCAAAATATCCAATCTTTTTAAGATTTGAACTTTTGACGATTAAAAAAGGTCAAATTTTTATCTTCAAATTAAAAGTGTCCTCCATTTGTGAATGTGCAGATGAATTCCAAAATGAAATATTTCAAATCAAAGCGAGTTTTCACTTCACATGAATATCTCTTGTAAAAGTCTGGCAATTATTCAAAAAAAGAATCAATCAATTTTTTTTTTAAACTCATACTCAAAATGAAATCTTATATATATAGAAAATACAAAAAATGATTATTTTTTATCAAGACAATATTAAGCAAATCTTAAATTTTTCATACCAAAAACATCACGGTTTCTTTATTCTCATTGGCAGGTAAGCACAATTAATTTGATCTTTTTGTAAGTTAAATGTTTTCAAAAAGGTAGTCTGCCTTGGTTTTCGGCTTTGATTATTTATATTTTGGTACCTATTCAAAAAGTTAGCATTAGGCATTCCAAATTCGTTACCACCAATTCTAAAGTTAAAGTATTCATTTTCATAGACAAGTTTATCATCTAAATTATCATTACCAACACTAAAATCAATTTCGCTATCTTCTTCCTTAAAGAATGGCTTTTTGTGATGAGCTGCTTTGAATTTCGGTTTCTGTTTATATGTAGTGATATCATCTTCATTTATTTCGCTATCATTTTCATCATAAATTCTTCTTTTTTGATTATTTCTTCTTTGATTAAACATGTTCATTTTATCATCATTTTCATAATTGTAATAATACGGATTTGCATTTGTAATTTTGTTTGGTTTTTGTTGATTGAAATTGTTATTCACATTCTTTTCAATTGGAGCTGCATATCGCTTTTTAATTGGCGATGTAGTTATTTGCAAAGGCGCAGTATCGTTTGTTTTAGTCATGTTGCTATTAATATCACTTTTTGTTGGAATTGGCATATTTTTGTATGCATTTGATTTGTCAATTTGAACAATATGTTGATATTGTTTTTGTTCTTGATTTTTATGAATGTTTTTGACATTCTCTTCTTCTTTCTTCTTTGTTCTTCTTCTTTCTTCTTTTTCTTTTATTTCGTTTTTCTTTTTAGCTTCTTTTTCTGGCTTGTTTTCATTCTTAACTTTAACATCTTTCTCTTTTGTTTCAATTTTCTTCTTCAAATCTTCTTTCACTTCATTTTTAACTTTTTCTTTGTTTTCTTGTTTCTTTTTGATTTCTTCTTTCCCTTTGATTTCAACTTTCTTCTTTGGCTCTTCTTTTTTATCTTTAATTATTGCCTTTACTTCTTTTCCTTTGATTTCGTTTTGCTTCTTTGTTTCAGCTGCATCTTTCTTGCTTTTAGTTGGATGTACTGATTTAGTAGGTTTATTTTGTTTTACTTCTTTCTGCTGCTTACTGACTGCTGTGTTAACTTTAGCTGGAACTTCTGGCTTAATTTCAGCAGCTTTAGTTTGAACTTCTGGCTTAACTTCAGCTTTAAGTTGTGGCTGTTTTTCATTCTTTTTAACTTGTTTTGTTTCATAGGAAACAACTTGATTTTCTTGAATTTTAAGACTATCTTTTGAATTCTTCTTTGGTGTTTCAAAGACGTCAGCACGTGTAGATAAAATAATCTTGTTCTTGTTTTGCTCTTGTTTTTCATTTTGCTGATGATCAGATAACTTTTTATCTGGAGTACTTGATGAATGTTGTTTTGAATAATCACTTAAAGGCGATTTTGTTGGTGGTGACTTTCGATCTTCTTGGGTTAAAACGAAAGGTCTTTGCGGATTATTTGAAGGTGTCACTCTCCAAACTTTAGGTGACGATAATTCTTCTTTAAGTCCTTCTAATGGTGAGATACTCTTTTGAATAGATGCACTGTCATATGAATTGTCATCAAATGTGATTTGGATTTGTGTTGGCGTTTGAAGTTGAGCTTGGGTTGGAGTTTGTGGTTGTTCTTGTGTTGGTGTTAAGAATTGAGCTTTTAATTTATTCTTTTCTTTGTATTTTTCTTTTTCTTCTTTTTCAATCTCTTCCAATTGCTCCAAACCATCAAATATGCTCATGTATAACGATGATTTGGGTGACAGTTCATTTTTATCAATGATTTCTGAACAACTAGTGTTGATACTTGAACTGTTCAAAATTGTTTTATCATCAATGTTGCTTTTCTTTGTATCAGTTGCTTCATTGCTGGGACTAGTTTGCTTTCCATCTTTCTTCCTTCTTTGCGAAGATTTGAAGAAAACTGGATTGAAATGTTGAGGTGGATCTTCAAATGGCCACTTCTTTTTACTGTTCAAAAGATCTTGGTAATCGTCGTTTATCTTTTCATTTTTCTTTTCAGGCTTTGAAGCTTCTTCTTCTTCTTTTTTAGCGTCATTTTCTTTAGCTTTTTGGTCATCACTTTCATTCTTGTTAACATTTAGTTTGGCAGATTTTTCAATAACTTCTGTTGGCAAAATCATAAATTCATCGTTAACCAAATTATATTTTGGATTCGACTCTTTGCTAGAATCTTTACTTTCATCTGATTGCTGCTTTCTTTCTTCATTTGTTTCTTTGTCTTTGTCTTCAGATTGCTGCTCATCTTTTACAGAGTTTTGAGTCTTCATTTGATCTTGGCAACTTTCATCGGCATCTTCAGGAAGAGCAAGTTTACCATTTGATACATAAACAACTCTTCTTGCAAGAATAGGTTGAGGTTGTTCTTCACTGTCTAAGTTCAAATTATCAGATTGATGCTTTTCATCGTGATCTGAGAGACGATTGCTTGAAGTGTTCTCTTCTTTATTTGAGATGCTTTCTTCTTCTTCTTCATGACGAGAAGCATGGATACTATATGAATGATCGTCATTTTTGACTTCAGAATGATTGCTTGGTTCATTATTATCATTCTTATCTGAAGCAATTTGAATAGAATCGTGATCATCATTTTTATCTTCAGAATGATTGCTTGCCTCATTATCCTTATTCTTAATGGATTCATCATTTTTGTCTTCAGAATGATTGCTTGCCTCATTATCCTCATTCTTAATGGATTCATCATTTTTGTCTTCAGAATGATTGCTTGCCTCATTATCCTCATTCTTAATGGATTCATCATTTTTGTCTTCAGAATGATTGTTTGGTTCATTATCATCATTTTTATCAGAAACATTTTTAATGGATTCATTATTATTATTATCTTCAGAATGATTTTCAGGCTCTTGAAGATTATTACTAGTGTGTTGCTCTTCATCTTTGTCTGAAAGATGATTAACAGAGCCATGATTTTCTTCCTGTTCAGAAAGATTATTGTCTGAAACATGATCTTCATTATTTTCGGTGGGCTGAACATTTGTTTCATGAACTTCATTTTCACCTGAAAGATGACTATTTTCTTCATCCTTTTCAGAAGGATGATTGCTAGAAATATGATCTTCATTTTGCTCTAAAAGTTGATGACTAGAAGTGTGCTCCACGTTTTCTTCAGCTTGCAGTTTGGAACTTTCTTGCTCTTCTTCATTTAGGAGCACTTCTCTTGCTTCAATGACTATTTCATTTTCGTCGTCTTTTGTATTTTCTTGTGATTGCCTGTGAACCAACTGATTCTGGAGGGATTCATTTTCATTCTTTAGCATCGAAATTGATTCCAAAATTTTGTCAAAGTTGCTTTCATTTGGATCAATTTCGAGTGCAACATTCAATTTCTGAATGAAATTATTTGTTTCATCATTTGAAGCATTTGTTTCCTCATCAACATGAGATGCAACTGTTTCATCTTGACCATTAATAGAGTCTGCTTGTGCAATACATGATATGAGAAGAGATCGAACAGATGAGAAAAATGGAGAAATTTTCTCTTCTAATGTAAGATTGTTATCATTAGAAATTTTATTGATTCTTTCAATAGAATCTTGGAGCTCTTCGACGGTTAATTTTTGACCATTTGTGTCTTCTTTGTTAAGGTTAGAGAATGATGATATTTCTTTCTCAATCAATTGCAAAACGTTTTCTTTAAATCCATCCAAAAGTGGCTCACTTTGAATTGAAAACTTATCATCATTGAAAGGCTTTGACGAGCATGATTCATCTTTTTCATCTGTTTGAATTTGTGCTTCGTCAACAGAGAGATAGAAATCATCATTAATATCATAATCATACTCGTAAAAGCCAGTGCTTGCTTCACTATCCTGAATCAAGTCAAAATTTTTATAAAAAGAATCATCAAATTCACGTGAATCAGAGCTTTCATAAGATGGAACTTCCTTGCCATTGATGCTCTTTAAAGTGACCTTACGTGACAAGTTACGGTATCTTTTTGATTGGTTGTTGAAAACGATTCCAACTTTTTCATCTTCACATTCTTCTTCTGCTAAAGTGTCAGGACAATCGACATCATAAAGATCGAACTCACATTTGCAGCAAACTTTAACATAGCAGTCTTCATTGTATTCTTTCTTGTCATTCCTCTGCAGGACAATAACAAACGGCTCCTTCTCTGTAACATGAACTGTAAACGAGAAAAGTTGCTCGGATGATTGGAATGTTTCAGACTTATAATTCGATAATTGATCAAATTCAACTTTCTTTCCACTGGAATAAACAATAAGAACTTGATAATTGGATTCAGAATCATCTTTGAAAATAAACGGTCTCCTCTTTTCTATCAAAAAGTCAACTTTGACATCATCAATGATTGGAACATTGCTATCGTTCAACTTGAACGCAAACGTTTGGTGCTTTTCAATTTGTGCCGATGAAGAATTGACCTCATAACCGTCATTTTCACCTTGCTCTAATTTTGTGATCAAATTCTTAACGTGGTACTCAGGATTGATCGGCTTTGCTACATCAATGGTTTGGAAATATGAGAAAAATTCAGAATCTGTCATCCAAAAAGTGCCATTCTTCCGCCTGTGAACTCCGAGCTTCCGTTTTAATTCTGATGAAAAAGTGGAAGATGCATCTTTCAAATCATTTGGCAGTTTTTCGCTAGCTGGACATGTTCTTCGTAAGCAAATAAAGTTTTTACCTTCTTCTCGTCGTGCTTTCGTTATTAGGAAAAATTGTGAAGTGTTTAAACGGTCGTTTTTAATATCTGTTCCAAGAACTGAATTTTCAAACTGCCACTTCATTAAAAGAGAGAAGAGATATTCATTATCATTTTCATTGCTTATTTGGTCTTCATTTTGTCGTTTTTGTAATATTGAGTCGAAAGATTGACGATATGGGAAATATCCGAAAAGATGGTAAAACGCTTGCGATAAAGTACCTTTTATAATCGCTGAGTAACTGTTGTGCAATTTAGCATATGCTTTCTCTACTAAACAAAACCAAGGAGAATAATATAAATAGGATGGATGACTGAAGACGGGAATTCCATTTTCTCGGTTAAATGGAATAAGGGTATCTATTAGAACAGGAGTTCTTTTTCCAAATACATAAAAATAAACAATTACAGCACCACATTTTAAATTAATTGTTTCGCTTTCCTTTGTACGCGTATCGAATAACATCTCAACAAGATTTGGTTGCTTTGCAATTTTGAGTAAAGAAGCAATAAAGTAATTATCTTCTAGCTTGCCTTTTTGGATTATATCTTCTTTAATAGCTTCTTTTTTGAAGAGGGGCGCAGTATAAAATTCATCTATCCTCTTCCATTCGTATCTATTGTAATCTATTCCTTTTTCTGCTTCTTTTGTTTGGGATGATGGACCAAAATTTGTATCTGTGAAAATTTCCCCATTTTCTTCGTAATATTTTAAAATTTCAGAATATTGTTGGGCTTCATTGAAGAAATCATCGTACCCTTTCATTTATATATGCGTAAAAAATATTTTGATGAAAGTTTAAAATTTTCAGCTTTTTGAATGATAAAAGGAAATTAAGACCATATATGCATTGAAATTTTTACAAATAAAATTACGTTTACAATAAAATAAACATCATATAATCAAATGATCTTATTGACATATCCATTAAAAAAAAAATATATCTACAAAAAAATATTATTAATTTTTTATTTTTAATCTTAAAAAAATTATAATATTCATCATAATAAAAAAACTAATTGGGATTTTTTGTAAATAATCAATAATCATATTTGATTGGGTTTTATATAAAATTTGAACGTTATTGAACGATAAAAATAACCTGAAAATTTCTAATATCTAAAATTTTATCAGAAATATACTCAAACATATAAAACATAAATATCTCAAATATTACTATATAAAAATTATTAATAAAAAAGATATATTATAATTATATAATTTTATAAAGAATTAATGATTTTATTTCTATCAAATAGTTTAATTTTCAGTCATTTTGTATCTTTTTTTATACGAAATAACGTTTATTAATAAAATCCAAATAATATGGATGATGGTTCTTTAAATCAGAATGATGACTACAAAACGCGAGAACAAGCATATATTCAAATTAACCGACTTATTTCAGATTCGCCTAATCCAGAATTAATGGATGAATTACGTGAAAATCTACCACATTATCTATGCGATAGTAATCAAACATGCCAACGGGCGGCCTTAACGCTATGCGAATCATTTTTTAAACAATCAGATGACATAAATTATGCAGAATTTGCAGATATTTTATACCGAAATTGTATGAATACAAATCCTGATCAAACTAGTTCTCTTCTTATGACATGTTTAAAAGCCGATTATGCGAGTGTGTCACCCCTTCTTTACGAAAATCTCGAAAACCATTCAAAATTAGAAATCCAGTCAGTTTTAGGTATAATGATATCATATTTAGCAACTTTAGGCACAAAAAACACGAAAGATGCCGAAGACATAATCAAGCATATTTCGCCATTAACAGAAGAAACGAGCAGAACAATAGACGAAGATATAAAGAATCAAGCTTTGTCACTTGTTAATTCAGCCAAAATTATCTGCGGAATGACTTTAAATTCAGGGCGAATTGATCTTACACGAAAGCATTCAAAAAGCAATTTTAACAATCCTAATGCAAACAATAATTCGACGATAAGTAATAATAAATCTAACGCGTTTGAAGAAACTTGGCCACAGCAATTAGAGTCAGAAAATTGGAAAGAAAGAAAAGACGGTTATACGCAACTTTTGACTTTAATTAATGAAAATTATCCATTACAAAGCATTGATCATTCATTTTTGCTCATTGCTCAACAAGAGAAACATATTTCATGCCAGAACATTGTGCTAGAAATAATTGAAAAAATAGCTGCAACTTACAAAGAGAAAATTGCACGAAAAATCAGAGAATATTCAAACATCGTTGTTGCAATGATGTCACAAAAGAAGAACTCAAGATTGACTAATTTGCAAAGTGCTTTTGATTCGATTGCATTAAATGTTACTCCAAATCCGTATGAAATGCCTTTTTCCGAAATTTTGCTAAAAATGATGACAAACTCAAATCTGAGATTAAGAGAAGAGTCTCTTCAATTCATCATTCGAGTAAAAGACAATCCAAACTGTAATTTCCATTTAAATAAAAGTTCACAAGTTTCAGAACAGTTGTCCAAAATGTCAAGCGATCCTTCCTTACAGATCAGAGAGATGGCAACTTCAATTTTGAATCCAAAGACGCATAAAGACAAGAGCAACTTAGCTCAAAATTCAGAGAAGAATAATACAAGCAATGATAACAACAACAATAATAATTCTAATTCTAATTCACCAAGCCAGCAAGATAGTAACAATAATGGAATCCAATTGCCTTCAAATCAAGGCTGCAATGAATCAATAAAGAAGGCATATTTAAGAAATAAACGAAATAACTTACAGAATCAATGGTCTCATTGGATCGACAACGAAACTTTAGAGCTTTTGTCTTCTGGTCAATGGCTGTCTGTGACAAAAGGACTTGACATGTTACAAGCCAAATACAATGAAAGTGACAAATCAATTAGAAATGCTTTAGTTGTTTGTTTTTTGGCCATTTTTACTGGAAAAACATTCACACCTAAAGTCATGACAAACATCTATCAAAACGTTCTTTATTACATTCGAAATGATGAAAATAACGACAGCAAGTTGTCAGATGAAGCTGTTACAGCCACAGTGAACTTTTGCATTGATAAAATCATCGATAAACATAATGAAAACACTATTTTTGAGATTCTTGATGAATGCTGCTCAAATTCAGGTGATCAATTCGTGTTTGACATGCTTTATCCTCATTTATCAAGCACAAAGAGTCCTGCTGTTCTATTTAAGATCACATCCTTCTTTTCACACCATTTAACAAAAGAGAAACAAGCCGATAAAAGTGGAAAATATCAACTACACATTAATCCTGAAGGCTTGTTTGAAAACATTAAGCCTCTTCTGACTCACGGTGATCAACAAGTTAGGAAGATGACAAATGAAATTTGCACTGAATATTTGCCATCTTTTCTTCATAGCCTCAACAATGAAAATAACAAGGCAAACCAACAAGGACAGTCAGGAAATGCTGGCATACAATCACAAGCATCAAGTTTGGAGTCTCATAAAGCTAGCCAAATTCCTAAACAACCTTCTGTTTCAAACATGAGTCCTCCTTCTGGCGGAGGAACAAATTCAACGTCAAATGACCAAAATCAAGGCTGTTTAATCTCGCCTAAATTGATTTTAATGGTTGGCAAAATGTCGTCAATTCTCGATTGCCGAAGAGGACTTGAAGAGATTGAAAACATTTTGAATAACACTTTGAATAAAAATGGGAAAAATTCAGTTGAAAACAAAGAATTTACTGAGCTATTTGCCAAGCTTAGAACTTGGTTTAAAGACTCAAACACAAATATTGTTTTCTCTGTTTCAAAAGTTATTTTACTTGGCTTGAAACTTGTTAAAGATGTGAATCTTGTTTCTCCTGAATTCTTGAATGATCTTGCTTTACTATTGAATTTTGTTCAGAAAGGAATCAGACAAACAACTCTTCAAATTTTCAATGAACTTTTTGATATGATGGGCGAATCATTCATAACAAATGTTTTTCTTCCATCATTTGTGAAATTAAATGCTGGTGGCCGAAAAACAGCGGTTTTATTCATAAGAGATTTGCTGCCTAGAATTGAAATCACAGTTGAAGAATTCACGCCTTTTGTATTGAGTATTTTAGCGGATAAAAATGAAGAATTTCGAAATGCAGCACTTCCAATCATTCAGAAATATATGATGATTAATGGAGGAATAGGTGCATTGAAGAAAGAAGCAGACCAGTTTCCACCTGCCAAGAAGAACATGGTTCTTGAGATCATAAATAGTATTGAAAGCGATTTGGACATTCCAGAAAATAATAATGATAGCAAAGAAACAGAAAATAATAATTCTAGTGATGAACATCAAAGACCACAGACAGCTAATTCATCTTGTTCACCAAATGAAAAACTTGGTGGCAACGAAATGAACAATAACAACAGACCACAAACAGGCCGAAAAGAAGAAGAAAAGCAACAGAACTCAAATCAAATAAATGAAACAAAAATACCAACGAAAAGAAGTTCTTCATCGACAGCAAAAAGCAAAATTCCAAGCAGTAACAACAACAACAACAACAACAATGAAAATTTACAAGAAAACAATGGAAATCAAGTTAAAAGTTCAATTCAGTTTATTAAAGATAAAAATCGAACAGAAAGTGACTCAAAAATTGCAATTTTTAAACCAAAAGGAAATTCACGATTAAGACAACAAAAGCAACAACAACAACAACAACAGCAGCCACAACAACTTCAAGTTCTTGAACCACTTAAGAAAGATGAAGAACAAAAAGATGAAAACGAAAATATAACAGATCTTCCTTATTCAACACAAGACGAGCAAACAGTTGATCCATCATCGGTAGCTGAAATGAATGACATTAATGATGACTTTTCATTACCAAAAAAACAAAGTAAATCTAAGAATACAAACAAAGAAGGGAATCCATTATCAACACCATTTGTTTGCACATTGAATGACATTTTATCACAGAAAATTAGAGATCCTTCAATTTATGTTTATCAATGGATTTCAGACCTGAATTCCATTGATGTTCAGACAGTTAGTAAAGCAGCCAAAATGATTTTAAGGAACTTAAAATCAAACATATCTATTTTTACAGTTCATTTTGATCCGTTGACAGTTTCTATGATTTGCAAGCTTCACTCTTCATTAATAGCAAATCCAATCCAAGACAGCTTAATTCGAATCTTCATTCCATGCATTGAAATCATTGTCGAAAATTACAATCCATTTCCTAAAGAATACACGCAGCAAATTATTTATGAATGCCTTGGTAATAGCGATAGATGTGAAGATTTGAATGAGCTTATTGACTCAATGATTGAATTGCAAACAATGGCGGTTTTCGTGTCACTTTTATCGGCAATTTCAGATTTTAATGATAAATCTGAATTTGCTTTGAAATTGTTTGAAAAATGCTCAGCAAAAGTTTTCCAAAAAGGAAACCAAGCTGATGTTTGTACTACACTTTTCTTACTTGATAAGTTTTACGACTTAAGAAGTCGAAAATCTCTTCAAGATGACATTTTTGGCTCGAGCATTTTACAAGTTTTCGATTCATATGTTAATTCTGTCGTTGAAAAATACGGAGAAGTTGTCAATTCAATCGAAAACATAAAGAAATTCCAGCCAAACTCTACAATTTTACCCATGATAACTCCTTTCTCTAAAAATGGAAATCCACAAAATAATCAGCAACATCAAACATACTTACAAAGTCATCACAGAGCAGCTAGCCCTCCAAAACCGAATTCTCCTCTACAGAAAATTAGAATCACGAAGCCTAGTTCACAAAATTTTTGAATAATCGTATATTTCAATTTTTATATTAAACTTTTTTATATTTCTTAACTTTTTTCTATTATATAATAATTTTCAGATCACTGAGCTATATTTATAAATAACTTCAATATAAATATCATTTTCTTTATACATTATGAAAATTTTTATATTTTGCCCATGTAATTAAATTTTGACGATAAATTGCTATTGAAAAAGTGTCAAGAATATGATATCCTTGTTGTTGCCTGCAGGAATATTGAAAATGCAGCCATTCCTTCCCAGATCCAAATAATCATGTCGAATGCATTTGAATATTGCACAAATTTGCAGACGATCACTTTTGATTCAAATTCACAATTGGAAGAAATCCAAAGTTGCGCCTTCTGTAATTCACAACTGCCAGAAAAAATAATTTTCCCATCATCATTGAAAAAAATTGAAATCGGGGCCTTTAAATGGACCAAAAAACTCAAAGAAGTTGTTTTCCAATCAAAAGAGATTCAAACAGGATTTGAAAGCTTCAGCTCATGTGCTGATCTTGAAAAAGTTTCTTTTCCAAGTGCTGAGAAGATAACTATTGAATACGACTCATTTTCTGAGACATCCAAAAACTTGAAATTGATTGTGCGAAGAGAGGCAGAAATCAACGAAGACGGAAACAACTTAAAAAGTCAAATCGAGTTCATTAATGATGAAAGAAGTCCGAGAAAAATTGCGGCAAAAACACCTCCATCACCGAAAAAGGAGGAGGATGATGCCACAAATATATACATGAAAAGAATCAGATACCTCGAGGAAAGGCTCATGAAGTATGAACAGGTTGTCCCATTCGATCCCGAAAAAGAAATTTTGCAGAATAAAAAAACTGGATGATGATGCGGCATAACAGAATCCTCGAGGCAGAAGGAGTTCTAAGAAGCCATCAATTGTAATACCTGCTACATTACCAAATCAGAAATAATAAAATTATTAATAATAATCTTTCACTTTTTTTTTTATAAATGATCTATTGACACATAATGTTTAAAATAATGCTGGACATTGATAATATTTGTTTAATAGCATAATTTTTTGGGAAAATTTTTTTGTAATCCATAATATTAAACATGATCAATATCCAGTATAATTTTAAACATTCTTTACCAAAAGATATTTGAATAATGATTATTTTTACTTTCAAAATTCAAAAAAAGTTTTGATAACAATGTTTTCCGAGAATTCTTTACAAAACAATTTTATTTACAAAACAAGGTGCGTCAGACGAACTTCTACAAGTGAAACTTGATCTCTTCCTTTATCTCCTACTTCAAGTAGATCAATTTAGCCAATGCAGAGTAATATCATGCTGGCAGACATTGATTCAATGATCTCTCAAAAAGTGAAACTGAAGAATAATTTAAATATGAATCAGGTGAAAATTTGTTGCCCATAAAAAAGTCAACAAGTAAAATGATCATCTTCAATGAACAATACAATTTATCATAAGAAGAAAAGCAACATGCCTTTGAGGAAACACTACAAATTCAATCATCTTCTTGGCCTTTGGAGATGAATTTCTTGTGGTCAAAGGCAACTCAATTCAAATTAACCTATAGTAAAATGCTTTTTGTGACAAGTGAAGATGAAAATGAAACAAATATTTCACATGATTTCTATACATCAACAATGAAATCATCAAACCTTTCAAAATCACATGATTTTGACAATCAAAAACAATTACTTTGTTTACCAAATATAGAAATCACAGCTGTATTTAGAACAAATTTACATTTAAAAAATTTCTGCCCATTTCAAACAACTTTTTGATAATGCTTATTGAATTTGAATTTCTCTTTAGAAATCATTTCATGATTAACAATGATTCCAAATCCTCAGTTGAATTACAATAGCAATCATCGCTTTCGTCATGAGAATCTCCCATTTGATATAGATGAGTGGTATCCAATTTTTGAGCCAATCACATTCAAATCATATTTTCTCCCTTTGAAAAAAGAGCAAGCCGAAGCCATAGTTGCATTTTATCGTTATTATTTTTACCATCAAAATGAATTCCAGGTTTCACATACTCTTATTTTAGAAGATCTTGAAAAGCAATTGGATGATATTTTTAAATCTAATCCTAACCTCATTCAAAATGGTGGATTTCTTCGCCTTTGTGGAAGAAGTCCTAAAGATGGTGATCCATACCAACCAATGAGATTTTTTAAAGAATATAAGAAAAATTTACAAATGATATCAGAATCTAAACATTTAGATAAAAACAAAGGCAACACAAAAGTTATGGCAATATCAAAAACGCATTGGCTAATTGTACGAAATGGCAAAGAATGCTTGTCGTTATTACTCTCAAGCGAGAGAACATATTTTGATTTGCTGGATTGGATTCGATATGGCGGCAAAGAACAAATTTGTTTACGAGAATGGAATAAAGATTTAGAATACCAAAATGAATACAGAGCATTTGTTTACAACAACAAATTAACAGCAATTTCGCAATATGATCATTACGGAATGTATGACGATGTAATTCAAAGCAAAGATAAAGTTGAAAAAATGATTCATAGTTTTTGGGAATCAAAAGTAAAAAATAGAATGAAAGTTCCTGATTATATAATCGATTTCGGTTATGTAAACAATTCAATTATTATGATCGAGTTATCACCTTTTTTGGAATGCACTGGTGCCTCTATGTACAGGTGGTATCTTGATTCCCACGAATTATGTTTTGGTAATGGAAGATTAAAAGTTGCAGTAAAAGAATTTCCAGAAGTTGATGATTTAGCTGAACAATGGGAAAAGCAATGGCATGATATTCCAGATTTTAAGCAGTACTATGCAAAAGAAAGTTGGAAGGATTGGATATTTAGGATTCTGAATTCAACCATTTGGCCTAAAAGAGACAACACTAGCTACCTATTTGTTGGAAGTCTCCTTAAAAAGGGTTTTTGGTGGAATAAAAAATATCTTACATATGCACATTTTGTTGATTCCGGAAAGCTTAAAGGATATTGCCTGCTAATTGATCAAAATGGAATGGGCTGGATTATTAAGGGGACTGAAATGGAAGGAGAATTGTGGTTGGTAAATGATGATGATTTGAGAGATATTGAATATTTTTACGGTTTTTGCCAAAAAGTTGAAGTAACAATTGAAACGAAAACTAAAGTATATAATAATGTTGTTTGCTTTATTAGAAATGACTTAAGCCAAGATGATAGGCAGATTTCAATGAAATATTCATTGGAAAATCAAAATGATTACAATTCTATCGGCCATTCAATTTCTCTTCAAGAAAAATACATGGAATGTCCATACAAATATTCTTTACATAAAAATTTATAATTTATTACAAGATATCCATAGTAATTTTTTGTACTAAACTATATAATGACCATCTTTCAAATTGACAAAAATTTTTTGTTGAAAAGCTTTTTAAATAGAAACTTTATTCAATTAATAACTTATTTCAGGATATGCTAAACTCTTTACTTAATGGATATGCCTTTTAAAAAGTTAATTTTTTTATATTAAAAAAACTTTTTTTGATACATATTTTTATTTTATTTTTATTGATTCAAGCATAATTTTATTTTTGGAACAAGTCTGATGAATCTAGAAATCAATTCATCCTTATCCTTTAAATCTTGAGGAACTTCATGCTGAAATTCATCGATTATATCAACACTGCTTTTTTCTTTGTGATGGTCGACATAATAGCTCAGCAGCAATTCCACTGTGTACCATTTATTTTCAGCAGCAGCCATGAACATGTCGCTTACAGATAAAGAAATTTTTTTCTCCTTGAAATTATCGATAATATATTTTAGGCAGTAAAAGCTTCCAAGGAGTGCTGATGACGCGAACAATTCGTTAAGATCAATGACAGCGTTTTGATGTCTACAAATCATGTCCATAATAGTCATGCTGCTGTAAAGACCACATGCCAAAATGTAAGGCTGAAAGCCGTTAAATCCACGAGATATTAAATCAATGTTAGGATCACTCAAAAGAATTTCAATCATTTTTTTGTTCCGTTTACTCAACGCATACTCCAACAAAGAAGGCTCAGTTCGTGATTTCGCATTTGTATTGACATCGAACTTGGATGATTTCATTAGTTCTCTTATGAAAAAGCCAGAATAGTCCTGAGATGACTTATTCAATATCTCGAATATATTTTCATCGACGAATTCTGGATTTTTCTGAATAAACGGAAGCAAAACTGACTCCAAAACTATGAAATTAGTTGATCTTGCAGTATTACCAAAAATTGTCAAAATGTCATTTTTCTCATCAGAAGTAAGTTCACTTTTTTCTAACACATCACAACCGTAATTATCTAATATATATTCAACAATCTCGTTGTTACAAAGAGTGATTGAAAAATATAAAGCTTTATCAATAAAGTCTTCTTTTTTCAAGGATTCAATAATATGAATCATCTCGTAATTTCGCCTCCAAATTGACATGTAGACGTAATCTTCGCCATCAGAGCCATTCATGACCAAATATTTAAAAATCTTCGTCGAATTGAACAAAATTGCAAATTCTAACAATGAATAATCAGCCATGTCAATAAAGAAGTTTTCAAGAAGTGATTCTTGAATTTTGTAATTAACAGACAAATTCAAATTTGAAACAATCCTTTGAAATGATTCAATGTCATCAGTTTTCAATGCTAACCGAAGTGGATCGGTTTCAATCTCACGATAAAAAGGGTCGTTATAGTCACTCGATTCAATCAGCCATTTGAAATGCTTTTTGCGTAATTCTTTGAATTTTTCAATGCTTTCTTTAGAATATTCCAAATTCAGAGAATTTTTGATCTCATTCTCAAAAATATCAGGGGCTTCTTCAATGATTTCAGGCAGAAAATACTCAGTAAACGGCGGACACTTGAATTTTTGAATTCTAAGAATAATTTCTTCTATAGAAATGAGACCTTGTTGATGCATCCAAAGATGCATGTAATAAGTACCACCTAAAATATTCCAGAAAAATTCTGACTCATCCAGTAATAACGTTTTTATTTGGTCCATCAAATACTCAAATAATTTTATCGTGTTCCTTTTCGATGTTAGGACAAAATTTCGTGAATAACGGCCAATTAATTGACAGATAATCATTAAATCATCTTTCTGTTGTAAATATTCTTGAGGGATTTGATTTATGAAATTTGCGATATCTGATTCTGAAGCTTTTTCTGGTAAACTATTTAGATTTTCTTGGATTTGTGCAAATTCTCTTATTTTCGTTGTGTTTTCAAACATTTTCGGAATAAAAATAAGATAGCAAACTTTATATTATGTCAGGTCAAAAAAATTGACCTTTTAAAAATTTTACATGTGAAAGACCTAATGGTCGGTAAAGGAATTAGATCTTTCATTTTACATATATGATTGATTAAAATATAAAGAAATATGTAAATATCTTATTCTTTAAATATGTTTATTAAAAAAATGAAAATATAATGAAATAAATTTATTTCAAAATAAAGAAATATAAAACCCTCTGTTTGACAAAACTAATAGAAATTTTTCTTTAGAAAAAACAAAAATTGAAACGAACCACAACAACAAAGTTTTATAATTATCTATGAACAAGGGAAATATTTTAAATTTTATTTTAACTTTTTTATTTTGGATAAGATTACAAAAAATAATTAATCAGTTTCAGAAAATTTCTGCATTAACATTTTTATTTTCATTTCCATCCATTTTTTTCTTTCCTCATACCACAATTTTATATCCTGTTAAAGAAATTCCAGGTTGGGTTCCAGCTCCAATACCACAATATTCTCCACCTCCTTTTCATCCACTAATTAAAGTCACCAATTTATCGCCAATTCCAGAAAGCTGTTTTAATCAAACAAATCCAGAATATCCAGCTTTAGTTAATTTGTTAACAAATGCTGTAGTTTTCAACAACGCTACGATTGTTACATCCAATTATTTTATCCAATCATTTACGAATTATTACAGTAACATTCGAAAAACACCATTTAAAGTTGATTTTAGCACATATAAAGTAGTTGATCAAGCAATTACTCTTTTTCATGCATATTTAAAGACGTATTATCATTTCATTATTGAAACATTTCCATTAATTTTGTGTTTTAGCAAAGAAATCATTGAAAATTCTGTTCTTCTTCATGGCAGAGTATTAAAAAATCAATTTAATGAGCTTTGTTCACTTTTAAATCTCAATTTTAAAGAAAAAATTTTTGTGAGAAACCCTGTTTATGTCAAAAAGTTGTATGTTGCAAATTCAAACATATTCATTGAATTCAATGCGAATGCAGTTCGTCATTTCCGACATCTAATGCTTGAAAAGTGCAATGCAACGAATTTGAAAGCAACGCAAAATGTTTATTACAACCGTCCAAAAAACCGTCGTATTTTAAATTTCAATGAATTGAAAGCTGCATTGAAAAATGAATTTTCTAATGAAGAATTCATTGAGCCTAATCAAATGTCAATGGCAGAACAAGTTGTGTTTTGGAGAAAAACAAGGTTTGCGATGATGGTTCACGGCTCGATTTTCTCCAATTTCATCTTCATGCACCCGAACACAGCCTACTTGGAGTTCAACATTCTTGTTTGCAGAAGTCCTGCACAGAAACTGTGCCAATCATTTGGCATTCATATTTATTCAATGCTGTTTAAAAGGCACTGCTTAAATAGGTCAATGCATGCTGACATTCCCGATGTAATTCTTGCTGTCAAAAGAATCTTTAAAATGCTTGAAACACAGGATCTTTCGTTATACTAATTTAAAATAATATTTAATAAAATGTCTGTTTATTATCAAATCCTTAAAAATTTTTATTGTTACTAAAATCGCTCTTGATATTCATGAAGCTCTTTTAAGTCTGTTGACATTCCAAATTCATTCAATGCAAATTTATCATCTTTTAAAACTTCTACTATATCAGAAAATGTTGGACGATTATCTGCAATATTGCTCCAGCAACACTCAATAAGTTCCCAATAAATGTCTGGAATATTTTTTGGCCTTGCAGGTCTCATTCCAGCCATAATTTTAATTAATAAACGCGCTTTGGATCTTATATGTTCATGCTTTATATCAAAAGTGGTTGAAAACATTTTATATACAAAAAATGCAAAAGAATAAACATCAACCTGATATGAAAAGTATTCATATTCAATCAATTCAGGTGCTATATAAAACAAATGATCAATCGGGATTTCATTACTTGCGATAAAATCAAAATTGTTAGTAAAAGATTCATGATATCCAATTCTAGGTTCCAAATTATCATCCAAAAGCACATTACTGTTTGTCAGGCCTACAAATAACTTGCTATTTTTGTGAAAAATGTTCATTATTGCAGCAACGCCAAAAATAATTTTACTGCGAACTGTTGGATTCATGATATCATTTTTCTTTCCATTTGATTCTAAGTATTCTTTTGTAATTTGCTCAAGATTTCCGTATTTCATAAAATCAGTGAAAATTGAAAACGAAGGGAAGTCGGTTAGAATTATTTTTCCATTTTCATCAATGATGTTAATTTCATCTAAACTTTTATTTAAACTTTCTTTTTTAAATAAAGGAAAATGAAAATCATTGATTTTCAACAAACCAGGTAAATGTCCATATTGATCATGCTGAATGAAAATATTCAATTCACGCCTAAATTTATTCAGGTCGTGAATTAATGAAGTTGCAATTCTTTTGACAACTTGCACTTTTCCATTTTTTTTATTCGTTATTTTATAAATTCTTTTTCTTGGAGATTTGACTAATAAGTCTTTTTTCTCAGTAGTGGTGAGTTCTTCAATGTCATATTCATCATTATTTAACACTTGGCTACTCTTATCAATTTCACAAGAAAGAAGAGAAGTCGGAATTGTAATTTGCTTTAACGAAGGACATGATGTAATGATGCAATCAGCACTAGAAGTAACAGAAGGATGAATTATCAATTTACTTAAATTGTCACAGTCACTGATTGCTTTTAAGCCAATTGTTTTAACAGACGAAGGAATTTCAATTTCTTTTAAAGAAGAACAGCCACTGAATGCGTAATCTCCAATCTTTTTCACTGTCGGAGGAATGTTTATTTTGCTCAATTTGATACAATCTGAAAAACAATTTGGTCCAAGTTCAATGTCATCTTGCGACAACAAAAGACTAAGAATTTCTTGATTATCACCTCTGGCTGCCAAATTAATGAGTGTTGTATTATTATAAATAATTTTTTTTTTTAAAATATTATAAATTTTTTGATTTATATCAATTCTTCCTTGACTTAAGAAAAATTCAACAAGTTGAATATAATTATATCTGCATGCATAACCCAAAATGAACTCATTCTTTTCATCATCCGGCAAGTATTCATAATTATCATAACAAAAAGCATAATTATAAACGTTATCATAAAATTTTTTATGATTTTCTGGATCAATAAAGTTGTTAATAATATAACTTGCTATTTCGTTATGATGGCATTTTATTGCTTCTTCAAGACACGCGTAATATGAATTATGCTGGAGTGGAACGTGATTCTCTTCGAGAAGATTGATCAATTCTGCGCAATTTGAATGAATTGAATAAAGCCAGAGTGATGGTGTCAATTCAACTTTATTCATCCTTAAATAATTGAAAATTTGAATTGATCCAAAAAATGCAGCATATTCAATTAACGTTGGATTTTTGCCAATTAAAAACGGATTCGTCTCAAAAATTGAGTCGCCGATTATAGTTTTTGAAAGAGATAAATTTGTTTGGTTTACATGCGCAACAAACTCATCAATTGAATCATTACGAATCAGAAAACAAATGTAAGAATCATTCTCTCCAATCTGACGCTTCCTCTCATATTCATCCATGTCTTTTGGCTCCATATCGAGCAATTCTTGAGGAACTTTTTGAATGAAATGTTTCCGTTTTTCTGGATAAAAAAACCGCCAGTAGCTTGCATCTTCATTATTCTGAAAGATTATATCAGTATCAACAAAAATTATATTGTGTGTAAAAAGTATTAAAAGGATTGATTTGTTACTTTGAAATAATTTAAAAAGTTCAACATTTGTGAAGGTTTGTTTGATCTCTTTTTCTAATGAAAGGATTACTTTTTCTATCTTGCGGAATATTTGGGGCTTTCGGTAATGATGCATGGTGAATTGGTTTATCAGGTAAAGGAAAGATTTTAATTTTTCTCCATGTGGAATATATATCTGAGATAAATAAAAGTCAATGAGATCTGTATAATCTTCTTCATTTTCATATTGATCACTACCTTCTATATAATTATATAGAATGCTATATAACTCTTTCAATTCTTTGAAAAATTTTTGGTATTCCATTTTATTTATGAAATGTGATATAAAAAATTGTTCATTATTAAAATAAATGGGAACGGTCTTCAGAATTTTTTTCTGAAATAAAAATAAGCTTATCTTAAAATATATTTTATATAATAAAATATTTTAAGTTAAAATAATTCAAACATATTATATATAAATTAAATATATTAATTAAAATATTATTAAAGTTATATATTTTAGAGGAAAAAATAAAAATTTCTTTTCTCAGATTTTAACGAATGATGAAAATTTTATACCATTTATAATTTTAATCATTTATTAGCATCAAACCATATATTAAAAATTCAAAATAAATGAATGCAGAGTTATTTCAAAAATCATGATTTTATTATTTATATTTGAATTTGAATGATCATACAAATATTTTTGAGAAAAAAAACTTTTCAAAAGAAAAGAAGAAAAGGATATGAATCTATTTAAAAGAAAAGAGTCATTAAGTCATATTAATAATTAAATAGAATACTTTAATAAATTTCTATTTTATATAAAAATATTATATTATGTGATATATATCTGAAGATAAATATATATTTTGAATATGAAATATTGTTTGAACAGTATTATTCAATTTTATTTTTTTTTAATTATGTATATTTTAATTAATTTTCATATTTATTTTTTATTTTTAAGAAATAACTTAATATATATATATAAATATTTATAAAAATGTTCCAAAATCAGTTTTTTAAAAAATTAAAAAAAGATAAATGTATTTTCGCAGAGAGCCTCTCAATTTGCGAAGATGATTTGAATTGATACAACCGAATAAGCTTTCAAATGAGAAACTTTTTCTTAAGATTTTTATATCTCAAAACCCCTACATTCGATTATGTTTTTACCAAATAAATTTTATTAAATATTAAATAGTATTCTTATTAATATAAGTTATATTGAAGAATTCGATTTTCCATAACCGCCGATTTCGGATCCCCTTTATTAAAATTTTTACAAATAATTAGTGATGGGAAACGGGCACCGGGCGGGCAATGGGCCCGAAATAAACGTACTGCCCGGGCAAAAGCATTATTCAAATAATGAGTTATTCGCAATATTCGAGAGTAATCAAAGACTTCTTCTTTTCCTTATCAATGAAAAAATGCATATTTTGGATGAATTCATACGTTAAAAAATAATTATATATGAACAATATTTTATACCAGAAATAAAAAAATTAGATGGAGAAAATCAACCTTTCCAACTTCCCGAAGATTATGATGAAAAGAGAAAGATTGGAGAAAATGACAATGAGATTTGTGAACTTATTCGAAATGATTCAATTGAAGAATTCATAATATATGTCAATAAAAATGATTATCCTTTAAAAGATCAAATTATGCCATCAATATATGAAACAAATTCTTTTTTATTGATGACACCACCGAATTTAATTGAATATTCAGCATTCTTTATATCATGTTCAATTTTTAAATATTTATTCCATAATGGTGCTGAAATCAAACCTTCAATATGGGCATATGCAGTTCATAGTAACAATCAAGAAATGATTGATCTTCTTGAAAAAAATCAAATTAAATTAAAAGAATATGATGATGATAATAATGAAGAGGAAGAGGAAGAAATTTTTCCATTCAAAGAAAGTGTTTTGAAATCAATCGCATATCATAATAACGTTGCAGCAAATTTTATCCTAAATAAATATGAAAAAGAAAAAGCAAAGAAATCGAAAAATAGCAAATATAAGTATAAAATAGAAAAATTGATTATTTCAAAAGCTTTCCAAAATTATAATTTTAAAAACAATGATATCTTTTTTTATTTGTGCATATATGATTATGTTCCACTTGTTAAAACTTTTATATCAACAAGGAAAATCAATATAGAAACGATAAGAATTTTATATTTAAAAATCTTATGATGTTTTGTAATTAATTTTCAGAGAAAATTTATATTTTTAATGATAAATGATGTTAATAATTAATACTATTTCATGGCATTTAAATATTTATTTTATATAACGATGTACTGTTTTATGCTGCTAGAGACGATAATCAAGAAATTTTAAAAATATTATTGGCAAATCTAAAAAGCAACCAAATCAAATCAGAACATTTCAAATATTGTGACAAATTAAGTGAAATAGCGATTCCTTCAAATGTAAAAACAATCGGCAGTTATGCTTTTTACAAATGTTTTACGCTTAAAAAAATAACTCTCCCGCTTTCATTAACAAAATTGCGTGAAGGTTGTTTTTGTTCTTGTTTATCATTAACTAAAATTGCAATTCCACCATCTGTAACTACAATAGAAAAGTATTGCTTTGAAAATTGCAGAAGATTGGAAGAAATCACAATTCCTTCTTCTGTAACTTCACTTGACAAACAAGCTTTTATATGTTGTTCTTCATTGAGAATAATAACAATAAGATCGCACATTGAAGAAATTGAAGAGAGAGCTTTTGAAAAATGTACAAAATTGAAACAAGTAAATATATCTTCTGTCATTTCAATAGGTGAATTTGCTTTCAATGAATGCAAATCATTAGAAGAAGTAACAATTTCTTCTTCATTGATTTCAATAGGAAAAAAAGCTTTCAATGAATGCGTATCTTTGAAACATATATCAATTCCTTCTTCAGTTGTTTCAATTGGATGCTATGCTTTTAGCAATTGCTTTCGACTAACTGAATTCAAAATACCACGATCATTAAAAACGATTGATTTCAATACTTTTGATAAATGCAATAAGTTGGTACATATAAAAATTCCATCATCAGTTATATTTATAAGAATTGAAGCTTTCTATGAATGCACATCGTTAAAACAAATTACAATTCCTTCTTCTGTAAAATTAATTGGCAACAATGCCTTCTCTGGATGCTCATCATTAGCACGGATAACATTTCTTGGCTCCTAGGAATCGATTTGTTTTTGCAGCTTTAAAAAATGCATTTCATTGGAGCAAATAACAATTCCATCTTCAGTAAGTTCAATTAAGGGCAATGCTTTTGAAGAATACAAAAAATTGTCTCATATAACTCTCCCTCAATCTTTAATTGCAATTGGATGTTATGCTTTCAATGCTTGCATTTCATTGAAACAAATAATGATTCCTTCCTCGGTGACAACCATTGAATGCAATGCTTTCGCTGGATGTTCAGAATTGGAACAAATTACAATTCCTTCTTCTGTTAAATTTCTTGGTAGTGAATGCTTTAAAGAGTGTAAGTCACTTAAAAATGTTACTTTTGAATCGCCTTCTTCTTTAACAAAAATTAACCCATGCACATTCGCTTATTGCTCTTTATTAGTAGAAGTATCAATTCCATCGGGAGTAACAATGATTAAAGAAAATGCATTTTGTGGATGTGAATCATTAACTAATGTTGTTTTCCCATCGACCATTACTAAAATTGATAATTACATTTTCAATGATTGCCAGTTTTTGAAGAAAATAACAATTCCATCAACATTGGAGTCAATTGGAAAGCAAGGACTGGCATTTGAACAAAGTATTATCAAAACATGAAGTAGTATATATAAATGGCGTGATTTTTTAACGTCCCTTCGGGTCCGTTAAAACATCCCTCCATTTATCGGCCAGAAACGACTTTTTGAAAAGATATAAGGTCACCGAACTTTTTGAGAGCTTGTTTGTCCGGCCAGATAATTCAATAGGTATCTGTCCGGCCAAGAGATTGACAGCTTAGCTGGCCCTCCTGAAGGGAGTGAGAGGTAATTTGGGGTTTGAACTTTTTGATAAGATATCTGTCCGGCCAAGAAATTGAGAAGATATCTGTCCGGCCAAGAAATTGAGAAGGTATATGGCCTTTGAACTTTTTGAGAAGGTATTAGGTCATTGAACTTTTTGATAGAGCTCATTGAAAAAATATTCATAGAGATGATTAAAAAGTTAATTGTTTATTGAATCAAATCTTATCGTCATCATTTTTTTTACTTTTTACTTTTTGAATCGACTTTTGGCTGCTCAATAAGAGACTTCATTGCGCTTGTGAAATACTTCCGGAATTCAATTTCGTTGTTTCTTGCTTCTAATTTTCGAATTAATCTTGATATTTTCCTGATACTCACTAATATTTTAAGCATATGTTCGCCGGCGGTTTTCTCAAAATATTCTTGTTTTGTTGGGTCTTTTAGGTGTGAAATAACGCTGCATGTTTTATTAACGTCTCCTTCCAGTACCTTAAAATATTGATTCAGAGTATATATAATATCAGCGGTTGATTTTTCAAGAACACAGTCAGCATCGTTTTCATTATCAATTCGGTTAATAAGCCATTCTTTTTGCTGAGGATACATCCCGTTTGCATTCAAAACGTACTGAATAAACTGTTGCTTTTCAGATTCATCTGGGACATAAAAATATGATGAAGCAAGGAAGACTAAAAATGGAAGCATTAATAAAAGTGATATAAAATTAATATCATATAATATTTGTGTTTTGTGAGTGCCTCGTCAAGTATAAAAATAAAAAAAATTTTTTTACTACTTTTTTACCCTATTCTTATTTTTTTTATTCTTCAAGAAAAACATTATCGAAAATGTCTTGGATGAACAATGATAGTGGTGAATTCGTTACTTGGGATGATGACCCAGATTTTATGAGCTCTATTCAACAACAACAAGCTCAACAGGAGGCATATTATCAACAACAAGCTCAAGAACAACAAGCTCAACCCCAACAATATCAGCCTCAACAACCACAACAATATATTGACACAGCACCAGATATCGATCAAGATGAAGCACAATATCTCGCGACATATCAAAACATGAATGTTGCTGATGTATCGACAGAACTAATCACAAAATTGCGGGATGTAGTTAGTGGATGGATCCCAGAATGGTATAACGAAATCAAAACCTCCATTGACAAACAAAATTTTCCTAACTATATCAAATTTTATTTCCTTCGACTTTTTATTGAATATTATACTGGGAATTATATTTTAGGAAAAGAACTGACACCAGCACAAGCAGCAGCACAAGTAAAACAAACATTCTTGAATGGAAATAGTTTAAGAGACGCCGTTGGAGCTGTCCAAACAGTGAGATATCAACAAATCGTGAATCTGCCATTAAACAATGTTATTTTGGAACATGCTGGTTTGACAGAGGAGGAAGCTCATGTATTTTTCAAATTTTGGAAGAAAAATAAGCAAAAACCTGACTTTTGGGAATCTTACAAGACTCAATTTTATACAGAGAAATATGTTTTTGGAGATAATGCATATCAAATTAACTTATCATATGCTCAATTAGCGAGCACCTTCTTGGGTGATATGGGTAAGCTACATACTGACTGGAGAAATCTGAACGAAACTTCAAATGGATTAAATATTTTACGAAGTCTACATCTATCTATTTTTGAAAATGAGGATTTTCAACCATCCTTTATCGATTTTTGGACACAAGGAAAAGGGGATGACGCTCAAATGATTAAGGAAAATCTTGATTTTGAAAAACTCATGCATGCGATCCAAGGAGAAATCGGAATAAATGACTTTTTATCAGTCCAAGGTACGACAACAATAATATCCCATAACCTTCCATTCAAAAATTTGGAAAAAGCAATATTAACTCTCCAAGCTTCTGGTGAGAGAATAACTGCTGAAAATGTCGCAAAACAATATTTTGCTTTAGGAGCTGATTATCAAAAATTAAAAGAAATTGCAGAAATTCGTGCTAGACTTGCTGAATTGAAACGACACGGAACCCTCCAAGCAAGAGCAATGCTAAAGACAATGATAAGAGATAAAGATAAATTTTGGGAGAGATTTAATATCAGTGATCAACTTCCTGAGAATCTCCAACATTATTTCAATGATCTTGAAAACAGCATCAGAGCACAAAGACATGACTTTATGGAAAGAGAATTCCAATTTGCGGATGACAATAGAGACGGCGATGAAAATAAATGGTTCGAAGAACAAATCACAATTCTCATGAAATCTTTGGATGAAACAAACGACAAATTACGAAATTCTTTGAAAGAGAAAGAAGCTCAAGCTTCAAATGGAGCAAAAACAACAATAATAAACGTTGAAAAAATTCTTTCAGATGCTATAGCAAAAAGGAATGCTATTATAGATGAGATCAAGAATGGGAATATCAAAAGAGATGCTGTCAAAGATATGTTAAAAGCAAAAAATCCTGAGGTTACAAATAAAGAAATTGAGGAAGAAGCAGAAAAATATAAAGATAAAGATGTTGATACTGCCAAAATGATGATAGAAAATGAAAAACAATTATCAGAAAATCAATGGTTAGATGTTTATAATTATTTTGCTAAAGTAATGTGGGGAATCAGAAAACATGTCGCAGGACAAAATGGTGAAGTTATCGAAATTCCTTTACTAACATATTCTGACCCGGAACAAAAAACAATACCAGAAGATCAATATAAAAAATTAGAACCAAGAATCAAGAAATTAAAAGAGAAACATAAAGGTAATGCAGATGCGGCTATTGCAGACCTCAAAGAAGATGAAAAAACGAGACTGCCAATGATTAAGAATATTACAGATAATCAAAGTGAATATGATAAATATTTTCTTTTTCAAGATTGGCCTGCTCTTTTAGAACATTATGATTGGGATATTGAAAGATGGTATGATTATACAATTCAAGTTATACCAAAATTACAAACCATTATTAAATATAATAGTCAATATGACAACAATTATGGTGCTGAACTTCGAAATAAAACAAAACCTATAAGCAGTATTGTTAAACTTTTAGATGATAAAATTGTAGAATATCAAAAACGTCAAAACATTATTGCTACAGACCAAGATGTTATGAATTTTATATCGACAAATTCTGATTTTATAACAATCGAAGAAGTAGCTGGTCATGCTAAAGACGCCAAAGAAGCAAAAATATATATTAAATGGAAAGTAGCTTTGAAAAATAAATCAGGCTGGGATGCTGGAGTCAAAGATTATAAATTTCGACAGACAATAGATGTTGGATTTTATTCAAAAGAGATAAATGGTGATTTGATAAAATGGGATCAAAGGATGAAAAAAGAGAATCCTGACATGAGAGAAGAAATTGTTAAGACAACAGAAAAAAATCAAAATTTTTATGGACTTCCGAAAGAGAAATTTGATGATCTTCGTTATTGGAAAGATATAGATGATGAAAAATGGAGGTTGAAATATTTTGAAGTAGAGAATAATTTTGGCGTTCTAAAGAAAATCGATCCTGATGCTAAAAACTGTAAAAGTTTTGAAGACTACATTGTTAAAAAAAATAATCCAGATTCATCTCCTGCATATTCATCAGATAAACAATGCTTTATTAAAAACGCTGTGTCAGAAACAGATAATGCAGCATTACAAATCAAGAATTTTATTTCAAGATTTGACGAATTTCAGAAAGCAAAATATAATATGATATCAGGAGATTTTAAAGGGGAATATACATTAGAATTAGCAAGACGATTATGGAATAAAAATATTAATAAGCCTCATTTTGAAACAATAGAACAATGCGCAAAATGGTTAATGGATTCTGGAAAAAGGGGAGAAGCAGGAATAAGTTATTTAGTCAATGAAGTTAATTCAAGAAATCAAAGTCTTTTTGCTGATAAAAATTTTAATAAAGTTTGGGAAAAATGGGCGAAATTTGCTGCTGATAATCTTGTTGTTCTTGAGCCAAAAGATGTTATGGCAAGAGCTGTTGGAGGTTATCAAGCTTTACAAACTATGCTCAATGCTATCGAAAAGAATTTTTGGGATGAATATTTTAAGTATTATTTCCGAATAGATCTTGCAAAATATTTTAAAAACAAACAAGCATCAAATGGAGAATTGAAGGTTGATCCAGAAGAAATTTATACAGGTTTAACAAACGATATTCAAAAAGCAAAAAGTGTTATTCGAGATTTTCAAAATACTATGACTTCTTTAGACAATGATAGAATAGAAATCAATAAGGAGTTAAACAAAGAATATGCCGACCAACATCCAGAAGATGATTTTTTAGATAATGGAATTGAACGATATAATACCAAACCTTGTGATTGGGAAAGTAGATTTAAGGTCTGGGGAGGAAACATAAATAAAATGAAAGCGGAAATATTAATTTTGTATTATAATGCTCTATGTGATAAACAAAACAGACTTGGAGAAAAAATTGATCCAACACATATGATACCTCTTGTTAACAGCAAATATGGTGAAGATATCAAACCACTTTGGGATCTGGTAGAAAAACTCAGAAATAGTTATAATGTTCAAGATTGGTGGGAGAATAGCGCAGAAGCGAAGAAATTTAAAAATTTGACAAATCAGACTGAAGTCTGGGAAGTGTCATGGGATCAACAAATACCTCAGATGAGTAGCGTTGATGAGGCTTTGAATTTTATGATAAATATTTTGGAAAAACAAGTTTATCCAAAACTTACAGGGGAAGGTCCTTATGACTGGAAAGATGGAAAAACAGATTCGGCAAAAACAAATTGGGAGATAATTATAAGTGCTATAAAAAAAGAATATTATGAAAATAACGAAATCTTATCTCAGAAATCAAATTTAAAAGCAAAATTTGATAAAGTTCAAGGTTCGACAGGATTTAAAAATTTTCGACTCTTCTTGAAGAAATATCCAGATGAAACACAAGCAGAACAATTTTTAGATAGATTAGATATCGAAAATGAATATCGAAAAAAATTTGGAAAACAAAAAATTCCTTATCCGGATAATATTAAAGAGGGTGATGATGATGCAAAAATAGATTGGTTAAGAAGAGAAATTGACAAATATACAAAAATAAATGTTTTCCTAACAAGTTTAAAATTCACTACGCCATGGTCAAAATATCGATGGTCAAAATATAAAAAATATTCTAATATGCAAGACTTAGTAAGAGATATGGACTATGATGAAACTAAAATATTAGAACATATGGATTTGGCAAATGCAAAAGATCAATATCAAAAAAGTTTTTCTCATGAATATGCAAATCCTAATTCAAAAACAGATTCTGATCAAATTGCCGAAATCGATTCTTTAATAAACAAATTAACGTCATGGAAACAAGGAAATTTAGAACTTGAATTAGAAAAATATAATTCTAGAAATAATTCTAGAAAAACAATTCAAGATATTGTTCTTGACTCAGAGAAAACAAAAGAGTCATATGAAAATTATTTATTGAAGTATGAAGTTGAAAATACTATTGGAGATATTGAATCAATAACAGGGAAAAAATTTGATGGATTAAGAAATATAACAAAAGAAAATTTAGAAACGTTAAAGAAAAAATATGAATATGAATTAGAAAATAACAACAATTTTGATAATAATGAGATGAAGAAAATTATTGAAGACTATCAAAAAGTTTTTAAAGTACCAATCACAGTAAAAGAGATAAGAGATAAATATCCGAAATATAAAGATGCTCTATATGCTTTTCGAAATATGATTTTGAAACAACAATTAATAGATGAATATGGATATACAGAACAAGAATTAGCATTATTTAAGAAAGAGACAGATGAACAAACTCATACATCATTGACTCGGGAGAAACAGAAAGTTGATAATGACTTTCAAAAATTACGTTGGAATCTCCAGGCAGCAAACAACTTCTTTAATTATAAAAAGGAGACAAAACGGCTATAGACTGGAAAGATATTTATCAGAAATTTCATCACAATTCTGAGGAAGTTATCTTTTTCTTAACTTGGTTTCAGTACAATAAACGAAATATTGATGATTCAACAAAAAAGAAAAGCATGAAGGAAAAATTAGCTCAATACAATGATGAATATGACCGTGGAATATATAATATGCAGCAAGATATTGATTTATATGATAGACGAAAAGCATTATTTGAGAAAGAGATTGGAAAGCAGATGAAGGCAGCAAATCTAACTTATGATGAATTAATGAAATATCAAGAATTAAAAAGTACAGATATTGATAAAGATTTAGAAGTCGCAAAAGCTTATTTCGACAATAGATCGGATGAAAAAATTTATCTCGATTATCTTCAAGAACTTGGAGATAAAGATTATTCTTATCAGAATATGAATGCTAATCAAAAAAGAGAACATTTCAAAAAGAAAATCAAAGAAATAGAAAAATACAAAGATAAATTAACTTCAGATAGATTTAATGAATTATTTGGTATTTATCAAAATAATCATCCAGCAGAGAATGTTTCAACTTGGAGTGAGAGATATATTTGGTCTAAAAATCTAAATGACCCTATAGATTTAAAAAAGACAGAAACAAAATTAGAATTAGATAATTTAATACATGAATATGAAAAAAATTATCCTGATCGTCCTTGGACTGAAAATGAAAATAGTTCTAAAAATGATGAAAGTCAAATTAAATATTTAAAGAAAGTCAATAAAGGAAAAACAAATTATGATCAAAATGATGATTTACAAAAAGCAATTCAAGAATGGAATGATGTATTTCCGACATCAAAAGTAAATTTACCTCAAATAATCAGTCAGTGGAATGATGATACGGTAGGCGCAAGATATTATTTATTACGAACTGCTCGAATCGCTGAGGCTAAAAAATTATTAGGAAATCGCTTTAATGAAAACAAATATCCAGAAGGAGAAGAAGGTTTAAAGTTATTATTAAGTGATATTACATTTGAAAAAACAAAAAGAGATAAATTTGAGAAAGGAGAAGGGACATTCAAGAAAGCTTTAGAAAATTATAATAAATATTTCAAATCTGAAGGTGCAGAAAGAGATATGACTTGGGTCAAGAATGAATTTGATAATTCAGAGAGAAAAGCATTTTATGGCTTGCAGATTTATATTTTCATTGATGAAATTAATCAATTCTGGGAAGAAATAAAATATAATAGAGAAGATATTCGAAAACAAATTCTTCAGAGTTCTGATGATGGTTTAAGTCTCTTTTCGAAAATAAGTCAAGAAAATACAGCAATGCATATTGAATCTACAAATATGAATATGAATTCTCAAGAGCCAGTTTTTAAACAAGCTTTAGATTTTTGGAATCAACAACATGGTACTCAATTTAATGCTGACAGAGCTTTGAGAAAATTAGGTGTTTGGCCTAATAGTAAAGAACCTTATCCAAAAGCAAATAAGGCATATGCAGAATTGTTATTATTTTATCGAAATTCCTTTTATCCTACGAAACCATTAGATTCTTCAAAAATATCTTTTAATACAAATTTCCCATCTCTAATATCATCTTTAATAAAGGACATTCAAAATGCAAAAGAAAGATCAGAACAAGTCTCGTCAAATCAAGATTTAAATCAAAGATTAGAAGATCTTGCTGTTGAGATAAATGAAAAGGATGAGATAAGAAGAAAATATGTCGATGTTAAAGATACAGAATTACATATTTCTTTAATGGAATTAATCCTAAAAATGAATCAAATAAGCGGTAATAAACAAATTAAGAATGTTGATGATGTTAATACTTATACTTATCGAAGTTTGAAAGGTTCAAAATTAAAAAATTATTTACTTGAGGCCGTCAAAATAAATTATCCTGAACTTGATAAAATATTTGAAGAATATAATGAGAATTCTCAAGATGATTCTACTTTAGAAAAATGGAAGTCTTTAGATGAAGTTTCAAGAGATTTTGATAATGCTTATGAAGCAAAAGCTTATATGGTTTTAGAAATTCCAAGGGAAGAATATAATGAATTAGCGAAAACAAATTTGACGATGGATACTTTATTAAGACAACATAATTTTTCAATAGAAGATGCAAAACAATTTCTAGAAGATAATATTACTGTTATGCAATATGCAAAAGCAAAAGGGAAAAAAGCAAAACCTATCAAACAAGATAACAAATTATCAAAGTTAGATGAAGAACAGCTTCGGAGAGAAATAGACGATATGAATGAATTTTTAAATGGTTTTGATGATAAAGTCGATAAAACTGCAAAACAACATTCTTTGATGTCTAATAAGATAACAAATGAACAATTAAAAAAATATGCAAATTCAGAAGAAGATATCAAAATTATTTATATGATATTAGAGGATTTAGATAAATTTAACAATAAATTTGGTAAAAATATTACACCAAATAATTTAGATGAACTATGTAATGAAGAAAATGACTGGATGTCTGCTTATTTTAATGTCAAAATTATGCCGTTAGTATTTGACTGGAATTATATTTTGAAGAAAAGTGGGAAAGAAGAAAAAGAGCTTGATTTTATTTATGAGAATTATTTTCCTGTCGATGGAGAGAAAAACCCAAATATCAATATAACAACAATCAAAGCTGCAATTCCAAAGATTCAAGAAGCTTTCGAAAAAGATAGAGATGAATATTTCAAAGAGATTTTGGCTTCTTATAATTCTTTGGCAGAACAGAGTTATACAATGGATCAGGTTTTAAAAATTTATCCAAAAATATCAGATGCTGAAAACTTCCTTCGAATAGAGAAATATTTATCAGCTATCCGAAAAATTATTAGACAAATTAAGACAATGAAATATGAAATACCTACATCATTAGAGTTAAATGAAGAATCTTTTCAATATAAAAGAGTTATTGCTCAATCTTCTGATATAACATCCTTAGAACAAAATTTGACTCAACAATATCAACAATTCTCTGCTTTATTGAAGAAATTCCAAGAACAAGATGCTAAAGTCAAAACAGAAAGACAATATATGAATCCAAAGATAGCAGATATAAATAGAATGAGAAGCAAATTAGGTATGTCATCTCTAGGAGTTGATCATTTTAGAGGAATGGATTTTGAAACTGCTAAATCTGCAGTAGAGGAAGAATTAAGAGATTTAAACGAAAGAAGTAGACAAAAAGAATTGCAAAATGCAGGTCTTCGAAATACTAATGCTATAGGAAGTGGATGGAATTCAGGAACGACAATAGGCGGAACTCAAGGAACTCCCTTAAGATATGGATTTATGGCTTCAAAACAAACAAATCCTTTAACTTCATCATCAACAACTTCATCAACATCAACGACATCAACAAGACCTGGTTCAGAAACAACAAAAAGTGGAGTTGGAGATTTAACAAGAGGGAATGCTCCTTTAAGATTAACAGGATTTTCTACTGGAAATACTACTACTTTAAAATCAGAAACTGATTCCTTATTTTCTTCAAAACCTACTTCATCATTATTTGATTCAAACAAATCAGATAATAAATTAAATTTTGATTTTACAAAACCTTTAAGACCTCATAATGATTTTGAACCTCCTGTTTCGATACGAAAATGGATGATGGATAAAGATAGAGTAAATAGATTAAAGACAGAAAAATGGGATGAAAAAAAGCCTGAACCATCATTAAAAGATCAAATCATGAATCCAAAAAAAATATCAACAACTCCAGATTTCAAATTCCCAGAAATCAAACCATTAACTTCTCCGACAATTATCACAAAAGATAATAATCCAATCGAGAAAATAGAGTCATTATCAAACAAAAAAGATACAGAAATCAATTTATCGATTTTTAAAATGCCTAAAACATCCAGAAAAAAGAGTGATTTATTACCTATTCCTAGAGATAAAAAGGTTACTATCAAGACAAAGAAAGGAAATAAAAAATTACCTAAAAGAGCTCGAAATAATGCTCCATTACGAGAAGAAAAAATTAAAGAGACTCCTATTGAATTAAAGAAAATAAATCCTGTTATAAAGCCTATTGAAGTAGATATTGGACCATCTTTAAGTGATTCATTTGAGATGCCAACTCCTACTTTACCTCCTCGAATACCTGAAAAGAGAGAAACTTTTATTCCAAATCGAAATGTATCAAAACAAGAAGTTGATAGGAAATTATTAGAAATCAGAAAACAAAATAAATTAAAGAATGCTCCAATGAGATTACAAAAAAAGAATAATCCAATATCTATCTCTCAACAATCTTATCAACCTCCTATTCAAACAAATAATATTCCTGTTAGTATTTTAGAAAATCCTGAATTAAGGGCGTTGATGAAAATTTAAAATCGATTTTTATTTTTTTATCTCCAAGGAAATAAAAACATGCCAGCCAGAAGAAAAAGCTCAAGTCGCCGTAGATCAACTACTAGTCGTCGTAGACGCTAAAACCCAAAAATATAATGCATAATAGAAATTATGCTCAAAACTCGAAAAAGAAAAATTATTTTGAACTTTTTTCTTTTATGTCAAATATGACAACAAGAAGCTTAAGACGTAAAACGACAACAGAAGAATCAACAACACAACAAGCTAATTTACCGCCAAGACCTCGTCGCTCAGTCAAAAGAACGGTCTCAGCATCCCCTGTCCAGGTAGTAGCAGAAGCTCAAGATATTGTTAAACATCAAGATAATGGAGAAGTTGCTGAATTAAGAAAAATGGTTCAAGAATTATCAAAAGAAAAAAGTGGAAGAAAATTATCTGCCTTGAACAAATTTAAGAAATATGTCTTGTCAAAATCTACAGAACAAGCCTTAGCAGAAACAGATTTCTCTGACTTAATCCCTGTCGATAAAATGAGACTTCTAAATAAAGCCTATCCTATTGTCTGGGAAGAAATGGTTTTGAAACAATTATATAAGAAATATGGTTGTAATACTGAAGAAGAACAAACTAAATTACGAAACAAAAAGAATATTCAATTAGAATATCAAATTATCGTTGACAATATCATCGATGAAAGTAAGGAAGGAGAATTAGATGATCAAGAACATTTTAGAGAAGATATTACAAAAATTTTATGTTATGCAATAAGAGAAGCAGCAAAAGGCTTTAAAAATGATGATGATGATGATGAATCAAAAGACAAAAAAGAAGATGACAAAACAGAAGAATAAATAAAATAAAAATATTTTTTTGTAATCAAAGAAAAAATGTCTAGTGATGATGATTATTACTCTGATTCTGATTCTGAACCAAAACAATTAACTCTTGAAGAGAAATTACGTCGAGTAGATGACGAAGATAAAGATTTTAATCATGATATTAAGAAAAAAATACAAGCAAAATTAAAAGCTAAACAAGTCGATAATAAAGATATTATGATAGCTCCAATACATCAAGATATTATTACAAAATATAATTCTGTCAATGTTATTGTCGGAAAACAAAGCCTTGGAAAAACCGTCACAGCCCTCGAAGAGATTATAAAAATAGGTTATATGGGCACTCACCATTTATTAGTTTATATAACTAAGGATGGAGAAGAAAATGATAAGAGCTGGCAAACTTTAAAAAATATGATAGAAATGCCAATTGTTTTAGTAGCTGAAGATGATGCTGAAGATTGTATCGATGAAATTTTAACAGCTAAAAGTTTATATTATCGTATTCGAAGAGAGAGAACAAAAAATGAAGTATCTGAAGAACAAAAAGAAGATTTGTTTGATGTTTTGCATGTCGAGAATTTCGAAAAGAAATTTTTACATACCATTTTCTTGTTTGACGATATCAGTAATTCAAAATTATTTTCGTCCGAAGAATCATTTTTCAGTCAGTTATTACGAAGATGTCGACACAACAATGTATCGTTTTTCTTATTGATTCAAGGTTGGAAAGGTATCAAACCTCATATCAAAAATGAGATTACAACTTTATATCTCTTCCCTGGATTCAACAAACAACAAATTCGATATATTTATGGACAATCTGCTTCGAACTTAGATTGGGATGAATTTTTTGAAAAATATAATGAAGTCAATAAAATTAAAAATCAAAATCCTGATGACCATCCTATTTTGATAGTTCAATGTACTGACGGAGGAATAACATATATTAAAAAGTAAAATTTTGTGCCGTGTCAAGTTCATTTGTCAAATTTTTTTGATAAATCAGTTCATTATGTCAAAGAACAACAAGCAAAAAAGCCATGACTGGAGATATCAAACAGTTAGTATTTCCAATCAAGCAGAATATCTAAGATGGCTTCAAGAATCCGATGATGACGAAGAAGAAGAAATTCCAACTCCGGAAGAAATCTTTCATACAACAACTTTCTCAAAAGACGAAATTGAATATATGAGGAAAAAATTAAAAGAATACGATGATGAAGATGAAAGAAATCCTCCAATTCCTCCTGAGGAAAGGAAGTTGATAAAAAGTGATAAGAAAAACATAAATAAATAAACAATTCTTTTTTTTTAAATTTTTGAATTTTTTTTGAGTCAAAGGGAGTTTTTTGAGTCAAAGGGAGTTTTTTGAGTCAAAAGAAAACTCATGAGTGATGTGGTCAGATAAGTCAGTTCATTTTTCAAAAATGATGAAAGCATTCCCTGTCGCCAAACAGAAATGGGGCATGATTCTTGTTCAGTACGATACTTTGCCTCGTCCCTTTTATTATCCTTTAGATCAGAAAGGAAAACTTGTTTTCAAATTTGCCAAAAACAAACGAAGAAATATGAGGGAAGAAAGAGAGAAGCTTCAACAAGAAATTGAGGCAAAAAAAATTGAGCAACAACAACCACCACCACAAGAAGAAGAAGAGGAAGAAGAAGAGGAAGAACAAAATTTGGATCCTCATGAGAAATACTCAATAGATAATTTACTTAATAAACAATAAACTTTTTTTTTAAAATTTTGTGGCTTGTCAAGATTTTTTTGAGTCAAAGGGAGGGTTTGAGTCAATAGAAAAAGTAAGAATTTCTGCCTCAGAAAAACTCATGAGTGATGTGGTCAGATAAGTCAGTTCATTTTTCAAAAATGATGAAGACAACAACGTCCTTCAAAAAATGGTTGAATGATAATGAGAAAGTCTTATTCATTCAATATGCTGGAGAAAATGAATATTTCGGCTACAGGAAAGAGATCGTAAGAAAGATGGTAGATATCATACCAAAAAATGGTCTGACAACTTTTGAAGAAACTCTTCGAAAATCAGATGTTGATCCAAATCAAACTGAGATCGATCTTTGGTCTGATCTAACAAAAGATTATTTGACAAGGCAGTCTGAACCAAAAGAAATAGCATGGTTGACTTTCTCAAATGTTGATGATTCCCAAGATATGATTATCCCATCTCCAAGCGAACGAGAAAAAGAAAAAGAAGAAAATACCCCAATTCCTCCAAAGAAAAGATCTTCATCTATCTATTCTGAATATTACAATAAAGTTCCTCCAGCATTTCGTCCAAGAGTGATGCATGCTGATAATGAAGAACTCTAACAAAAAAAAAATAATAAATAAATACTTCATTTTAATTTTGAATTACAGAAATCTATTATATCGTTGATTGTTCCTTTTATTTTTTTGAAATCATCTTTTAAATCATCTATTTCTTTTTCCATTATCGATTTATTTTTTTCGATCTGGATTTTGCAAGATGTATTTTCGAGCTGTAATTTTTTTATTTCATCATATATGTTGTCGATTTGCTGCTGAGAAGCAGAGAGAGTTTCGACTTTTTTGCTTAAATCATTTCTAACATACTCATCGACTTCCTTTTGTCGAGTCGATACATTGTTGATTTCCTCTTTGATTTTCTCTTCTTGTTCGTTCTTATTATTATCCCATCTTTTTAGCATCAAAACTCCTTTGATTTTGGTAATGCGATAACCTTTGACATAATACATTTTGTTTAGCTTATGAGTAGTTAGTTTATCCAATTCCTCTTTATGAAGAGAGTAGAAGGCATTGAACTCATCTGTCGTGTTAAATTCTTTTAAAAAATTCTTGATTGGCTCAATAATATTCACAGACATTTGAAAAAAATAAAAAGTTCTTATTCCTTTTTAAAAATGACGATTATAACAAATTGTTTGTTAGGTTGCCTTGTTATCATTGAGTTTTTGAATTTCTGTGTTCGGATAATGAAAATCATACCAGAAAAAGAACCTCCTTTAGACGAAGATATTTGGAGGAAAATGTATGCTTAACTCCAAATCAGGGAGTCTTTTTTTTATTCAAACTGCGGCTTTAGAAATCTATCCGACCCTCCTCCTCCTCCGGCATATCGAATTGTATTATCAGAGCCTTTTGCATCAGGTAATCGTTTTGCGATATCTTGTGCTCTATCTCCTGCCCAAACTAAGCCATCACCAATTTGTTTTCCAATTCCGGAAGTATTTTCTTGAAGCCAATGACCTGCTGTCGAAGCAGCTGAGCCAATTTTATCAACCCAAGGTTTTGCTTTCTGAACAAAATTTGTAACTCCATCTTTGATTTTCTTAAAGAACGATCCAAATGCCATTTTTACAAGACGTAAAAAAAATTCATTGATGTAAAAAAAATTTCTGGTTTTATTTTTTTTATTAACTCAGAAAATATGACTTACGCAAACGCTCAATATCAAAATCGTGGAAATGACGAAGGAGATATTTTGAACTTTTTTAATGATAAACTCAGGAATTTAGTCCAAAGAAACAGCGGAGATAACACTTTCTCTATCGTCCAAGAAAATTGTCATGACAAAGATGAACCAGTTCCTTTAAACACAAAAACAAAATTACGTTTGAGTCATTCTGCTCATACAATATCTCAAATCGAAAAAGGATTTATTGAATTAAGGCTATTTTTGACTGTTGGTTTAGAGAATGTAGCATCAGGCAAAATAACAATTGATGATGATTTTAGTCATCTAAATTATCTTTTTATTGGATTTAAGGATGCTGTCGAAATAATTTCTGAAGCATTTTTCTGGGTCGATGGAAGGTTAGTCGATAATTATCATCAAAATGAAATGGTCAGAGAATCCTTTGCTTATAACTGTATTAGGCCAAAAGACGCCAAAAAAGCAAATCCACATTCTCATGCTCTCTGGGAAGATGTCTGTATGATGTCTCCAAATGTTTGTGGAGTATATATCCCTCTCGAAAAATTCTTCAAACCAAAATCAATTCCTGATCCGAAAGATAAAGATAAAGATAATTATGTTCGAATTCCAGATAATGATGCGTCGGAGGAAAAGAGAGGAACTTGGAAAAAATTTGTGAAAAATGATGATTTCAATCCTGTCGAGAATGTCAAAATCGAAATGAAGTTATGTATTCCATTCACAGACCAGCTTGTTCTTCAAGCATGGAGGCTTTATCCAAATAGAATTTTGGGAGAAATCGAAGAAGAAGTCAAATTTGCTTTGAATGGCTTAGTTTGGTGCCAAGTTCCTCCTGAGTGCGTTGCTGAAGTCAAAAGATTTTGGGGCGCTGATGGTTTAGAATTAGGAGTTCCAAACCCTTTGCCGCTCCCTCATCGTTTTACTCAAATTGGTCAAGAGGCGTTGATCGTTAGTGATGTTCATTATGTCAATGTCGGAAAGGATTTGGCTCCAGGTTTGCTGCCTTTTGATAATGATATTGGTTCTGGACCGAATTTTAAGGCCACATCCACAAGTAAATGGAATCATGGAAAAATAAAAATTTTAGTCAACGAACTCGTCGAAAATTCAACGAAGCAGGTAGAAAAAGAGCAAATTCTCAGTTCTAGAGCGATGAGTATTTGGAAACTAACCACAGCAACATTGAGGGTGAGAGAAAATGCTTGTCAAATCACTTTGCTCAAGACAAATTGTGCAGGATTTGGAGTTAAGCCTGATGTTATTCAAGCTTTGATGGAATCGTTAAATGAGCCAATCATCATTCCTGCTCAAGAATTAACAAGACATCAATTTGAAGGTCATGCGGCTTATGATAGTATTGTTTTATCAAAGACAGTTCCATTGAGGAATGCTACGAACATTACAATGATGTTTCCATTCCATAATGAAGACTGTACAATTTTCCAAAATATCAACTACCGAAACGTCAAGTTAATCGTAAATAAAAGGACATATCCAGAAACAGACTGGGATAATACATGGGATGGGCGATTTGTTCAATATCAGCTTATGGCGAATGAGCTTGATGGCATGATTGAGCCAACCCGAGAATTTGTCGAGTCAATATCAAAACCTTTATCTATTGAATATCAAAGGAAAGATACTCTTGAAGACATGTATCGTGCAAAGAACGAACCCAAAGAAGGAGCAAGATTATTGATGTGTCCTTTCGATAATACAAGCTTTGGTATTAACTTTCAGTTAGAAAGAGGTAATGCAGGCTATGTTTTCGACGGAATAGATACTGGAAGTCATACTGTCACGGTAGAGTTTCGAGGATATGCTCTTCATCCAAACGAAGAAGCCGATCCAGTTTGGTTCCCAGATGTCTCTGCGGACTTGACGAAATATGAGCAAAAGACTCCTCCACCACCAGAAATGTGGGTATGCTCAGATACATACTGGACTTGGTCTGTTCAAGATGGAGTCAGATATTATGCAAGAGGAATTCCTGCTGGATATGAGTAAAGAGCTAAAAAAATATTTTTTTGTTATTCAAAAAAAACAAATGACTTATCAAAATGCTAGATTCAAAAATTCAGGAAATAATGAAGGAGATGTTTTAAACTTTTTTAATGATACTGTCAGAAATTTGATTCAAAAAAACGGAGGCGATAATACTTTTTCAACATTTTCAGAGGAATTTCATGAAAAAGATATTGCATTGGCGATAGGAGAAAAAACTCATCTTATGTTAACTCACCCAAATCATACAATATCTCAAATCGAAAAAAGTTTTATCTCTATGGAGATTGAATTTGAGGTCGGTTTCGAAGAAGAAGTCAAATGGAAAAACTGGATGGACGAACACGTGACTATTATTACGGAGGAGGAGGAAGAAGACGAAGAAGAGGAGGTGAAGCCGCCAGAAGGGGAAGTGCCCCCAGAAGGCGAAGTGCCCCCAGAAGGCAAAGACCCCCCAGAAGGTGAAGAGAACCAGAAAGGCGAAGAGGAGGAAGGCGAAGAGCCCCCAAAAGGTGATGAGAACCAGAAAGGCGAAGAGGAGGATGGGAATGCCGAAGAGGGCGGGTTGTTCAAAAAAGTCAAGAGGATCAAAAAAGTTGACTGGACACCCAAAGACAAATATCAGCTTAATCAAATATTTGTCGGCTTTAAAGATGCTGTTGAAATAATATCTGAATGTCGCTTCTTTTGTGATGGAAAATTGATAAAGGAATATCATCAAAATGAAATGATCAGAGAATCCTTTGCATATAACTCGATCAAAACAAGAGATTCAAAAATAACAGCTCCTCACTCTCATTCCCTCTGGGAAAATGTCGAGATGATGTCTCCAAATGTTTGTGGTGTTTTTATACCTCTCGAAAAATTCAAATGGTCAGAGAATCACAAACAAACCTTCGTCCCAATAAAAATGGAACTCATCATTCCTTTCACAGATCAGCTCGTACTTCAAGCTTGGAGACTTTATCCAAATGCCATAATCGGCGAAATTGTCGAAGAAATTCGAACATCTTTAGAAGGTCTTGTCTGGTGTCAGATTCAGCCAAAAAATGTTGCTCAAATCAGGCAATTTTGGGAAAATAATACAGATCTTGCTGTTCCCGGAATGTTCGAGGCCAATATTCCAAAACGATTTATTCAAATAGGTCAAGAAGGAAAAATCATAAAAACGATAACCGGCAACGAAGCACTGCGCTGGCCAATAAAAAATAATACTTTGATAGTTAATCGAAAGAAAAAGCCTATGATAACGAAAGGAAGGACAAATTGTTTCGGCTTTGGAGTCAAACCAGCTGTTGTTGACGGCTTATTGGAAATATTTAATGAAGAAATATATATTCCAGCACAAGAATTGACAAGACATATTTTTGAACAAAAACATACCGAAAAAGGAATTGTATGCTCGAAAATTGTACCGTTGAGGAATGCTACAAATATAACAATGATGTTTCCAAGAAATTATCATGACACGACCTGTTTTCAAAATCCGATGTATAAAAATGTTCAGCTCCTCATTGATAAAAAAGTTTATCCTCAACAAGAATTTGAAAATACATGGGATGGGCGATTTGTTCAATATCAGCTTTATGCTAATGAACTTGATGGGGTAGAAGCAACAAAAGAATTTATGGAATCTATCTCAAGACCAATAAATAATATTTATGATCATTCTCTCAAAAGATTTTATTCAACAACTTTTGACAATACAAGTTTTGGTCTGAATTTTCAGCTTGAAAGAGGGAATGCAGGATATGTTTTTGATGGAATAGACACAGGATGTCGAGGTGTCAAAATAGAATTTCGTGGTGATAGAATCGATATTGACGAAAATGTCAAATTAGAAGAGAATGATACATATTTATATCCTGCTACTTATGATAATGGAGATGTTGCCGACGCAGAATACCAACCTCAAATACCTCCTCCAGAAATGTGGATTTGCTCAGATACATTCTGGACTTGGTCAGCAGAAAATGGAGTCGAATATCATAAAGAAGGTTTGCCTGTCGGATACGAATAAAAATATCTCAGGAATTTTTTTATTTTTAAATGACAAACTGGGCAAAAAAAGCTCAAATTTTAAATCCTTGGGTAGCAGAAGGGAAAAAAGCAATAAAAATAGAGAAGCCTGTCGACATGACTCCAGAAAAAATCCAAGAAATCACCAAGAAACAAAGATCTGAATCTGATGCAACGAAAAGATTATATGCTTATGCGACAAATCTCAGATATCAAAAAATATCCAGTATTGGTGATATGAAACAATCTTGTTTGATGATGATCAATTCTGATACACATGGCATGTTTCATCTTGGTCGTGGAGTGATCAATGATGCAATAACGCTTGGTTCGTATCTAAAAGAGAAAAATGATGGTTTTTGGGCATTCTTTCATCTCAATCCTACAAAACAACAATTTATTGATGAACTCAAATTATTTTTGGAAAAGACATCTGATCAGTTAGTTATTTTTTACACTGGACATGGCGATCTTGACTTCGACCAGGAGACAGGATATCATCGATATTTAATTTTTACGAAAAAAATAGATGATGAAACCTTCATAAACGAAAATTTATATGATTATGAATTATCTGAGATTTTGAAATCATACAAAGGAAAAAAAATTCCAAAAACGTTGTTTTTAACAGATGCTTGTTTTATGGAAAATCCTTGTCTCATTCCTGATAATCCAAAGAAAAAAGAGGAATTCCCAGAAAATTTCGTATCTATCTCATCCTCTGATGGGTATCATGGATCTGGTCAAGGAATCGTAGAAGAACAATATCAAGGTCTTTTTTCCGCCCTTTTTTGGAAAGCATTAACGGAGCATCCAACTTATTCCTTCCTACAAATTCAACAATATCTTAATCCAAAAATTCATCAACAAAATCAAAAGTGTAGTCTTCATTATACTTCTCCTGAGTTAGTTGAAAAGCCTTTCTTCTCTCCTCAAAAATAAAATGAATATTTTTTTTAAAAAACAAAAAAAAAATGTCAAGAATCATTTCTTATAATATTAATCCTGATGTCAATGTTCAAACTGGAGCAGATAAGACTTATTTCCCAATTCGAGGATGGAAATTAACAGACAAAGAATGCGCAGCCCAAAATGAAAATTCTTTGAAAACACAAGGTTTTTACTATAATTCTGTCACTCAACATTTCACATTTCAATATCCGAATGAATTTGTCGCTCCAGGAAATGTCGAAACAGATAAATATATCGTCTTTCAATATTGCCGATGTACTGTGAATGGTTCAATATCTGGAGAAGTCGAAGTTCATTCCGATTTTGTTCCGAGAGATAATTATTGTGATTCTCTAGTTTATTATGCAAATTTGCAAGTGCCAGATGATAATCGAAAATATAAAGTAAATGGTAATAGAAGTTATACTTTTGAGGTCTGGTTTACTGACGGAAAAGGAGATGGTAAACAAGTCATTACTCCAGATGAATTTGTAATCTTTTTGAAATTACTATATTAAAAAAAAATTCATCCTGTATGGGCGAATTAAAAATTAATAAATTTTTTTGATTAAAAAACATATTAAAAAAAAATGACAGGAACTTATTCAGCAAGAGATATTGAACTTTTAACTCGAGCAGCTCGAGGAAATGGGACTGGGCCTGGAGGAAATAATGAAGAAGAAGAAAATGGAGAAAATCCAGGAGGACCAAATAACAATCCAGGAGGAAATGTCAATATTAATACTTCCCTTTTTGTGAAAAAAAATTCTGATTTTACATATAATTTGACAGCCCAAGGAAAAACAATTTTTCAAGCATTCAAGCCCCCGACCGAGGAAGGTGTTGTCCCTCCAGCTGAGATCACACAAGATATTGTCGCACAGTTTCGAGGAGCTGTTGATTTTTGTGATGATGTATTGTATCGTGGACGTTCTCTGGACGTGATTTTTTCTGAGATAGCTAACAGCGGAAGTCCTGGAGGTAATCCCGGAATTGGTGACGGAACTGAGCTGACTCCAGAGATGCTAAAAAACCTAAGCGATATGTATGAACAGATCAATAACCTTAGGGCTTTTTTGAATATGGCAGAAAATGAAGAATCAAAGCAAAATCCTTTCGTAAAATATCATTTTGGAAAACATGATTTTTATTCCGAAAATTTCGAGAATTCAGATAATTTTGTCGCTGAATTTCATGGTCCTGTCAGATTTCAGGAGCCAATATGCATCGATTCAGTTCAGTATCTTCGAGCAGATGGAAATCATTTCTTTTCTCAAAATCAGATTATGAAAATGGAGGCCATAGCAAATATCGCATATAAGTTAAAAAGTCTAGATTGGGCATCTGATGATGATGGATCAAAAACTGTTATCTTCTCTGAGGATTTCATTTTTGGCAAAAGACTTATTGTTAAGGATCTAATATCAAACGACTATTTCGTGCTCAATGACGTCGATCATAAAATAAAACAAATAGCGAATCAGACAAAAGAAGTCGAAAGTACATTGACAGAGAGATTAGATCAAATCCAAAATGACCAAATTCCTGCTCTTATTAGTCGAGTAGATCGTCTCAATGACTGGTCATCAGAAAGTGCTGTTCAACGAGATGATGCTTCCGAACTTCAAAATTTTTCATTTATATATAAGCCTCTTGACGAATCTCTTCGTCCTGCTCGGGAGAATCGCGTGATGTATGCAGATGAGGTTGGCCGGCAAGTTGATAAAATGAAAAAAATTACACAGGAGATGATCCGCTGGGTCAAAGACGGTCCAGTTCAAGAGTATTTAAAATTTCCAAATTCAGTTTTTGTAGCAGATGCATTTTTCAAAAATCCAAAGGATAATACCTGTTTTTCGGCTATCAGATTGAAGAACACTCTAGATGACCTCAGTAAATGGTTAGACCCTGAGACAGGAATTCTCAAGGATGGAAAACTCAGATATAAAAAAAAGATAGATGCTTCTCAGATAGGAGAAATGTCATTTGATCAACTCGGACAAAATATTGATATCTTGCTTAAGAAAACAGAAAATCTGAGAGAGGATGCTGGGATTGGGTCAAACACAATGATTTATGCTACTTCAAAGTTTCTGAGAGCATCCCAAATCGTGGAGGCTTGTTCGTCATATCAAACTCTCTCAGAGAAATTAACCAAATTTTGCTCTGTTTGTGATTTTGTGAATGTTGATTATGGAAAAGGAACAGATCATAATTTTCGAGAGTATATATCGTTTGACCGACCCTTGCAGTTTCATGTCCGAAAACTCGACTCAGATCAACTCCCTGAGGAGGAGAAATACCAGGCAATAACGTCATCGGAGATGTATCGACAGCTAATGGATCTGACAGAAAAATACAACGCTATGGATGGAGATATGGATAATATGAACCAGACAGTTCTGGATTTGGACGGTAAATGTACAGATCAGAAATCCGATCTTGCCCTGACAAAGAGCGATATCGCATTGCTGAAGGCTGACTATGAGAAGACGAAGGTAGAGTTATCAAAACTCAAAACGGGTATCGAAAAGGCCAAAAACGGCGTTACCCTAAAAACAAATCAAGCAAGTAGCGGAAGTCCGGTAAAACCAAAACCAAAACCATCACCGCAATCAACACCATTCTCGCTGATGTCTAGCCCAATGTTATTAGCAGAAGGAGATGTTGAGACCCCTGCTGACGAGACAACAGACGAAAATCAAGAGGAAGAAATAGATTTTGCAAAAACTTTGGAAGATCAATTTGACTTTTTCTATTTTGCCGATCAAGTTTTGTTAGAAATGATAAATGATATTGTCGATAATTATTGTGATTTAGAACATCTAGCTCAAATTCAGACAAATTCTATCTTGGCAGATGCTATGAAAAATGAATTAACAAAAACTCAGTTTTCAAAAGAAACTTTAGCAGGATTAGGATATAGTGTTTTTCGATCTGGTTTTGTTTTGAAAGGCTATTTGAATGACAAAAACAAAGAAGAGATGAGTATTCGACTTGACGGTATCGACGATGATCATAATCATTTTTTAATATACATTTTCCATACAGAAGATGACAAAATCAAATTTTTGAAAGAAAATATTTTGTTCATTTTCGAAATAATAATTCATTCAGACGAAATTGTCGAACTCAGATCGAATATCGGAGGAGAAAATATCAATTATAATATCTCAACTTTTGGAAAAATCAAGACATTAAATTTGACTTTTGAAGCAGATATTATTATGAGTGATAATTTAGAACCTCAATCTTATGTCTTTTATAGAGCTCCTCAAAATCCTATTTATAAACAATATATTGCTTCATTGGGTTCTGGAGGCGGAGGAGGAGGAGGTAATGTCTCTGTTGACCCAGAATTAAATACGAAAATTTTGACTATGGAAAGTCAGTTAGCGAAAATACAAAAAGCTTTTCAAAATACTAGACAAGATATTTTAGCAGAAACAGATAAAGGATTTCAATCTGAGAATTCTCCACAAACTTTTGAGATAAGTCCTCATGAAGAAACAATCACAGAAAATTTGACATTTAATCAAGTTTTGAAAAATTGGGAAGACGTAAATAAACATCAAATTGAATATTTAAATGGAGGTTTGACAGTTTGTTGGGATACGATAAATGCTATAGATGATGATATTTCAGAATTAAAATCATCAAAATTTGGAGGAATTCAACAACTCGAAGATAGATTAAAAGTTTTAGAAAAGAAATGTGAAAATATTGAAGGAGAATCTCCTAATATAACAACAGGAGAATTAACAATAGAAAATTTATTGAAAAGTTATAATGAAAGAATTATTATTTTAGAAAAGAAATGTCAAAATATAAAATAAAAAAAAATTGTTGTTGAAAAATATATTTTTTTGGGCTTACAAAAAAAAATGACGTCTCGGACAACAACATTCTTAGGAGATATAGAATTTCAAGTTAATGGACAAATCAAAAAAGGAAGTGATTTTATAACAACAGAAGATGCATCTACGATAATTACTCAAAAAATAAAAGAAATAAATCCTTCAGGAAATACTCCATCATTAGAAGGATATCCAACAACAGATGAAGTCAATACTGCTTTAGAAGAAATTCAGCAAAATTTAGACAAAAAAGCAGATATTGAAGATTTATATACTAAAGAAGAAGCAGATGCAAAATATGCTTTAAAAAGTGAGATTCCAGAAATCCCAGATGATTATGCGACATTAGAAGATCTTTATCCTTATGCTTTGAAAACTTATTCATATTCAAAAAGCGAAGCAGACACAAAATATGCTTTAAAAACATCTTTTCCTGATATGACTCAATACGAAACAAAAACAATAGCTGAAGGAAAATATGCATTAAAAAGTGATATCCCAGATGATTATGCGACATTAGAAGATCTTTATCCTTATGCTTTAAAAACTTATTCATATTCAAAAAGTGAAGCGGACTCCAGATTCTTTTTACAAACTGAATTTCCTGACGATTATATCACAAATACTGATTTAGCAGAATTTGCCAAGACAGTAGACCATTATACAAAAACAGAATCTGACAAAAAATATCGAGAAAAAAATGATTTAATATATGAAGAAACAGAAGATGTTCCTTTTGCTCATAGGAGAGATGAAAATGATATCTTCGAAGTCAAAATCTTAATGACTCGTTTAACGAGGCTTGTTGGGACGATCTGTGGGCAAGATGGAATTGTCCACAATTTTGAGATTTTGTTTGATTTTGACGTCAATCATCAAACTGGTTCTGATATTGAATGGGGTGTCGAAATTGACGGACAAAATTATTATGCTGATTATACGAAAGTCGCAGATGATGATTGGCGGTTTTTTATATCCAATGACAAAGAAAATTTTGATACCGTTTTACACAAAGCAGAAAAAATACTCAAAAAAGATGATATACCTTTAAAGGCAGATTTATATACAAAAGAAGAGGCAGATACAAAATATGCAAAAACAGAAGAAAAAATTATTGATTATGTTGAGAATAATTTTGCTCATCCCGAAGAAATAGGAGAATTCGCTTATAGTAAAGAAGAGATTGACAATAAATATCGAGAAAAAAATGATTTGATATATGAAGAGACAGAAGCTATTCCTTTTGAACATAGGAGATATAGCGATAATTCATACGATGTAAAAATCAAAATGGTTTGTCCGACAAGGCTTGTTGGAGAAATCTCCGGGCAAGATGGAGTTGTCAAAAAATTTGAGACTTTGTTTGATTTTTACGTCAATCATCAAACTGATACTGATTTTGAGTGGGATGTCGAGATAAACAATATAGACTATCGAGCAAATTATACGAAAGTCGCAGAAGATGATTGGCGTTTTTATATATACAAAGACGAAATAAATTTCAATACCTATTTGCGAAAAGCAGAAAAAATAGTCAAAAAAGATGAATTTGCTTTGAAGGCAGATCATTATACAAAAACAGAATCTGACAAAAAATATCGAGATAAAAATGATTTAAGATATGAAGAGACAGAAGCTGTTCCTTTTGAACATAGGAGAAGTGCCAATGATAATATCGAGGTAAAAATCAAAATGGGTCGTTTCACGAGGCTTGTTGGGACGATGAGAGGAAATGATGGTTTTGTTAAGAATTTTAATATAATTTGGCCTTTTACCCCAAATTACGAAACAGAAGAGGACATTGAATGGGGTGTCGAAATAGACGGACAAAATTATTATGCTGCTTATACGAAAGTCTTAGCAGATGATTGGCGGTTTTTTATATTCAATGACAAGGAAACTTTCCATACCGAATTACAAAAAGCAGAAAAATTGCTCATACAAGATGAATTTGCTTTGAAGGCAGATTATTATACAAAAACAGAATCTGACAATAAATATCGAGAAAAAAAAGATTTAATATATAAAGATGCTGTCAATGTGCCTTTTGAAAATATCTTCGATAGTGGAGGAAGGTGGGAAGTCAAAATAAAAATGACTCGGAAAACTCATCTTGTTGGGACAATCTGCGAAGAAGATGGTGTTATCCATAATTTTGATTTTATATTTGATTATGATGAAGGTGTCCCTGAGAATAGCGAAATATATATCGATGTCGATATTGACGGAAAAAATTATTACGTCAATTATGTTGACAATGCGCCTGATGATTGGCGGTTTTTTATAGAAAGCGAATCAAGAAATTTAGATACCAAATTAACACTTGCAGAAAAAATACTCAAAAAAGATGAATTTGTTTTAAAGACAGATAATAATTTTGAATTAGAGAAATTTTTTGAGACAGCGATGACCGAGTTTATTCGAACAGATCGAAACAAAGATGCCTTGGACAGTCCGAGTCAATATCTTGGATATTTCTACTGGCCTGATAATGATTTTGAACTTGGCTTTAAATTCGATCTAACCAAGAGTGAAGATAAATATCTTATTTTACAATACCAAATGTCATTCAAATGGGACTTTGTATTGTTTTTGAATATCGCAACAAAATCTGGTACGCTCATCGTCTTTTCGAAGCTTGGTGATTTTCAATATCGAATCGTCAAAAATTTAGTCCTCAAGACAGAATTGGATACTGATAAATATCGAAGAGAAGTGTCAAAAGTGTGTTGTACTTTTGAGAGACCTCCAGGGTTTGATCTCGTTTCTGATGATTATTTGGAAGATCTTGGTGATTTTTCTGACGTTAAGTACTTCAAAGTTGTTAGATCAAATAATGATTGTCCTGTTGGTGAGATCCTTGGATATTTCTTTAATTTCTTCCTCTCATTCAATAATAAAATTAAAGACGATACAGAATGGAAGATTTTTTATCCTGGATTTGTAGAATGTTATGATTCTCATGCTAGTGGTTCAATAACATTTTCGTATCTCGTAGATCAAAAAAAGTTGAAGTCCTATTCGAATATCCTGAATGTTATGAAGTTGTTATACTCTTTTATGATCACTCTGGAAAACGTCATTTTATTCGAATTCTTCACCAAGCACAAATTGCTTTACTTGATGAAATTTATGGAGGAAAAGCAATACAGAGTGTGAAATTTGACGAAGACGAACATAATATTCTTTTTCAATAAATTTGTGGGTAAATGCAACTCCAGAAAATCATTTATATATCAAACAAGTAAGAGCAATATTGTAAATTACGAAAAAAAAAACATATTTACGATACAAAATTTTTTTTTATACAACGACAAATTTTAGACATAAATGATAAACATTAACTAAATCATTAAATTCTTTGTTATAAACTTGTTTAAAGTCAGTTATCATTTCTCCATCTTCATTAACGATTTTGATAGCTTCAATTTTTCGGATAGGAGATACTTTTGAAGCACAACATTTGATATCTTCATCAATATAAATTTCGACCGAACATTTCTTTCCTAAAATTGTTTTGATAATATTTTGTAAAGCGTCAATTGGGACAATAATACTATTTTTAAATATTAAATTCGATATTAATGCTTTATCTTGATTTAATAAAATTTTTGCATATGTCTCTAAAATCTTATATTTAACATCATATTCATTAGGGTCATCTGGAAGAGATTTTTGTAATTCAATATCTCTTGTGATGACAATATCTTCTTTACCATCTTCTCTTTTATTAATAAAGATATTATTTGTTAAATTATTAGTAGATTGAGATGCTGCAGATGGTTCAAGGGAGACATTTGCATTAACTCCGGCGTTTGCGTTTCGTTTCTTGATCATTTTTTATGTGGTGGAAAAAAATTTTTTAAATGAGTTCTGAATAAAGAGAAAATAAAAAAATTATTTCTTTTTTTGAAAACAAAGTTTCAATGGAACAAGTCTATCCAGAAAAACAAATTTTGCCAATATTTTATGAAATAAGATTTAATTCTCCTCTAGATATGGTCGAAATACAAAAATTATTAAAATTAAATTTATTATTTACAGATATCTTAGTAGATAATCAAATTATAGGTGATGACTTTCATATCGATAAAAACTCTCATCGAATAATTTTGGCTCCAAAATATCCTTTTCGATATGTTGATTACGAAGATTGGATTGCTGATTTTAAGAGAATCCCTCCTCTGATTATTGAAATTGAAAAAAGAGTCAAAGGAGAAGTTTTTGGGATTACTGTTAAAAAACAAGATTTTGGAACATATTATTTAACATATAATGGTTTTAAGATTAAAGAAGAAAAAAATAAGGAATTTGTTATTGGAGAGATGGATAAAATACAAGATTTCCTAGATTTATTTCAAGAATTAAGAATATCGATGAAATAAGGAATAGAATTATTTTTTTAAAACTCTAAATGATTGAAGATGAATGGTTATTGCCTTTGAATTCGATGATAGGCCTCGTAAAAAATACGAAGAAATGTGATATCAAATTAAATGTCTTAAAATTTCATTCTGATTCGAAAATGGAATTTGTTTCTTGTCCTACTTTTGAATTCAAAATACCATATCAATGGTGTCGAAGATCTCTTTTTGATGAAGATGTTGATAAAATTCAAAATTTTTGTAAAGAGACTGATAATATGGTTTATGGCTTAATTTATGGTTGGAGATGTCTAGATCCTTTTGTCGAAGGGAATGAAAATTTTATTGGAAAAAAGGCTCGAATTTATTTTGATTTAGCTACTTATGAGAATACAGATTGTGAATTTCCAATACAAATGAAACCTAAAGACTTCCCTGTTAAAAGATATCCAAACGAAACAGATGAATCATCCTCATCATCATCAGAAAGTGATTCTGAAGAAGAAGAAGACAAAAAAGAAGCGTCAGTTGTGGAAGACAAAAAAGAAGACAAAAAAGAAGAAATTGAAAAATTCGAAAAAGAATATGATAATGACAGAAGAAAATTACGAGATAGGTTAGATGATTTAGATAACTTAATTTCTGAACGAGAAGATGAACTACAAAATTTTGAAAAATATTATGCAGAAGGTCGTTTTTTGAATCGATACTCTATCCCTCAAGATGTTGATTCTCAAGTCGGAATGGAAAAGACAAGACAATTTATTGAAGAAGACTTATCGAATTATCAAAAAGAATTTGATATTTTAGATAAATTATGGGATAAAGGAGCAGATTATGCATCAAATACAAAAGAAATAATTGTTGAAGAAGAAGAAGATGACCCTGAAATCGCAAAAGTCAAACAAAAAATGAAGAAATTCAAAAAGAAATTAGAAAATTTTGCTTCCGATGAAGATTTTGAAATAAATGATGAAATGGAAGAAGATAAAGAAGAGAAAGAAGAGAAAGCTAAAGAAGAAGTTTTAAATACCGAAATCGGAGATAAAATAAAAGAATTAGAAGAAGAGAAAACTGAAAAAAAAGCAGAAGAAGTTGTTGCTGAAATTCAGAAAATGGAAGACGAAGAAAAAGAAAAAATAAGCGAAATAAAAGAAGAAATAAAAAAAGATAAGAGTCTGACAGAAGACGAAATCAAAGATGAAAAAGAAGAAATAGTAGATACAAAATATCGAATCAAATTCCTGAAAGAGAAAAAAGAAGAAATTCAACAAAAATATCAAATAAGTTCCTTTATCCCTCCTCCTCCTTCGGCAGATTCAGAGACAAAAAATAAACCATCAGAAGAGTCAATACCAAAAAATACAACAACAGAAATGGTTTCAAAATACCCAAAAGCTAGAGTTCAAATAATAGAAGAGGAAGAAGATAAAAGTCCAAAACTACCTCCAACAACATCAAGCAAACCTGAAGTATCTGAAATTGTTATGAAAAATGGAAGGCCGATAAAAATAAAAGGTAAAGATTTATTCCCAAGATCGAAGAAAAGTTCATGGGATTTTGGATATCATCATGGAGATGATTTTGATAGTTTTGGAAATAAACAAACTATGAAAAGTATTACAAAAAATAGAAATAAAGCTTTGAAAAATATTCAAAATTGGATGTCTGAATTAGGAAAAATGAGAACATCTTCCGTATCTATAGAGAATGGAAATATATCTAAATATGTTGATGATTTACGAAAACAGACTTTACAAGAAGTTCAAAATCTACCAACTTTAGAAGTAGAATTCCCAGATATTAATGACTATATCCCGAAAACAAATTGGAAGAAAGAATATAATAAAATTAGAGATAAAGTTTTTGATGATTTGGCAAAATATGAATATACAATAGAAGACACTCCCGAAGCAAAAGAAAATTTAATGATGAAAGCAAAAACAATGATAGATGATTTAATAGATAATAGTAATTATCTCCCTCAAGATAAAGAAATGTTAAAGAAACAAGGAGAAAATTTAATTCAAAAAGATGATGAAACAGGAAAAGTTAAATTTAATCTTGTTGACGATTCTGATGATTCCGATAGTGATTCTGACGATATATCAACTTCGAAAAAGAAACGCCGAAAAGAACTCATGAAAAAATTAATGAAAAAGAAGAAGTCTAAACTTTTTGGTAAAAAATCAGATGATTCATCAGATAGTGATTCCGATGATATTGGTTCAAGAAGAAAACAATTCTTAAAGAAGATGAAAAAGATGAAAAAACAAAAAGAAAAATTAGAAAAAGAAACACTCAAGAAGCAAAAAGAAAAATTAGAAAAAGAAATGAAGGAAAAAATAAAGAATATGTCAAGTTCTTCAGACAAAAAAGAAGCAAAATTAAGGAAAAAGAAAAAAGCCTCAATATAAAGATATTATTATTTTTTTTTATCCCGGTTAATGGACCAATCTTGAAGGACCAGTTTTGGGACCAATCTTGGGACCAATCTTGAAAATTTTCAGTAATGATCGATTTTGGGTTGATTTATCCTGGTTAATGGACCAAAAATCTGGTCCTGGACCAATCTTGAAATTCTAATATCTCAAAAAAATTCAGCGGTTCAAAAAGAAGCTGTTCAAAAAACCCTTGGTTTTAGCTATAAAATATATAGGATCTTAGGAGGACCAGTTTTGGAACCAATCTTGGGACCAATCTTATAAAAAGATTTTTTCACTGAAAATCAAATTATTTTTCGATCATTTGGGAAAATCAAAAAAATCGCCTCTCTATAAAAGTTTTCCAGATCAAGATTGGTCCGGTATTTGGTCCGGTATTTGGTCCATTAACCAAGATAAAAATGATATGAAAAAAAAAAATTTGACTTTCATCTTTTTGTGGTGCTTCAAGGATATAATCAAACATTTTTTGACCTCAAACTTTTTGTGAAATATCTCAAAATTCTAATTTGAAAAAGACTTCAGAAAAAAAAATTTGAATACTCTCTGAAAAAAAAATGAGACGAAAAAGACATGTGATCTGAGACAATATTTGGTCATAAAAACTTGCAGACTCCTCTTTGTGGCGCTCTAAGTATACTTTGTGACCCTTCAGGTATATCTTTGTGGCGCTTCAGGTAGTCTTTGTGGCGCTCTAAGACATCTTTGTGGCGCTCTAAGTATACTTTGTGGCGCTCAAATATATACTTTGTGGCGCTCTAAGATATTTCAATTTTTTTTTGAAAAAAACATTTTTTGACCTCAAACTTTTTGTGAAATATCTCAAAATTCTAATTTGAAAAAGACTTCAGAAAAAAAAATTTGAATACTCTCTGAAAAAAAATGAGACAAATGATATGAAAAAAAAAACGTTTATTGTCCGTCAAGTTCTTTTGTAATAAATATAAACGAACTTTTCACCAAACCTTTTCTTACGACGATCAAAATAGTCATGAAAATTTGATAATTTGCCAATTCCATTATTTGTGATATCTATATCAAAATAATTCTCGAGTTTTCTTCTTATTTCTGTCATAGTCATTCCATCTTCTAAATCATCAGGAGAGATTGTAGAGACAAAAGAACCAAAATTTTGATTCATTTCTCGAAACTTTTTCTTTCGTTGATATTGTGTCTGAGGTTCTCTTGGCTTCCGAATTTCTGGAACAAAATCTGTTTCGATCATCCATCTTTTTTGATTTTTTCTTTTTTCTCGTCTTTTTATCAAATTTTCATCTTGAGCTAATTTTGTTGTTTTTCGACAATCTTGAACATTTCTTTTTTTCGGAAGATCTTCTTGATCAACATCATAATTTGTTTGAGGATTTATCGAAACTTGAATCATTGGGGTAATATGTTGATTCTCTAAAGGAGCATAATTATAGTCATAAGGAGTTTGACTAGCAAAATATTCATCATCTCTTTGAGTCGAACATTCTTCTGGGAGAGGTGGTAATTCTCGCATTTCTTGAGATGGTCGTATCTTGAAAGTTGATAATTGATCTGTAATATCTTGAACTTTCAATAAAGTTTGTGGAGATACAACTGCGTCAAAAGAACTTGTTAAATTTGATCTGATTTGATCATCTTGAGAACTTGTAAATTCTTGAGAGCTTGGTAAAATAATTCCGGCAGAAATTAATTCTTTTCTCATTTGTTGAGTATTTGGTATTGGATTTTCTTCTTCTTCGTCTTCTTCCTCCATCCAATCAAGATTTGCTTGACTTAAACGATTCCCAAAATCTTGAGAAAAATTTTGCCTAATTTTTTGGCTGCAAGGTTGGCTTTCCAACATGTATAAAAATGAAGTCAAGTTCTCAAAAATTTTTTCACTTCACCTTTTACCAAAAGGTACTTGACGATGATACAATATCATATCATTTTTATTTAATGTCTTCTCCGATATATATCGAAGCTCAAAATGGTACGATCGAATCAGTACCGAGAAATTTTTTACAAATTAGATTTTCTCAAACAACTTCAACATCTCAACAATATCTTGAAGAAGAAGAAGAAAATAATGAAAATGCAAATCCTTTTATTGCTGATGAGGAAGAAGAAAATTTGGAACAAAATAAAGTTAAACAAAATATTTTCCCAAATTATTTTGTACCAGAAATTTCTGAAAATGATCTTGAAATCAGAAAAGATTTGATTCTTATTCCTCCTTCTGATATAATCAATTTATTTAATCTTTTCTTACCAACAACAGAGAATTTCAATAAAATTTTGAAATATTCTTTGAATGGTCCATATAAACATTCTGTTTTAAAACCTATTTTATTAGAATGGTTTAATGCTCAAAATTCAGAATTTATCGATTCTGCATTCTCTCAATCAAATCGAAAATCTCAACGAAATAATATTTGGTTCTTCAAAATTATTAATCATTTATCTGTTCCTCAAAAAAATTATATTTTAGAACAATATTGCAATAATACAGTTAATCCTTTGTGCAAAATAGAAGGGAAAGATATTTTTTCATTCTCTGATCTTCGAAAGAAAAATTATATCAAATCAACAGGGACTGGAATAAGGGTTGGGGAATTTATTTCAGATCTCAAAAGAGTCGCTGCTCAAATTGAATCTCGACAAAAAAAGCCATATATTTTGAAAATGTATACTGAAGGTTCAAGAAAGCCCCAAATTCAATATTTTACAAAATCAGAATTTGTTGAAAAACTCAAATCCATAAAATTTTTTGCATCATTGACAGGATATTCTATTTATTCGGCAGGGATGAATCCAAATTATTTTTTGTATAAATCGATTTGTTTCTTATCTCCTGACCCAGACATTTTTTCAATATTTCAAGGATATGATTATCCTCTTGTTTCGTCAATATCTCAGCCTCTTATTCAACCTTTCATTGATCATATTCATCAAATAATTTGTTCAGGAGATTCTCAATTGGCTATTTATATCATAAATTGGTTATCTTTTGTTTTTCAAAAGCCGAATGAACAAACAGAAACTGCATTAATTTTGATAGGTCCTCATGGTTCAGGAAAGACAACTTTCACGAATGTGATTTGTGAATTATTAGGTGATTTTGCCAGGAAAAATACATCCATACAAGCTGTTTCGGGGAATTTTAACGATACTATTTTGAACAAAAAATTAATCATCTGTAATGAGACAAATTCTTTTGTTGAAAACAAGAAAAGTGATTTCGAAAAAATCAAAACTCTTATCACAGACAATATTCAAGAAATAACAAAAAGATATCAAAATACTCAGTCGGTCCAAATTTATGCAAATTTCATCTTTGTCTCAAATAATATTGCTCCTGTATTGATTCAAGAAGGAGATCGTCGATTTGTTGTTTCCGAAGTATCATCTGCAAAAGTGAATAATTTAGAATATTTTCGAGATTTAAAGTCATCCTTCACTGAAGAATTTTATTCTCATTTACTATCTTATTTCTTACGAAATGATATCTCAAGATGGGAAAGGCGAAATCTTCCAATGACAAAAGCTAAAAAAAGAATTCTTGATTATTCAAGAAATCCAATATCTCTCTTTGTTCAATCTCGGAAATCAAAATTCGAAGGAGGATATCAAGCTAGTACTGCTTATGAAGCATATCGAAAATGGTGTCCTAAAAATGGTTATAAAGCAAAGGATATCCAAAATTTCGAAATCATAGTATCAGTCTTTTGTGATATCCTTGATTATCAAGGCACAAAGTATTATCGTCTTAAGACGAATCAATAAACTTAATTTTTTTATTATTTTTAATTTTATTTCAAATGTCTTCAAAAATTTCTAAAATCAGCAAAATCTTCGAAGACCTCCAAAATTGGAGATTGACCGATGATGAACAAAAAAAAGAGGAAATTATCGCCGAATTACAAATTTTAGCCGAACCTTTTTTGGAGAATTCATTCATGGACTACATTGAAAATGACTCAACTTTTTTAAATTTGTTTGAAGCGATGATGATAAAAGAATTAGAAAAATTAGGCTTTTTATTAGAAGCTTTATTGCTCTCCTGAGCTATTTCGGAATTCAGCAATCTTTATCTTAATCAAGTTCATAACCAAAGGGAGAGTATCTTTTTTGCACCAAAAAGATTTTGACCTATCATTCCAGTCAGTAATGAATTTACAAATCTTGAGTTCCGCTTGGAGTTTCGAATAAAAGTCAGCTGACATATATTTCTCTTGGATATCATATTTTTTCGAGTATCTTCCTGCTTGATGAGATTGGAAAGAATGTATTTTTGGTGATGCAATAAAGATTTCAACTTGATCTGGAGGATGATTTTCTGTCCTAACTAAAATCATATATTCATTTTTTTCAATATTTTTTAATGTTTTGTTTTCTTGTATGTTTTGAACAATTTGAGATAGAGTCAAAGAACCGAATCTCTCAGAAAAACTTTGAGATAAGTCATGAAGAGTATCCCAAGCTTCCTCGAGAATTTTTTCTAATTGAGATATCGATTTTTGTACGTTTACAAGTTGGGTGTCTAGATTAAATAATGCATAACCGATCGTAGAATCAAAAATGTCTTCAATGGAATCAGGACCAGATTCTTCCTCATCAACAGGAATTTTTTGTTCAGTAGGAATCTTTTGTGCTGACATTTTTTTTGGAAAACAAAAAATAAAAAGTGAAGTCTTTGTTGACTCAAGAAAGAGACAAACAACTTGACGGGTCACAAAAATTTTGGCCGGCAAAAAAGTAAGAATTTCTGCCTTCTCAAAAAGTTCATCTGCCAGATAGAGCCTCAAAAAGTTCTACCCGGCTTTCTATGAAAGACTGAGGCAGAGCCTCCGGTAAGTTGTCAAAAAAGTAAGAATTTCTGCCTCTCAAAAAGTGGGCAAAATCCTACCAGGCCACATCATCGCATCATCACTTCATTTTTATTCTTTCCCGGAACATGACAACAGCATCCGAATATGCAAGAATCCTTACTGAACTCCATTCTCAGTTCCTTCATGAGTTTGCAAACTGGCAACACCATCAATATTTCGTCAAGAAATACGAAAAAGAACTTGAAGATCTCAAGAATACTGATCCTGAATTATTGAGTCCTCTTGACAAAATCAATTTGCAATGCTCTCCTCAATGGATCAAAAGAGAAGAAACATCTCGCGATCACTGCCGAGAAAAAATGAATTCTCTCCAGCAAGCTTGCCAAGCAATAATGAATTTGCTTCCTCCAGACGAAGAAATAGAAAAAGATCAAGAAGATAAGTAAATAAACAATTTTAATTTTTTAAATTTTTTTATTTTTTTTTTTATTTTTTTGAACTTGACGAGGAACAAAAAAATTGTCAAATCCTTTTTTTAATAAATTATCTATTCACTTTTTTTTAAAAAAATGGAGACACCAACAACAAGTCAAGATACTTTTTGGCGAGACGTCTTATCGGAATTCCACGAAATTCATGAACAAAATTGGAATATTCTGAATCAAACAAGAAGTTTAGGAACCAGCATTTTGAATCATATACGCGATTCTGATCATGAAAAACAAGAAATGAAAAATCAAATTGCCGAAAAGGATATAGAAATTCAACGTCTTATTGAGAGACTAAATATTCAAAAAACAAAAATTCATTCCATCTTCGAAGAGAATTTAGAATGGGAGAAAGAACAAGAAAGTCATATCCAAAAATTGGAGACTGAAATATCTCAACAAAAAAATCAAATCGAACAACTCATAAAAGAGGTTTATTCCTTAAAGTTAAAGATATCTGAATAAAAAAATTAATTTTTTTTTATTTAAGTTGGGTTAGTCCAAGTATCCCAAGCAAATCCCTTTTTTTGTTCTTTTTGATTTTGCTTATCAACAATCGCTGCAAAATCCTTCATCTCAGAACATAATTGATTTTTGGCTATATGAATCAATTTTTTTGTATCATCAAGTTCTTGCTGTTTTCGATTTGCCTCAATTTGAATTTCATGAAGTTTTTGGCATATTTGTTTTCCTTTTGCTTCAAGAGCATGAATTTGAGATAAAATTTCTAAAACTTTTCTTTCACCATCTGAGATGTTTTCAAAAGGAATACTTATTTGATTTTTTGATGGTTGTTGGTCTTGAGAAGTCATTCGAAACAAAAAAATGAATCAACTTGACGAGGAACAAAAAAAAGATATATCAATGATGTGCTTCATCAAGACATATCACTTTTTTTTAAAACATAATGTCTTCCAGAAACTCTCTTCGGAAATCAAGATTACGAACCAATAAGATATTATTTAAAACTATCAACATCGAAAATTCCATCGATATTCTTTGGGATAAAATTGATGATTTACAAAAAACCGCTACCTCTATTCAAAATCTTCTTTTGAAGTCTGAAGGAAAAAATAAGAAACAAAAAATAAAACTCCAAATCGAAGCCAAATTAAAGCCTGATGAAGATGATTCATCAAAACCTCTTCTCTTATCTAAAGAATATGGAGATATTTTAAATCTTGAAGATTTTGAAAATATTACTTCGAAAAAAGATTAAATAAAAAAAATTATTCACCTAGATAAAAAATATATTTTTTTTTGTATTTTTGTTATTTTTGAGGGTGGACCAATCTTGAAGGACCAATTTTGGGACCAATCTTGGGACCAATCTTGAAAATTTTCAGTAATGATCGATTTTGGGTTGATTTATCCTGGTTAATGGACCAAAAATCTGGTCCTGGACCAATCTTGAAATTCTAATATCTCAAAAAAATTCAGCGGTTCAAAAAGAAGCTGTTCAAAAAACCCTTGGTTTTAGCTATAAAATATATAGGATCTTAGGAGGACCAGTTTTGGAACCAATCTTGGGACCAATCTTATAAAAAGATTTTTTCACTGAAAATCAAATTATTTTTCGATCATTTGGGAAAATCAAAAAATCGCCTCTCTATAAAAGTTTTCCAGATCAAGATTGGTCCGGTATTTGGTCCATTAACCAAGATAAAAAAATCAATAAAAAGTTGAAAAAAAAATTTTTTAATTAATCTTTTTTTAATCCATTTCTTCTTCCTCCTCTTCAAGGATGACCTCTGCATCTAAAGATATTTTTGGGATAGGTTCTTTTTGAGTCTTCAAAAGATCGGGAGGCAATAACTCTGCAGGCTCATCTTCGTCAGATACTTCATCCCTATCATTTTCGAATTTCTCTAATTTATCATCTCTTATTCGAAATGCCCGAACTTTTTGCCCTCCAAGATGAATTCTTATTTCTTTGCAGTAAGAAGTCATTTTGGTTTTATAAGTAGAGATATTACATTCTTTGAATCCATAGTTTTTTGCAAAAGTTTTGAAATAAAGATATGATTCATCCTTTGAGATTCCTGCTTTGAAATCATCTAAATTTTCTTCAATAAACAATTCATAAGCACTTTTTGAATTATCGATGATTCTTGTCCTTGCTGCGGTCTGAGGTAAGATTCGAGAATTCCATTGAGAAATATCTCTTGTCCAAAAGTAAGTGAATAAATTTGGATAAAATTTTTCATTTCGAAATAATTCATTCAAAGCCTTAAAATATGCAAAATCATCTTTTCTAGCAGACGAAGTTTCTGAAACGACATAACGTCTATCGCCTTGATAAAGTCGTACGGGACAATCATGATTCGATAAAAAGATCAAATTAACGACATTTTCAGCAGGTCTTGATGGTTGATATTTCTCTGAAATGATGATTGTTTTCTCTGTAATAACAGACTTTAATGTATCAAAATCTATAAATTGATTGTTATCTGCAGACGATAATTCATTACAGATTATCAATTTCTTGTTTTCCAATAAGGAATTGTACGAACCGACAATTTGGTCAATTTTATTGATATTATCTTCTGAATATCCTTTGAGGAGATGGCAAATTGAATCAGTAAAAGTATTTTTTCCCGTCCCTTCTTTACCTGTCAAAACAAGAGCAGTTTCTGTTTTTCCATTTATATTTTGAATAATATAGGATACCCAATTCAAGATATATTCATATAATTCATCATTGTTATCTGCAATAATATCATGAATATGATTCAAAAATGGCTGAATAATAGGCATTTCTATTTCTTTGAGAGGGGAATATTGATATCCATAAAAAATGCTAAAAAATTCTGGATTATCTGAATAAAATTTGATTTGTCTTCGCATGAAAAAATTTTTGTTCTTCCCAGCACAAAAGATTTGATAAGCATTTATTGTTTTTTTCTTCTTTGCTTCGAAATAATATCCCAAATTTATCGAAGTCATTTTGAGTTTAAATCCTGCATCGTCAAGAGGGGAAAATTTCATTGTCTTCTCATCAATATCAATATCTTTAATAAAATAAAGGCTTTTTGCACAATCTACAACAATTAAGACTTTCTTTAAATCTGATAAGAATTCCCCAACCCTAATTCCATTCTTATTTTGATAATCTTTTTTGCGAATATCGAATAAAGAAAATTGGTCTTGTAGATCAACTTCGATAGATTCATCAATATGATTATTTGCATATTTCTCAAGATAATATCTTTTTTTTGTTGCGTCAAGATGATTTAATATTGAGAAGAACCATTTATTTGAATCAACTTTTTCATAATATTTCTCTGAATAATCATCTATCGTCGTTAAATTGTGATGGTCATTTCTTGCAAAATACCAATTTTTAACCATAAAAGTCATGTATTCTTGGTCGAAAGGAGAATGAAATAAATTTACCATTATCTTTTCAAAATTTGGGAAAGTCGGCTCAAATTCTATCATTAATTCATGTAATTCTTCAGGAGTCATATTTATTAAATCTGTTTTGATTTCAAAATCTTCTGGGTCAATATCTTCTCTTGACCAATCATCTACTATTTTTTTTGTTTTTTCTTTTTTTGGTTGTTCAATTTTCTTAAATACTTTTGACCATTCTTCTCTTGGAATTTCTTTTTCAAATCCTCTAATTTGAACAATATGTTGGGAAGGTGTCTTTTTATCCATCAAACATCCAGCTATCATCTTGTTTCTTTCATCTCCAGGACCATAAATTTTATTTGATAAAGCATGTCTAAAAATTTGTCGAGTTCCTAATTTATAAACATTTGGATCACAGAGACGATGAACATTATATTCAAATCCTGATTTATATTTCATAATTTCTTGAATTTCTGTCCCTTTTATCTTTGTCGTATAAAATATTACATGAATCGAACAAAAATGATCAGCATCTTCGATTCTTTTTAATCCTGTTTTGACTTCTAATTCTTGTGATTTTGTATATCCTCCTATCGAATATGGACCGAAAATTTCAGTCAGAGAATCTAACCATTTTTTGACATCATCAAATTCTTCGACAGATGATATTGAATCAAAATCAAAATAGAGATGATAAAAAATATCAAATCCTAAAACTTCATTAAAAGGAATTTTATTCCAGAACCATTTATCTATCACGTCATATTCAAGTTCTAAAGGGATTTTCTTTTTTGACCAAGCAAAACAATTTATAAAGTAAACACACCCTGGATGTTTTTCGGAATCCGTCATGTTTGTTTTTTATCCGAGATAAATTATTGTGAAGTGAAAGGTCCCTATCAAAAATATTCACAACAATAAAGGTAAATCCCTATTGGTCAAAAAAAAAATAAAAAAAAAAATGTTCCTCGTCAAGTTCATTAAAAAATTTTTTTAAAATGACTGAAAAAAAAATACACATGGCTTTTGGTTCATTCTTTAAAAAATTAAAAGAAGGAGTTAAAGATTTTGCTAATGGCTTTAAACATGGCTGGAATAAAACAATATCTGTTGTTGGGAAAATACCAGTAGTAGGAGAAATCGCTGATAAAATACCACATTTTGACAATTCTAATAATCCTGTCTCTCAATATTTTGGTAATGACGGTTTTACATATTTTGACAAAAACGGAAATCCGATATCTAAAAAATCATAGATATAAATTCTTTATTGCATTCTTTAATAATTTCCGAACCTTTATTGACTGTTCATATTTTGTCTTTATTTTTTCATATCTTTGTAATTTTTTTGGATCTTCTGGAGGGTCATTCTTTAAAACTTTATAATAATATTGAATTCTTGAATGAATTATTTTCAAAGTTGGAGTAGCAAAAGTTTTTCGTTCGTGTCTTTTTTTCAAAGGAGGTAATGCTTCTTCACATTGATAATCCATTATTGGTTTTATCAAAGAGAAAAAATAAAATCATACACTTTAAAAAATTAAAATAAATGGAAAAGACTCATGACGAAATATTACAAGACGAAATTTTAAATTTAATAACATATTTAGAAAAAGAAACAAATAAAGGTTCTAAATTTAAAACCTTAGATGAAATCAAGAAATTGAAATCCGGGAAGATATTAGCAAAAAGGAATCCAAAAGAATTATCAAAAATATATAAAAAATATGAGAAAAAATATCGAGAATTATATCAAGATATTGATGATTCTCCAAATGAAAAAATTATCGAAGATGAGACAGATTCTTTTGAAAATAAATTAGAGGATTATATCCTTTTTCGAAGTAATTATGAAGGAGAATTATCTCCAAAACAATTTGAGAGACTCACTAGAGGTTGGAAAAAAGATAGAGATAAACATTCTTTAGATGAATGGTATGAGATATATCAACATAAGCTAAATTCTAATCCAGGAAATTTAATAGAATATGATCCTTCAGAACATCAAGTAAAATATTATGCCTTCAAGAGTAAAAAAAAGATTGATAAATTAGCGAAATCAAATATTCAGTTAGATATTTCTGACCGTCAAGATGAGCCAAATCAAGTCTTTCCTGTCGAAGATAATAAAAAATTTTATCTTCATAAAGTTGCTGGACCAAACACTTATTTTATTGATTTGATGTTTGAGTATGAGTTTTGTTATTTGGTAGCTATAAACGCAAATACAAGATATTTATATGTCTCTTTAATAAATTCGAAGGTAGGTAAAAATGGAGTAGCAAAAAATAATCTCAAAAAAATAAATTCGATAATTAAAGCTTTATCTAATTTACTCAAACAAGGTATGAATCCAAAAGTTCTTATCGGAGATGATGAGCCTAGTTTTCATTCTGAGGCGACAAAAAGTTTTTTAGGAAAAGATTGTAAAATTGAAAAAGTAGAAAGAATAAAAAAGACTGTCTATCCAGAGTTTATGTCAAAAAAACAAACAACAAAAACTGAACCATTACATAGTTCTCTAGGCATTATTGACCGAGTTATTCGAACATTAAGAGATATGGCATATACAGCACAAGTCGATAAAATTACTCCCGAGGTAATGGAAGATTTAGTTTTTCAATATAATCATGCACCTCATGAGACTTTATCAAAATATTCAGGAATGGAATGTACTCCTGAAATGGCTCAAAATGATAAAGATTTAGAGAGTCATATTTGTCGTAGAATTTTACAACAAAATTATAACATCATGACTAAACCTGATTTTGTAATCGAAGATTATGAATATGTCAAAGTTTATAATGGCAAAGACCCATTCCAAAAAAGAAGGTCTGTTATTCAGCCAGGTTTATGGTTCATAAATGGATTTGATGAAGGGAAATATCATGTTGTTAATGCAGAAAATGGCGATGACCAATTTTTACCAAGATATCGAATTCATCCTGAGTGAGTTTGATTCAAAAGACATCCTGAAAATTCTTTTTTCATTTTCTCTAAGATATTTTTGATGTTTGAAACACTTAATAAAGCTAATTCTATATCTGTTTTTCGTTGAGTCAAATTTTCTTCTAACTTTGATAAATTATTTTGAAAATGCACACACATATCTAGTGTATAATTATTTAATATTTCATGATTAACTTGATATGTTAATTGATTAATTGTGTCAAAAATTTCATTGAAAAATGAATCTAATCCTCCTTTGAGAACTTCCATTTTTTTTTTCTTAAATAATAAAAAAATTTTTTTAAGAAGATTAAGTTTATTAATTTTTTTTTTTATGTCTTTTTGCCAATTATCATTAACATACGATTTTCTTCGTCGATTTCTTTGAGGCGATCTTCTGACGCATTTTCAATTTCCTCTTCAAACTCGATCATTGATGATATTTGAGACAAGAATTCCTTCCGCTCGTTAATTTCTTTTTGGAGACGCTCAATCCAGTTTTTCGTTTGATTTTTTGAATTATCCAACACTTCTGGATTTTCAGAAACTTGAGACAAATAATCCAGTTCTGTCAGGAGTTTTTGATTCAAAGATAATTGTGTCGAAATCGCAGAGATGATTCTCTCGGTCTTGGAAAACCAATTTGGAGATGAGATTTCTCTATTCATAAACAAAACCTTCCAAGCCAAATAAAAAAAATGAAATAAATGATCGTTGGATTCCTGAACCCAATTCTCAGATAAGTTTGTCTCTTGATTAGATGACATTCTTGAACAAATTAAAAAAATGAAATAATAAATAAAAAAAAACATTCTCTCAAATATTTTTGTTCTGCGTCAAGATTAAAAAAAATTTTTTTTAGTTTATTAATTGTTTATGTCTTTTTATCAAAACCATATTTCTCTTCAATTTTCTTGACGGTCTCTTGTAATATGGCAAAGTTTTGTTGGGATATTTTCTCTCTTTCATCTTCCGATAAGTTAGGAATTGTCTGGAATTCTGCATCTTCTTGATGACCGCTTTGATATATTAGTTTTGTTATTTCCTCTGAAAATTGTTCTTGCTTGATGCATTTTTGATACATTTCTATTTTCATGCTATATTTTTTCATTTCCTTTTCACAATAAGAGATAATCTTCTCCCTTGATTTTCCCAAAAAGTTTTCAGTCGAAGCTTCTTTTGCTGTCTTCAGAAGCATTTTTGAGACTTCCAAATTTTTTGTATTTATCTTGAGTAAATATTCCAGAGCTGGCTTTATGACTGTATATCGCTCTATCTGCAGAGCCTCTCTTTCTGGGTCAATATCGAGACCGACTGCCACATCTTCCATTTCTCTAACCAACTGAAAATACCAAAAATGTTCGGCTAGGACTTGCATGATTCGAACAAATTAAAAAAGTGAAATAATAAATAAAAAAACATCATCTCAAATATTTTTGTTCTCCGTCAAGATTAAAAAAAGAAAAAAAAGATTTTAAAAAAAAATTAATTGTTTATTAAGATTACTTTATTTTTTGATTTCTTTTGCTTTTCTCCTTCTGATTTCTTCAAGATCTTTTCTTGTAGTTTCTTGAAGTTCTTGATGAGTCATAGAGATGATGTCCGGATTACTTCTGAACAGTAATGAAAAGGCCAAAATATCTTTTTCCGTAAACTCTTCTTTGTTTGCCTTTTTCTCCTTTTCTAGATCGGAATAGTATTTTTTGCCTTCAGTATTTGGTTGCCATCTCTCTTCGTATCTCGGCGGAGGAACAAAGTTTGGGACTTTACTTAACCAATCATATGGTGAAAGATCAGGAGGAGGAACCTCTAAGCATTTTGGGAAGCCAAGCTCAGTCATTTCTGGGAATGGGAATTGCATTCTAGCAAACATAAAAATGAAGTGATGAAGTGAGAGAATGTCCTAACAGGGCACGCCCACTTTTTGAGAGGCAGAAATTCTTACTTTTTTGCCAATGCTACCGGGCTAGAAACGAACTTTTTGAGAAGGTAGATGAACTTTTTCTGAGGTCCAGAAATTCTTACTTTTTCTCCCGAAAATACAAACAAAAAAAAGAGATTTAAAAAAAAGTTATTGTTTATTTATCTAATCAGACTTTTTGATTTTTCGAATTTCTTGCAAAAGCATTTTTGATATTTCGATACAATCTTCCAAGAGAGAGTTATCTTCTTGTTTGTCAGTAAAAGTTCGAAGTTTATGAATCCATGTCAGAGACTCTTTCAAAAAGGAAATTTCAATAGATAAATTTTCCAATTTTTTGTTGAGTTCTTGATTCGACATAAAAAAAAATAATGAAATAAAAAAAAGATGAAAAAATATCTCATAAAAAAAGTTCTACGTCAAGATTAAAAAAAGTTTTTTATTTATTCCTCTTTATAAGCTTTTATTTGATTCTCTGCCTTGAGAATATCATTTTGTAATTCTCGAAGAAAAGTTCGGTCTTCTTCGATTTCAAGGAGGAGTTTTTTCTTCTCATCCTTTTTTGCTTTGGCCAAGTCTGCTTCTTTACATTTAACAAGGTCAGCTAGAAAAGAATGCATTTGCTGATATTGAACTTTTGAAGTTTCTAATAACTTAATTATTTTTTTCTTATCTTTCTCTAAGTCTTCTATTTCAGACAATTGCTTTTCCAATTTTTGATCATTTTGGAGTAGGAAAAGAAGTTTGCTTCCCATCATCTGAATGATAATTTTTAAAAAATGAAATGAAAAAAAAAATAAAAAAAAAAAAATAAAATTTTGTTCTTTGTCAAGTTTATTCAAGACTTAAAAATTTAATAGGATAATTTAGAAAGTTCTCTTTCCAATTTTAATTTCCTTTCGACTTTTCTAAGTTGAATATCTAGAAATTCCCATTTCTTTTGATATTCTACTTCTCGATCTTGGAGTTCGTATATATCAGTTTCATCGTCTGGATCTAAAAACGAATACTCGTTCTTTTTGATGAGTTGCTTGAGACTTTCTATCTCGCGCTTATAATAAACTTTGACTTTCTTCAAAGCAAGCATGTTAGAACAGCCTTTTCTAAGTTCTTCTTGAATGAGCATTTCGCAAGCAAACATTTTGATAAATGAAGTGATGAAGTGAGAGAATGTCCTAACAGGGCACGCCCACTTTTTGAGAGGCAGAAATTCTTACTTTTTTGCCAACCTTACCGGAGGCTAGAAATGAACTTTTTGAGAAGGTAGATGAACTTTTTGAGAAGGCAGAAATTCTTACTTTTTTGCCACCTTACCGGAGGCTAGAAATGAACTTTTTGAGAAGGCATAATTTTCTTACCTTTATTATTTAAACCATTTATTTGTTTGAAGAGGTGGTCGGTTTTTTGATATTAGGATGTTTTTCATTTTTTGTAAATCTTCTGGAAGCTTATTTGGAGTTGGAATATTATTTATTTTAGGAATGTTGTTCGTACCAATTTGTTCATTTGCCCTTGCCAGAATTTGTTTTGCTCTTTCTGCATTTGCTCCAATATTTTCATTTGGGTTTGTTAATTTTTTCATAAATTCACCAAAAGCCATATATTTTTTTTGTTCAAGATAAAAAAATTTTTTTATTCAAACCAATTATGATGTAAAGCATCTTCTGCTGTCGGTCTTTTTGTAGGATCTTTTTGTGTCATTTTTGATAATAAATCAGATGCGGAAGCAGAGAATTCATCATCTAATTCAAACTTGACAGAATGAATCAAATCTCGTAATTGAGTCATAGTTCTTGCTTTTTTATATGGTAATTCTCCAGTCAACATACGATATAAAACAACTCCACAACTCCAAATATCACTAGCAAATCCATCATAACTTTGGGAAGCGTCAATAGCTTCAGGACTTAAATAATAGGGAGTTCCTCGAGTTTCAGAAACAGATTGACTTTCGACAGCACATCCAAAATCATGCAATTTTATTTCGAGGTTTCGAGTCATCAAAAAATTTCCTGGCTTAACATCACAAAAAGAAATTCCTTTTGCATGAACATATCTTATTGCTTCAAGAATTTGTTGCATAATAATTTTTGCCAAGAACTCATAGTTTGTTCCAAATCTTCCAAATTTTTCGAGATATTCTTCTAAACTCTCATCTTCAAGTTTTGTGAAAATATAGATATTTTTGGAATCTTCACAATGATGAATTATTTCTTCAATATTATCATGAGTCAAAGATTTTTGGATTTCGATTTCTTTTCCAATATATTTTTCTTTTTTGATAGCTTTACAAACAAAACATTCAGCATTTCTGAAGGCATGATATAATGTAGAAAATCCTCCGTCTTGAAATTTTTTCATAATCAAAAATCCATCAATATGTCTTGGAATATCGATTTCGCTAATCATAGAATCAAACATTTTAAGTGAATTGATAATCTCCTTTGAGGAATATTTTTGTTCCTCGTCAAGTCTAATCTAACCAAATCTTTTTGATATTATTTTTTACATATGCATATTGTCTAATATTTTCCATAAAAGTTTCTTCATTAGGATCTAATAAACATTCTTGAATGAATTCATCATCTTCTATATCATATAATATATCGATTGTTTTTTCAATCCAATAAGCTTTTTCCTCTTCATCAGTTGTTGAAAAATATTTTATTACATAATGATAAATTTCTTTATATGGGTTCATTATTTTTTTTATTTAAATAAATAAATATATTTTACCTTCTTCTTTAACTATCTTTGTCTTTTCTTCATGTTCCTTCATCCTAATATAAGTCTTGATATTATCCATATAATCGTCATCATTTGAGTCTTCAAGACATTTTTTAATAAAGTTCGGTTTTTCATTTTCAGAAATTATTTTTTTTGTTTTTTGGACCAAAAGTTCTTTTTCATCTTCGTCTGTTGATGAAAAATATTTTTCGACATTTTGAGATAATTCTAGTAAGGTATTCATTATTTGTCGATACACAAAAAAAAATGATTAATTATACTTGACGACACTCTTTAACTTCACTAAAATATTATGCAGTATAATAACGCTGTATTACCTCCCCCACCGCCACCTCGGCCTTTAGATAGATATGTTGATTCAGATACATATTTTCTGCGAAATGCAAAAAGATTATCTCAACTTCATCACGCACAAGATGATTGGTCTTTACCTTCTCATCATAAAAGATTATCTTATCTCAAATGGCTTCAAAATCGTCAAAATCAAAGACAAGAAGATATTGTTCAAAGATTTATGAGAAAATTATATAAATCACCAACAAACTGGCAAATTGATTTTGATATTTTGTCAGAATATGGACGAGAAAGAATCTTTGAACCACTCAAGGATTTTTTCCAAAATGTCTTATCTTTACATGCAGCTTCCAATGAATATAAAATATCTTTTGCTGTCGGAACAGAATGGCATTCCCTACCTTTTACTCCTCAGATTTTTAATAAGTTAATGGAAAATTTAACTGAACAAAACTTTCTATTTCAGATGGACGAAAGACCAGCAGAATATTTTTATAAAAGAGAATTGAATGAATTACCAGATTGGTCTTTATTTTCTTCCTTGAAATTCTCTCGAATATATAATGTAAAAGAGTATTATCAAACTATCGGAGGGGAATTCTTTTTATTTTTAGTCGATTCTGACGTTCCAAAACCAATAAAAAAATATCTTGAGCGTCTCCAAATTTTCTCATCTTTAGATAAAAATGGAAAAGTACGAAAACAATTTGATGATTGCTGCTTTGTTTATGCTCTTGCTCAAACAGGATTATATGACGAATCTACTTTGAATCAAATTCGCCTTCGAATCAATAATCGTTTCTTATCTCAAAATAATTTAAATCAGCTTTGTGTTGAATTTGGGATTCATATTGATTTATCATTTATTGATGAACAAGCAACAGGAAAAAATAAAAAAAGACAAGTTCGCTCCCAAAAAAATGGAGTTCGAAAAAATTATTTAGGAATTTCTGATGCTCCTCCCAACAGAACTCATCATTTCAATGTTTATCAAAAACATTATTTCATTGAAGAGAAAACTCCAATAACATCTTATTATGCAAAAAATTGGAGAAACATAAATGATGCTTCAAAATTTAATAAAGAATATCGAGTCTCAAAAGGGAAAGGTCATTTTACAAAAGGAATAACATTTATTTCATCATCTAATTTGGTCCGAACTTTATTTGAACAAAGATGTTTTCATCCAATAACATATGGAGAATATAAGATATTAAATACTGTTTTCTATAATGAAATTGATGATGAAAATCTTGATTTAGATTATAATCCTGATTATTGTACAAAACTCATTCAGCCAAAAAATTTTACTCCAAATGATCTCAAGAAAAAACCTGGAAAAAAATATGACCCGACAATTTGGTATGCTGATTTTGAGGCTGATACAAGTGGAAAAATTCATGTACCATATCTATGTGTTCTTCACTCTCAAAATGGAGTTTTTCAACAAGTCTTCAAAGGAAAAACTTGTAATATATCTTTATTAGATTTTTTACCTACTGAATCGATAGTTTATTTCCATAATTTATCATATGATATTCGCTTCCTTGCTTCATTTGGAATATCAAATTCTACTCCAAGAGGGAATTCAATATTAAAATCAACAATCCAATACAAAGGCAAAAAAATTACGTTGAAAGATACTGTCCCAATCTTATCATGCAAACTTAAAGATATTCCAAAAATGTTTAAGTTAGATGATGTTATGAAAGAAATCTTTCCATATAAATATTATACATTAGATCGTCTAGAAAAAGGAATTGGAAAAATATCAGAAGCAGGATTAAAAGAAGACCAAACTTGGACTGATCATGACAAATATTTGTTTAATCTAAATATTGATTCGATTCCTGGATGTCGAAAATCGACTGACGAATTTGATATGTGGAAATATGCAATTTTTTATTGTAATCAAGATGTTAATATCCTTCGACTCGGCTTCAATAAATTTTGTGAAGGATTCAAAAAAGATTTTAATATTAATCCATTTAATTTTGTTTCTATATCCTCTTTAGCAAATGAAGTTTTTAATCAAAAAGTCTTTTATAATCATAATCTCTTTGAAGTTGGAGGAGTTGTTCGAAAATTCTTGTCTGGAGCAATATATGGTGGAAGATGCATGACGGCCTGGAATAAAAAATGGCATATCAAAAATGAACTCTATGATTTTGATGCAAAAAGCCTTTATCCATCTGCTATGGCAAGATTATATACTGTTGAAGGGATTCCAAGAATACTCAAACCAAACGAAAAAAATATGGAGTTTTTATCAAATTGTAGTGCTTATGTTGTCGAAATAATTATCTCAAAAGTTCATAAACATTATCCATTTCCTTTGATAGTTCAAAAGACAAAAAATGGAAATCTCAATGATGACCATATCTCTGAACCTCTTCGTATGACTGTTGATAATATTACTCTTGAAGATTTAATAAATTTCCAAAAAATCGATTTCGATATTGTCAAAGGATATTATTGGAAAGGACAAAAAGATTTCTCAATCCAAAAAGAAATTCGAAAAATTTTCGACAAAAGATTAGAATATCAAAAAGAGAAAAATCCTTTGGAGCAAATTTATAAACTCATTATGAATTCTTGTTATGGAAAGACGATAGAGAGGCCTCATGAAAAGGACTTAAAATATTTCCAAGATGATCAAACACTCGAAAGATTTTGGATGAAAAACTACAATAAAATTGTTGAAGATATCGAATTATCACATTCTCCATTCTCAAAAGCTATTCATCAAATAAAGACCCTGAAGCCTATCGATAAACATTTTAATTTTTCTTTGATGGGCATACAAGTCTTGTCTATGTCAAAAAGAATCATGAACGAAGTCATGTGTTTAGCATATGATTGTGGCTGTCGAATTTATTATCAAGATACTGACTCATTCATGATAGAAAAAGATGATTTGCCATGTCTAGAAAATCAATTCGAGAAAAAATATCATCGAAAGTTAATAGGAAGTCAGTTAGGACAATTCCATTGTGATTTCAAACCAATTTCTGGTCACGATGAAGACCCTTGGGCTATTGAATCATATTTCTTGATGAAGAAAATGTATGTCATGAAAATCACTGACTCAACAGGAGAAATCGACTATGTTATCCGAGGAAAAGGACTTACTTTAAATTCAATATTAGCTCTTGCCGAAGAGAAATTTGGAGGAGATGTTATGAAAGTTTATGAAGCAATCTATAATGGATCTCAAGAAACTTTTGACCTAACGAAAGGACAACCAAGATTCTCGCTCAATAAAAACATGACCGTCTCTACTCTTGACGTATTCAAAAGACGAATTTCGACAACTTATGAAAAAGCAGATGCTTTAGAATATTTTGATTTTGAATAAATAGTGATGAGTAAAAAAATTATTCCAAAACAAGAAGTATTTAGTACTTTAAAGTTTGATGTTCATTTTAATAAAAAAATTCCTGAGGGTAAAGATTTACCAAAATGTGAGGGGACCCATTTTTGTGTCATAACAGAAGATAATACATCTTATTTTTATCCATTTTTATTATATGATTTAATGTATACAGACTCTTTAATCGATGATATAAAAGAAATGATAAAATATGCTAAAAAACATAAATTGATTCTGACAGGAGAAATCTTAGGAGTTCGCATACCTTTAAAGGATGGCGAGCCTATTGCTGTGAATGAAAAAAAGATCAAAACAAAAATAACAATATCAAAAAATGAATTAAAAATGACAGATTATGATTTTCAAATTGGAAGTTCAAAATAAAAAAAATTGTTTAGTAATCTAGTAATTGAAGTCTTATCGAAATTAAAGCATCTTGAAGCTTTGTTCTTTTTTCACAATATCTTTCTCTTTTTTTCATCATTTCTTTAGCTGAGATATAAGGATGTTCTAGGAAAGTCCATTGTATAGAAAATTCATTACATTCAAAATCTTCCTGCCAATCTTTCAAAGTTTCTCGGAGAGCTTCATGATATGATTTTCCTATTCTTAAGTAATAACTTGCTGTTGCTTGCCAAGATGCCATATTCCTCAAAAAAGAAAGTGATATAAATAAATATCTCAAACAAAAAATACGTGGCTTGTCAAGTCGATTCTGAGATAATGATAAGATAAATAACATCACTTTTTTAAAATGTGTTTTGTTCAAGAAAGACTCGCCGAAATTCGACGCAGAATTGATGACTTAGAAAATCATCTCTCATCAAACCCTAATGTAGAATTCATTCATGTCGAAGATAAGAATCAAAAGAAAAATTTGGAAATTTTTAACGGAGCATTTACTCAGCAAGATTTTTTGGTTCTTGCATTATACACACTGACAATCATGATTTTAACAAAATTCATAATTCGATCTAAGTAAATAAACTAAAAATTTTTTCCTAAATATATTTTTTTATCTTTATGGACTCAAAACTACATAATTATGAGGATGATTCACTTTTCTTGAACCGTTTAATGGATAAACTCTAACGATTCTAAAATATCCTCTCACTGCTCTAACCGAACAATATTTTGGTAAATATTTATACAAAGCCATTTTTCCATTTGAGCCTTTGATAACGACAAGAAATTGTCCAGTAAGTCTTACCCTATGTCCTCGTAATTTTTTCATTATTTTAACTAAATTTTTATTAACATCTCCAGATAGCCAATTAAAGGCTATATCATTCATTTCTAATTTATCAGGAGATATCGTAAAATAATCAGCTTCTGCAGCTACATCCTGTAAATCATCTAAGAGATCCCCACGTAGATGAGGTTTAAATTTAAATTGACCTGTTTGAAACATAAATTTAGTCATTAATATTTTTTTAAGCAAAATAAAGAAAATAGAGGTAGATAAAATATTGAAAATTTTTTTTATTTAGGAAGGTTATGAATCACCAAAAATAGGGAGATAATAAGTTTGCAAAATCTGAGAGTATTTCAAATAATCATAAGAATGTAATTTGCTAATAATTTTTCCCAAAGGCCATTGATATGTCCTGTCAATTTTTTGTCTTTGTTCCTTGCATTTTTTCATTGCTTTTTCGACATCGTCTCGAAGTTTGGTCAGTTCTTGATTTTTATGCTGAAGTTCATATAAAGCTTTTTGTTCATCATCATGAAAAGGCTCAACATTTTTGGCTGATAGATCAAGAATCTCTTGTTTCTTTGCTGGAATCAAACTTGATATTTCCCAACATTCCTGACTCAAATTTCGAAATTCTTGATATTCATTCAAGATGTCATCACATATTTTTTTGAGTTCCTTGATGAATGAAATCTTCTCTATTGTTGAAGCTGGGGTATAGGAAGAATCCATTCCAAAATAAAAAGTGAAATGTTCTTTGATATCAATAAAGAAATTTCGCCTTGACGAATCACAAAAAAAAAGATAAAACGTAAAATCGTCCAGAACACATCACTTTTCAATAAAGAGTTTTCGCCTTGACGAATCACAAAAAAAGATAAAACGTAAAATCGTCCAGAACACATCACTTTTCAAAATGTTGATTTTCACAATCCTTCAGACCGTCATCAAATTTGGTCCTCCAGAGCATTGGCCAGAAAATGCTCCACCCGAAACAAAATTTATTCCATATACTGAATTTTACTCTTTTGATATATTGTGGAATGATTACGGTTATCAAAATACAAATTATGCAGAATCAGCATGGATTCTTCCTGTCAATCCATATGCTATCCAAGATGGTTATAGTGTGATTGTCGGAAAAATTTCTGCATTAAAAATTTGGTTCCTTGGAGTATCAAATTATGAAGAATATGGGGAAGGAGATCTCGTTTTTGAATCCGATATTTCTGGTCATATTGGTGTTTCGTTTCATGAAAGAAGTCCATATCCTGCATCTCCTTTTTGGGTTTCTCACCTTTTATATTATCCTGGAGAATATCAAATATCGATCAGGACAAGAAATAAAAAACCTTTATCTATTGTCGGGATTTATTATATTCCTTATGTTTTACCGACAAAAACAAACACTCCCTCTTACGAATTTCTCACAATCTGACAAATTCTCACAATCTGACAAGTTCTCACAATCTGACAAGTTCTCACAATCTGCCAAGTTCTCACAATCTGACAAATTTTCACAATCTGACAAGTTCTCACAATCTGACAAATTCTCACAATCAAACAAATTCTCACATTCTGACAAATTCTCACATCTGACAAATTCTCACAATCTGACAAGTTCTCACAATCTGACAAATTTACATCATCAAATAAATCATCATCAAATAAATTCTCATCATCAAATAAATTCTCTCCCTCTGACAAAAATATACAATCCAATAAATTTTCAGACTCTCGAATCTTTTCTTCTTCCAATAACTTTTCGGAATCAACATCGTATCAAAACAATCTCAAAGACTCAAATTCATTTCCTTTATCGAAACCTTTCTCGGAATCAACATATCGAAGTACGTCCTCCTGTAAGGATGATATTTTTTTTCAATCTTCTAATTCTGATTCTAATTTCTTCTCTCTTTCTTTATTATTTTCTCAATCTTCTTTTGCAAATTTATTTGCGGAATCTACATCATCAAAATCCAATATAAAATTGATTTTATGTTTGTCGATACCGCTTGTTGTCTTTGTTATTTTGGTCATTATTATTGTGATAATATTAATGAAAAAAAGACAAAAATATCGAACCGAAAATGAAATCACAAATAGCTGTGATATTTGGAAAGATGACAAAAAAGATGATGATGACGATAATTTGGAGACTGTCATTGATAAAAATCTTCGAACAGGAAAAAATTATCATAATGAAATTGTCGGGGATGATGACCCTTTTGAAAATTCCTTTTTTACAGATTCAACTTCCTAAAATCATTTAATAAAACTTCTAACCTCTCTAAAACTATTTGATTTAGCTGATTTATAAAATTTTCATCATTTCTTTCTCTTGAGCGAAGTTCATCAATAAATAATCTGTCAAAAAGATCTCTCGAGAGCATAATAATATTTGTCATCCAATAATGTTTTGACCAAATTGTTTGTGCAAATCGCCATTCCAATATTAAATATAATATGTCTTTACAATTTTCTATTTCTTCTATATGATTCATTTTATCTTTATATTAAAAAATTTTTAGTCTAACAAATAATCTTTCGCTCTTAATTTATGCATTTTTTTGTTTTCTTCTGGAGTTAGTTCATAATCTTTTGCCTTTAAACTATGTGATTTACTCTTTCGTTTCCTGAGAGGTTTGTCATCATCCTCGACAATCTTTTTCTTATGTCTTCCGATTTTGCTGCAGCGAGCATATATATCTTGACTTTTTGTTTCTTTCTTCTTACAGGTTATTTTTGCAAAACTTTTTTCCGTATCTTTTGCCAAAACAGTTCCATTTTCTTTTGTGCCTTTTTTACCGATAATACATCCGCAAATAGATAATTTTTTATATTGTCTTGCCTCACGATAAATTGGTCTGAGCTCTTCGATAAATTTGTCTAGCTTCACCCACTCAAAATATTCATAGGGGTCGATAAAATCATCATTGTTAACAAACAACAAATCACTTATTGAGCTAAGATTATCTCTTTCCTCTGATGTAAGATGTCTTGAAAACCTCATTGTTGATTGAAGCGGCATGAAATGTGTCATTTTTGAATTTTTTTGCGACAAAAAAATTTATTCTTTTTATTTTTGATTTTTTTTTAATACCTCGGATAATATTGTCTCCAGTGTATCGGAACATCATCTTCAATAACTCTTCCATTTCTAACATAAAGCCTTCTTGGTTCACTATCTCCTCCATCTCCGATAAAACCTAATAACTCACCGCTTATTCTTGTTCTTATATCAGCATCATGCTTCATATAATCTGCAATTACATCAAGGGATTTGACTACTTTATTATAACTTATCCAATTATATTCGTCAACATAAAGTGCTGCTCCATCAGAAGTAAAAACATCATTTGGTAAATCTTGAAGTCTTTCCATATCAGTACTATTTATTGGAGGTGAGAAGTGTAAATTACATTTGCATACGAGAATTTTTTCTCCCATTTTTTTCATTTTTAAAAAAAAATTTAGCATTTTAAAACTCATAATTATCATTCATATATTCATCTATATTTTGCCATTCATATGTATCATCATTATTATTATTTTGATTAAACCAACCATCATCTATTTCGAGTCCTGGCTTCTTATGAGTCTTTAAATATTGTTGTCTAGCTTTATTAATTTTCTCTTTTGTCTTCTTATTTTGAACTTTTGGACTTTTGATAACTTTCTTTTTCTTAACAATCTTCTTCTTTTTCTTTCTTCGAAGAGGAGCTTCTGCAGCTCTCCGAGGAGGACTGATAGGAGGAGGCATAGCATCTTGATCAGAATCAGATTCGTTATCAGGAGCTTGTCTAATATCATCTCCGTCCCAATGTCTTGGCATACCGTCATCTGAATCACTTTCTGGATTACTATCATCTAGATTATCAAAATTATATAGATCATTATCATCTCCTCCAATATTATCATCAGAAGAATTAAAATCTGGTATATCATCGAGTCTTCTTTGTTGTTGTTGTTGTTGTCTTCGTCTTTGATTTTGATTTTGAACATTCCAATTTTCAATATCATATTCTGTTAAATCTTTATTTTTGACTCTCTGAACTTGTCGACATCTTATTTCGATATTGTTTATTTGAGCTTCTCCTTTTTTGATTTGGATTTTGACACCTTGTCTTTGATGAAATAATCCTGTGTTATGATCTTTATCTCCAAATAATCCATATATCATTCCAAAAACAGTTATCTTCTTTTTTTTACAAAATTCAGCAAAATTATTACAGCTATCAAGAAATAAATCTGCAATTTTCCATTCGTAAGTATCAACAAAAATTCGAATTTTTGGATAGCGCTGAGGTCCATGTCTTCTGTTTTGAGCTCTTCTTTCTGGAGCTCTGTTTTGAGGATTTCTTTCTGATTCTGGGATTATAAAAACATCATTAGGATTTTTTCCTAAATCTTCTTCCAAAATTAATTCTGGACACCAAGTAGCTCTATCATCAGAGTCTCTTATTTTATTAACTCCTCTTCGAACATAAAGAGAACTCTCAAGAGGTAAAAAATATTTGTCTTTTGGCATAAAAAATTATATTTCAAAAAATTTAAAATAAAAAAATTTAATTGTTTATTTATTTATTAATTTTGAGAAGTCTTTGAGGTAATCGTTCTTGGGAATTGTTCTTTTTGAACGGAGGCTTTTCTCTAAATATTAATGAACCGACATCAGTATTCACAGCTGGATTTGCATTGCTGGTTAAATAATTTTTGATCCGAATCTTTCTCTTTCTCTTTTCTTTTATTTCTTCTTCTTCCTCCTCAGATGAAGATTGGGAATTTTGCATAACTATTTTTTGTGCTTCCTTGACCACAGGACGAATATTTCCTTGCTGATATTCATGCAGTAATATGAGCTTCTTCTTGATAGAGTCACATTGTTTCTTTACATCATCTGGGACAGGACAAGGTCTTCTCCAATCTGCAGCATGACGAACTAAATCTGTCACTATTTGTCCAGCTCCTTCAAAAATCCCAGTTAAATTATTTATCCAGTCTTGGAGGTAGATATCTCCTTTCAAGGTCCAAAAATTCCTGTCCATGGCTCTCATCTTCTTTTGTCCCTTATAATAGGCCTGTAGTAAATCCTTCCATGCTGTCCTCGTAAATGTTGACCCAATCCTGACGGGATGGTCTGACTGGATGCTTTCGTCCTTTGAATAACCCAACCAAGCTAAGTCTAATGGGGAAAAAGGTTCAAAAACTACAGGGTCTATGGTCTGGTCGTCCTTAAGAACTTCCCTGTGAAAGACGATATGGTAGTGGATAATGAACAAAAAGGCCTGGAACATATCCCATCTTCCATTATTAGAGTTCAAAAATTTCTCTAGTCTTTCCTCGTTGCCAGGTTGAAAAAGACGAAGCCTGTTATCACATTGAGCATTATCTAGAGTCAAGAGTCCAGGGTAAAGTCTCATAAGATGATCCCAAGGAGCCCAAATATCAAAGTTTGGTTTCGGAATTTTCTCATCGTCAGGGACAACATAATATCGAGAAAATTTTTGGATAATTTCATTCGGAGTTGGAACATTTCCAGTTTTTTCTGCTTCTTTCTCTTGGAGTTCATGGATGACCTGGGACATAGTGTTTGCTACATCTTGAGAGATGATATTTACAGCATCATTTAAAATTTTGTCGTCTTCGTCATTCTTTTGGACTTCTTGGATGACATTCTCTGAGAGTTCATTAACTTCATTCTGGATCAGATCGGGCAATTTTTTTGTAATTTCCTGGCTGACTGCTGCTACTGCTGGTTCCATTTCCTCAACATCAGAATCAGATGGAAGATGCTGTGATGGCTGAGAACTTTTTTGTTTCTGCTGATCTGGGACTTTCATTAAAGCATCAAGAAATGGATCTCCATCTTGATCATTTTCTAGATGATTAGATTCATCATCTTCTGGATTGTCATAATAAACAGGGGAAGCATGGATTTCTGGAGCTTTCTTAGGTTGAGTAAAATCCTCGAGATGTTCCATAGGATCTTGTTCTTGATCTTGATCTTGATCTTGATCATTAGATGTTGCTGATGGAGCAGGAACGCTGATATGGGTACCGGATCGAGTTGATGGAGCTGGTGTTGATGCTGGGTCTATCAACCTTGTTAGGACTCTTCTAGGCTGGACTGGTCCAAGGATAGATGGTAGTTGTTTTTGCATTCGAGCAAAATGAAAAATGAAGTCAAATCTCGGTGATGTGCTTCGATAAGATAATTTGAGAGGACGCTCACTTTTTGTGAAGACTCCTTTCCGGCCTTTTCCGGTAGCTGTCAAAAAAGTAAGAATTTTTGCCTCAACTCAGATAAAAATTTTTGCCTCAGCTAATGTGCATAGAAAAAGTAAGAATTTTTGCCTCAACTCGGATAAAAATTTTTGCCACTTACCGGGCTCAGAAAAAGTAAGAATTTTTGCCTCAACTCAGATAAAAATTTTTGCCTCAACTCAGATAAAAATTTTTGCCTCAACTCAGATAAAAATTTTTGCCTCAGCGAATTCAATAAGCTCTATTAAAAACTGAGATTCAATAAGCTCCTTCAAAAAGCCGAATTCAATAAGCTCCTTCAAAAAGCCGAATTCAATAAGCTCCTTCAAAAAGCCGAATTCAGAGAGATGACTCAAAAACTGAGATTCAATGAGCCTTATCAAAAAGCCGAATTCAATAGGCTCTATCAAAAAGCCGAATTCAATAAGCTCCTTCAAAAAGCCGAATTCAATAAGCTCTATCAAAAAGCCGAATTCAATAAGCTCCTTCAAAAACTGAGATTCAGAGAGATGACTCAAAAACTGAGATTCAATAGGCTCTATCAAAAAGCCGAATTCAATAAGCTCCTTCAAAAACTGAGATTCAATAAGCTCCTTCAAAAAGCTCGCAGCCGGCTTGTGATTAGGCATCAAAAAAGTAAGAATTTCTCCCCCTCAGAAAAAGTTCATCTGTCAAGAACAAAGCAAAGCTCCGGCTTTCTATGAAAGACCCAAGCTACGCTTGCGGTAGCATTGTCAAAAAAGTAAGAATTTCTGCCCCTCAAAAAGTGGACGTGCCCTGTCAGGACATATCACCACTTCATCACTTCATTTTTATTTCGAATGTCTAGAACAAAGTTCCCAGGAAGCCTTGTTATGAAATACGAATCTGAATGCAATAAAGAACTTAGAAATCTCTTCCCAGACGGTATCGAATTCAAAGACTTTTTAGACCTCGCTTACTATGTTTCTTTACGAACCAACAGACCATTATCAAGAGAAGACAAAAGGTCTAATTACTATCTCAATGTCTGGTTCTATATGAATGACGACGTTTCTATTGATGCAGCTAAAGAATACATCAAAGAACAAGAACAAAAAGGTAATTAATAAACATTTCTTTTTTTTATTTTTTTATTTATTTTTTTCTTTTTAGTCTTTTAATCTATTTGAGTATATAATTCAATAAGCTCTATCAAAAACTGAGATTCAATAAGCTCCTTTAAAAACTGCGATTCAATAAGCTCTATCAAAAAGCCGAATTCAATAAGCTCTATCAAAAAGCCGAATTCAATAAGCCTTATCAAAAAGCCGAATTCAATGAGCCTTATCAAAAAGTCGAATTCAATGAGCCTTATCAAAAAGCCGAATTCAATGAGCCTTATCAAAAAGCCGAATTCAATGAGCTCTATCAAAAAGCCGAATTCAATGAGCCTTATCAAAAACTGAGATTCAATAAGCTCTATCAAAAACTGAGATTCAGAGAGGTGTCTCAAAAAAGTTCAACGGCCAGATTGAGCCTCAAAAAGCTCCCTGGCAAATACCAAAAAAGTAAGAATTTCTGCCCCCTCAAAAAGTGGATAAGGCAAGGTTAACGGCTTCTTCAGCTCATCACTTCATTTCGATTTCAAACACGATGTCAACCTGGAGAACAGAAGCCGCAGTTGATGGATTCGATAAAACATACGCATCTTACATCGATTTACGAAACGCTATACTCGCAGATAACGACGCATACGAAAATCAAATTAACATCTATACAGCGATTCAAAATCCTACAGACGACCAAAGCTACGAACTATTCAATCTTGTACAGCGCTACGATGAAAATTTAATATACATACAGAATCTCAACGACGATATTCGTGAGATGAATCAATATTTAATACAGCATGAATAAACATTTAATATTTTAAATACTTCTTTTTAATTTTTTTCTTTTAGTCTTTTAATTTTTTGAGAAGGCCTATAGAAAAAAGGCTTATAGTATTCAGAGGAAGCTCAGAACTTCGATTATCAGTTTGAGAGGAAGCTCAGAACTTCGATTATCACATTCAGAGGAAGCTCAGAACTTCGATTATCACATTCAGAGGAAGCTCAGAACTTCGATTATCAGTTTGAGAGGAAGCTCAGAATTTCGCTTATCACATTCAGAGGAAGGTCTCAAATGCATTCAAATCTCTGCGTCTTTGTCAAAGAGGAATAGGCGCCTTCTCAATAAGCTCAAAGGCCAGATTGACTCTCAATTTCTTGGCCGGACAATTATCTATTCAATTTCTTGGTCGGACAATTACCTATTCAATTTCTTGGTCGTACAAATATCTATTCAATTTCTTGGCCGGACAAATATCTATTCAAATTCTTGGTCGGGCAAATATCTATTCAATTATCTGGTCGGGCAAATATCTATTCAATTATCTGGTCGGACAAATATCTATTCAATTATCTGGTCGGACAAATATCTATTCAATTTCTTGGCCGGACAAATATCTATTCAATTTCTTGGTCGGGCAAATATCTATTCAATTTCTTGGTCGGACAAATATCTATTCAATTTCTTGGTCGGACAAATATCTATTCAATAAGTTCAACGGCCAGATTGACTCTCAATTTCTTGGTCGGACAAATACCTATTCAATAAGTTCAACGGCCAGATTGACTCTCAATTTCTTGGCCGGGCAAATATCAATTCAAAAAGCTCAATGACCAGATTGACTCTCAATTTCTTGGCCGGGCAAATATCAATTCAAAAAGCTCAATGACCAGATTGACTCTCAATTTCTTGGCCGGGCAAATACCTTCTCAAAAAGCTTCCCGGCTTGCTGTGCAAGACTAGGGCTTTGCCCCCGGTAAGTTGTCAAAAAAGTAAGAATTTCTGCCCCCTCAAAAAGTGGATAAGGCAAGGTTAACGGCTTCTTCAGCTCATCACTTCATTTATTTAAAATGAACACTCAAGCACCATACAAACATTGGTATCCAAATGCTAAAAGCCTTGTTCGTAGAGGAATCTTCACACCGCAAGAAGCATTACGTTCTGCAAAGATTTATGCTAAGCAATCACTCGACATGGTCAACGAGCTCATACGAGAAAATTGGGATCAAAAAGAGCTTTATTTAGATTCCTTCGAATTAGCTCAAAAGAGATTCTTCTCTATATTAGAGCTTGAAGCAAAGAATCATCAATTTCCTTAATAAACATTTCTTTTTTTTAATTCTTTTTTTTATTTTTTTTTCTTTTTAGTCTTTTAATCTATTTGACAGCTTAGCTGGCCCCTCACATAGTGAGTGACAGCTTTAAGAGAAGGCTATGAATTGTTTGATAGAGTCGACTCAAAAAGTTCATACTCGGCCAAATAGCCTCTCAAAAAGTTCATAGGCGACCAGATATAGATTCTTGCTTTATAGCTGAGTATCTAATGCTAAAATGAACAATGACCAGATTGGCCTTTAAAAAGTTCATAAGCGGCCAGATAGCCTCTCAAAAAGTTCATAGGCGACCAGATAGACTCTCAAAAAGTCGACTGCTATAGATTTCAGCCTAGTATAAAGCTCATATAGAGCATAGGCTCGATTTCTTAGTAGGGCCATATACCTATTCAATTATCTGGTCGGCCAGATAGGCTCTCAATTTCTTGGTCGGCCAAGATACCTATTCAAATTCTTGGTCGGACAGATACCTTCTCAATTTCTTGGTCGGACAGATAGGCTCTCAATTTCTTGGTCGGACAAGTAAGCTCTCAATCTCTTGGTCGTCCAGATAGGCTCTCAATTTCTTGGTCGGACAAACAGGCTCTCAATTTCTTGGTCGGCCATATATCTATTCAATTATCTGGCTGGACAAATATCTATTCAATTATCTGGCCAGACAAGTAAGCTCTCAAAAAGTTCAAAGGACAGATATCTATTCAATTTCTTAAATAGCTAAATTACCTCTCACTCCCTTCAGGAGGGCCAGCTAAGCTGTCAATCTCTTGGCCGGACAGATACCTATTGAATTATCTGGCCGGACAAACAAGCTCTCAAAAAGTTCGGTGACCTTATATCTATTCAAAAAGTCGTTTCTGGCCGATAAATGGAGGGATGTTTTAACGGACCCGAAGGGACGTTAAAAAATCACGCAATTTATATATACTACTCATGATAATTATTGCTATAAAATAATTAAATATGTTTTTTTTTTTTTTTTTTTTTGGTTCTTATATTATTTATTGGTTATATATTTTTACATTAAGTGTTTATTTAATGCTCACAATGCATGAAAGTGCTTAAAATATTGTTTAAAACAAACAATCTTCTGAAAAGTTTAATAATTTGTTCATCCAAATTCCCATTTCAATTTTTTCAATACTTTCTAATTTTTTCAAAAGATTATTTTTTATCGTTTTATCAGACAAAATCAAAAAATTCAAATATAAATCAAAATATAAAAATACTCAACATTTATAAAGAAATGTTATTTAACAATCATTAATTCAAATTTAAATATATGCTTTCAATTTTAATGTTTTCATTTAAAAATTCAACTTTTTGAATAAAACGTAGATAATAAAAAAAATTTGAAATTTAAAAAAGTTAAAATTTTAATTAGAATTTTGTTTGCCTATTAAAAAAAAAAATGATTGTACTAATTTCATTTGATTATAATGCAAACAACAATGCCTTACTGTTCTATCCAAAACGAAGCATCAACCAACATTTTAAATGATTTTGAAAAGGACAACAACAAGGTTAAAGAAAACGATCAAAGCCATAAATCAATTATTTATCAGATTAAAATATCTTATCATTTTATGAAATGCCCCTTTTATACATTTTCGAAAGATGGTAATATTTTATATACAGCAAAGCACCTATACAATGAAATTTTTATTGGAAAAGGAAACGAGGTTCATATAAGTAAAGATACATCTAATCGAATTGGACAAATATTGCAAGAACATCGTTTAAATTCAATCTTGGCAGATGGAAAGCGTTTTAAATTGAAATATGTTGAATCAGGAAAGCCAAATCATTTTTCTCTTTCAGTTAATTTTCCTAATAAAGGTAAAGAAGTCACATGGCGACCCAAAAAGTATGATCTTAAAAAAAATCCCAAGAAATCTAAAAGAGATTGCTCGTTGGAAAATTCAAAAGGACAAACTGTTTTAAGTTTAAAGAAAAAATCAAATCATTTATTTGAAATTGATACACTTCAATCAATTGATCCATTGATGATATTTGTAATTGGTATATCAGGAATTATTGGGCCTCATGATGAGCCATTTGGAGGATTTTAAATTATGTATTATAAATAAAAATTTTAAAAATATTTTAATATTTCAAATTTTATTTTCTTTTATTTAGTAAGTTTTAAATTAATGAAAATTCATTAATTTGTAAACCTTCATAAAACATTTCATTTATATTTCTCAAACAACAGCTTGTAACTCTCTTATCCTTAAAACTAGATTTTTCAATACTTATTCGGCCAAATAAAATTGAGTACGGAGGTTTGTAAATCTTCTTTTCAATTGTATGAATAATTTCTTTAATGGTTTCAATTAATTTACTTTTGTTATTTTTGACAGCAAAATCAAATAATTCACTCGGATCACTAAAAACTGTTCCTGGTGAAGATTGAAAATTATTATCATTAAAAATCTTGTCATTTTCTTGATCAAGCTGAGACTGATTAAACAAAGGAAATTCCAAAATGAATTTACAAAGATATGAGAAATCATTTTCATTCAAATGGAATTGAAACTTATATGAATTTGAATTAAGCTTTGAAAAAGTTTTATTGAAATAAAAAATTGCTTTTTCAATATCTTCTTTTTCAATGAAAAAATCAGTTAGTTTGAGATTAGTGAAGCAAATGATGAACATCTTAGAAATGTCAAGTCTTTTGTCATGATATTTTTTATGACGATAGATTAACGGTTCACTTTCATGTTGAGATGCATTGATATAAAATTCAATAGCCTCCTCAATTTTATTTTGTCTCTCTTTGAGATAGCCAAGATTAAACTCAGCGAGAGCGAAATTATGCTTTGAAGCTTTCACAAACATGTATTCGGCGTTTTCAACATTATTCAAGTAAAACAGATTGATTAAACCAAAGTTGTTCTGTCCGAAAGGATACTCTGCGAAAGCTGCCTCCTTTATGAATTTATTGGCTTTATCAACATCATTATAGAAAGTCAAATAAATCAATCCCAAGTCGTTATAAGAACGATACAGGTAAGGATTAAGTGAAGTGACAAATGATGTTTGATATGGGATTTCAATATTTTTAGAGAAGTAATAAATGGCTTTATTTAAATTGACTGGAATTGAATCTCCAGTTGAATACAAATCAGCCAAATGGAAGAATGAAATCGGATTTTTTTGATAAGATGCAAATTCATAATAATGAATTGCTGTTTTAATATCTTTCTCGACAAAATAGCCTTTTCGATAAAGATGACCCAAATTCACAAATGCATGAGAATTATATGAACGTGCTGCCAATTCATAATATTCTTTTGCTTTTGAATAATCTTTATTTACACCATAGCCGTTTCTATAAAGATCACCTAAATTTATCATTGCATTTGAATTCTTTAGTTTTGCTGCTGATTCATAATAATTTTTAGCTTTCAGGTAATCTTGTTCAACACCAATTCCTTTGCAATACATGATACCAAGAAACAGAAATCCTAAAGGATTCTCTCTTTTAGCCAATATTTCATAGTAATATTTAGCTTTCAAGCCATCTTTTGGCGTTCCTAAACCGTTGCAATAAATAGTTGCTAGATATAAAAGTGCCGGATCATCTGAACTTGATTCAAAATACTTTCTAGCCTTTACAAAATCTTGATCAACACCGAAACCTCTAAAATAAAAATACCCCAAGAATAAGTTTGCATTGAGATTGTTCATGTTAGCTGCTTTTTCAATATATTCTTTACTTTTAACATAATTTTTTTCAAGATAATAAATTGCACCTAAATTTAAATAAGAATCTGAATTATTACATTTTGTTCCTAGTTCATAATATTTCTTAGCAAGTGAATAATCTTGATCAACACCGAGACCATATTTATAAAGAGAACCTAAATTATTCATTGATGTAGAATTTCCCAATTTTACAGCTTTTTCATATAATTCTTTAGCTTTTAGAAAGTCTTGTTTAACACCGAAACCTTTTCTGTAAAAATCACCCAAATTATTCAATGCGATTGGATTATTATCTTGATTAATGGCCAATTGATAATAATAAATTGCTTTTTCATAATTCTTCTCAACACCTAGGCCATCGGCATAAAGATTTGCCAAGTAAGCAAAAGCTTTAGAATTTTTATAAGAAGCAGCCTTTTCATAATATTTTTTGGCCTTTAAATAATCCTTATTGACACCAAAACCATTTAAATAGCAAAATCCTAAGTTTAAATAAGCACAAACATTGTTGAACTTAGAAGAACGTTCAAAATAATTGAAGGCTTTCAAATAATTTTGTTCAACAATAATTCCATCAAGATAAAACGTTCCTAAGTTATTTAATGCTTTGTGATTATTCAATTTCGCAGCTGATTCGAGATAATAAAGAGTACGGTTATTATCTTGTTTGACTCCTTGTCCATTAAAATAAAGTGAGGCCAAATTCACCATTGAATCTGAGTTGTTCATTTGGATCGCTTTTTCATAATATTTCAATGCTTTATTATAATTTTTTTCAATATGATAAATTTCGCCTAAATGATTAATTGCTGGTGAATAACCAAGATTTGAACTTCGCTCATAATAATGTTTAGCCATTTCTAAATTCGGTGAAACACCTAGACCATTTTGATAAATTTCTCCTAAATGATTTATGCATTCAGAATCATTCATGCTTGCTCCCAATTCAAAGTAATACTTGGCCTTTATGAAATCTCTCTGAATTCTATCACCTGTCAAATAAAGAGCGCCCAAATTACAAATAGCATCAATATTATCCAATTGCGCAGATAATTCGTAATATTTAATTGCAATTTGAATGTTCGGTTGGACACCAAGACCTCTTGAATAAAGATAACCTAATTTAAGCAAAGCTTTAGAATTGTTTTGCTGCGAAGCAAGTTCATAACATTCTCTAGCTTTAGTGAAGTCTTGCCGAACACAAAGGCCATCTTCATACATGTGTCCAAGATTACAAAGACCATCAGAAAAATTTAAATTAGCTGACAATTCAAAATAATTCTTTGCTTTCATATAATCTTTTGAAACGCCAAGACCTTCTAGGTACATTACACCCAAATTGCATAAAGCATTAGGATTATTTTGATTTGCAGCTAACTCGAAATAATGTATAGCTTTTGAATAATTTATTGGGATATCAAGGCCAGCTTTATAAATGTTTCCCAAATAATTAAATGATTCAGAATCATTTTGTTCTGCAGCCAATTCAAAATAATGTCTAGCTTTTGAATAATCCCTCTGAATTCCTTTACCATAAAAGTAAATGACACCGAGATTATATAATGAATTCTTATCATTTTGTTCTGCAGCTAATTCATAATAATATCTAGCTTTTGAATAATCTCTTTGAATTCCTTTACCATTAAAGTAAATGACACCGAGATTATATAATGAATTCTTATCATTTTGTTCTGCAGCTAATTCATAATAATATCTCGCTTTATTATAATCAATATCAACGCCATTGCCATTAAAGTAAAGATTACCTAAAAAATAGAAAGCTTTTGGATTATTAAATGACGCTGCAATTTCAAAGTATTTTTTGGCAGTCAAATAATCATTATCATTGAAGTAAAAGTTGCCCAGATTTATGTAAAACAAAGGAATGTCACCTTTTTCCTTCAGAGAATAAATGTATTGAAAATAGAATACATTTTCAATAAACAATGTCATGTCTTTATGATGACTCGATTGAAAAAGGATGCTTTCGTAAATAAACTGAACAACTTGTGGCTTGTTTATCTTATCCAAGTCTTTCAATAAACATTGTTCAAAATAATGGAAAGAGTTTATTTCGTTATTTATCTTTTCCACTATTTGATTCTTCGTTATTCTTTGGTTAGGATCAATTTTAATACAAGATCTAATCAAATCAGAAATGTTCTTTGAGATGTGATTTGGAATCATCAAATTGATTTCACTTTTTCCATCCAAGAAACTCAAATCCAAATCTTTAATTTTTTCTCTAACAATTAAAAAATAAATAACAAAACCAAAGGAATAAATGTCAGCAGGATATGAAACATAACCGCCTTGATTCTGTTCTGGAGATGAATAAATAGGTGATCCAATGTTATTTGTGATTTCTTCATTAGGAACTTTTTCACTTGGATTCAATGGATGACGAATTGTTTCAAAGTCAGAAATGTAAAAAATTTTATCATGATCAATCAGAATATTCGCTGGTTTAAGATCACGATGGATGAGACAATTATCTTGCAAATAATTAATTCCTTGAAATATTCGGCTAATTGTCGTTAGCATGCAAAGCTCATCAATCTCATCATCATAAAAAGAAAGAGAGCCTTTGCTCATGAATCTATATATGAAACCGGTTGTTTTCTCATTCTCAGTCATGAATCCATAAAACTTGGCCATGTATCTGCTCGAGTAATTCTTACAAAAGTCGATTTCATGAAGAGTTTGTCGATCTTCCTTCTGAAGTTTCTTCATCATGAAAACTTGAAGAGTTTCATAATGAATTGCTAAGTAAAAAAGCGCTTTTTCATTGCTGTATATTTGTCTTAATTTAATGAATTCTTTTTCATTGAATTCTTGATGGTTGATTTGACAATTGCTATTGTCAAATTCACTGATTAGCATCATGAATTGGTCATTAAAAGTATTGAAATCTTTACTACTTTTTGAGAACAAAAAATCTACCATTTTTTTCTTTGTTTCTTCTTCTTTTAATATTGATTCTTCGTTGAAAAAGAAAAACGATTGATCTTTGAAATAGTTAGTAGGACAAAAGTGACGCCTGATAAGAAATCCAGCAATTGTTGGCAACGTTATTTCAACAAATCTATTTTGAATGATTTCTTGAACAAAACTTTCACAAAATTTGCAGGTTTCATCAATAATGGATATATCATCATATTTTAAATTGCCTTTTTTGTTGTTGACATTAATAATGCTGAGATGCTGCTTTTTGAGTGTTTCAATAATATGAGTAATTAAAGATATATTTATTTGTTCAATAATGATGCATTCTTTTTCTATACAAATTATTGTATTTATTAAGTGTGAATTGTAATTAATTTTATCATTTTGAATAAGAATTTCATCATTAAAATTAATATCTCTAAATTGATAAGTAATAAATTTATAATTCTTTAGATAATCAAGAAGATAATTCTGTATGTATGCTTTGTTATCATTACTTTGCTCTTCAGCATTCATTAGAACTTTTAAATAGAAAAATTTGATATTAGAATATATTTTTTGAATCGTCTTATTTTGATAATTACCCATCAATAACTTGTATGGTTCTGGTATATCTTGAAAAAGCATTGCTTGCATTCACTTTAAAGCCAAAAAATATCAATTGTTAATAGAATATTAAAAAATTAAGGAAAGGGATGCTATTTGAATAATTTACAATATCTTTTTACTTCCTTCTGCTTGAAAAAGTTTATATAAATTTTCAATTAAAAATTTTAAAAATATATCATATACCAACTCAAAAATGCTTAAATTAACAAAAAATAACAAATATAATTTATATTACTAAGCTTTTATTTAAAATTTTTATTTTTATCTATTATCTATTAACGTAACTTAAAAAATGTATAAATTTTCTTATTCATTTTCATTGTGGCAAATATTAGCATCCATATTTTCATCATTTAAATTCAAATTGGCATATCCACCCTTAAATGAATTACGACCTTTCCTTTTAGCTGATCTGGTATTCAATTCTTGTTCAGGAAATGGATCTGCTAATTCTAATTGAACATTCATTTGACCAACTGATTTCTTACTCTTGTTAAGATTACTATCAATTTCATCTTCAACATTTTCTTTTTTCTTTTTAGATATTTTTTCAAATAATGTAATTGTTTTGCTTTCTTTACTTGATTTCATGCTTGGAAATTGTTCTCTTCTTATTATCGTAGAAGCTATGATTGGATCAGCTTGAAGAATGCTTTTCCTTCTGAAAATGAAAAGAATTTTTTTGGTTTGATCTGAAATATTAACTGTGAAATATTTATGTGCATCTCCAATATCTTTAGGATCAATGATAAAGTTTTGCTTTTTTTCTTCAGGAATTGTAGTAATACTTACTCGTATCTTATCATTATTGTGGATTAGATTGTCATTTAGCTGAAATGAGAGTAAATGTATAGTTAGGCCATATAAATTATCTTGCATTTATAATAGTGAGCATTTTATAAAGATTACTACTCATTGAAATATTTGAAATTAAATTAAAATTTAATGAGCATTTCATAATTAAATTTTAATTTAAAATTTTATTTTATCTTCTAATTGAATTTTTGAATATGTGAAATCGGTTTCATTGAAAAGCTTAATTTTTTCAATAAACAATTTTATTTTATCCTCTCTTATAAATTCTTCCATATTTCATTGAGAGTTTGGTTTAAAAACAAAATGATGCAAATTTAATAAATGATAACTGATTTTTAAGTATGCTTAGTAAATAGACTCCAAAATAAAAAAATAAAGAAAATTATTATAATAATTGCGAAAAATTCAGTGGAATTCATTGTACACAATCCAAATTAAACCAAAAAAACGATTTGATTTTTAAAATAAAAAAAAAAAAGAATTTTGAATAATCAATTTTTTATTCAATTATTGTTCCAAATAATTCAAGCTTGCCAATAACAAATCCATCACTACTATTCCAATTATCTTGATCTGTGATGATTCTAATGAAACGGAATGGTTCGTACTTCTTTTCCGAGGCTGAATTTACTCAGAAAAAGTTCGATGCTTTTTTCACTCAAGTTTTCAAATTGAACTTTTTCAATGAAGAATCTTCTCCCTTCTATTTCTGTATCTTCCCCCTTTGATAGAATATGTGAACGGCGGCCAATTAGTGCTTGTAAAAGTGAATCTTCACTTTTTATTTTGAGTTTTTCTGAAGACAAAATCGAGTCAATTATGTCATCATTCATTTCGTTTAGCGCTGATTCATCAAGCTCATAAAAATGAGATGCAATATCATCAATTATTTCTTTATATTCTTGATTTAAATATTTTTTGATACAAATTTTGAATTGTCCATGATTTTCAATTATATTGAAAAAGTTTTCAAGTTTTTGCAATAGAGTGACTTTGTTAGAAATGTCTTCTTTGGTGAAGTTTTTGGATTCTTTTTTGTTATTGGCACTGATGGATTGTATTATGAGTTTGTATAATTGATCTTTTAGTTCTGTGTTATTTAGTGATTGGAAAAGAATAATTAATGATGATATTTTTGAATTTGATAATTCGCTTATTGTTGCATTTTTGGTTATTTTGGTAAGATCATTACTGAATTTTTGGAGATCTTCTTCTGTTATATCAATGTTCTCTCCATGAATAAGTTTTTGTAAATTTTCTTTAATTTGGTTTTGTATTTGCTTGGTTTGGTTTTCTTTGCATTGTGTCTCAATATTGAATGTGTCTAATAATGGATCAGAAGTAAGATCTTGCGAAACTGAATGAGATAAAAAAGCTGCTACAAATTTGTGGCAATTAACCTTCTCATCGCCAATAACGAAAGAGAACTCATCTTTACCATTAATTAGCGATGCTTCGGCAAAGTTTCTTGTTGTAAGCTCTATTGGGTGACTCATTTATAAAATAAAAAAACAAGAAAAAAACTTTTTGAAAGCTTTCAGTATTTAAAAATTTGGTGATATCTTGAGTTTTAATCATCATATTTTTGATATTATCATGAATTAATTAATTAATTGACTTTAAAAAAATAACGGAAAAATATATATTTCCAAAAAATAATAATAATTCGCAAATCATCAAAAAATAGAAAATAGTATTTTTAATATATATATATGTATATAAATATAACAACAATATCCCAAACTGAATGAATCAATTTCTTTCTAATAAGCAATATCCTGATTTAATGAATTCTTTACATTTTATATCAGGAATGTTGCTTATACAATTTTTGATCGGTTTTCTCACAATATCCAAAACGTTTTCATACATGATTCGATTGTTGTTATCCTTTAGAAAATCCTTCAAAGAGCATTTTGAGAGATCATTTCTGTTCAAATAAAAATAATGGGCCAGTAATTTAGAAGTACGGGATTGAATTGCGCTTTGTTTTCTTGAATCGTAACCTGTTTTGAAGGCAGAGCCTTCAAGACCTTTATAATACAAGTATGCGTAAAAATGTCCGCAAATATAGTTTTTCATAAGGATGAAAATTACTCCGTTATGAAGAAGATCTTCCCCGTTACAAATCCGTTTATTTTCAACAAACGGAATTATTAAGTTAACGGCTTGATGATAGATGCTTCCTCTTATAATTTTCTTACAAACGTTCCAATTCGTTCTGTAATAGTTAAATTCTTGCAAATTGGTGAGCATGTAAGTGTTGTCATTGAAATTGTTTCTGCATGTTTTCAATGTAAAATTTTTTGTTGTTGTTGTAACAAAAATTTTAAATTCTAAGACATCAGCGTCGTATTTTATTGCATTTTTATACGAATTCTCTATTGAATCAGGAAAGTATTCGTCGTCTGGATCAAGTGACATAATGTAATCGCCTCTTGATGCTAATACTGCTTGATTTCGAGATGCACAAGTTCCTTGATTATAAGTGTGCTGAATAACTCTAATATTTGGGTTTTGTTTCATTTCATCAAGTAAAAATGTCAAAGAATTATCTGTTGAACAATCATCAATATAAATAATTTCAAAATTTTGAATTGTCTGTTTTTTAAGAGAATTTAAGCTTCTTTCTAAAAAATAATATTTGTTATACACTGGAATCACAACAGAAACTGCAAATAATTTCATATGATGAGTTTTGAAAATCAAATAATCTTTGTATTCTTTTAAATTAATAGTGATTACGTAAAAATATAAAGAAGGGGCAAGAAAATGATAGAAAAAGAAAAACATTACAAAATAAATATTTTCAAGATGTATGATCTTAAATCTTCTCAAAATTTCACCATTTAACAAAAAGTTCATAAAAAAAGGCCGTTTATTAATAAATATAAATATCTTTTTCTCGTGTGAAGAAATGAAATAACTTCTAGGTTTATATCATTAAACACATTTATTATTTTTAAATTAATTAGAAAACGTGTGAAAATACATAAAAAAAAGTAATAAATGGTTTTCTAAACAATATTTTATCTAGATTATTAATTATTTATAATATCTTATTAAATAAATATTATTTTAACATTATTTTTGGATATATATTTAATATAATATATATTAATAATATATAAAAGTTTATTTTTACTTTTATATTAAAAATTATGCTGTCTTATTAAAATATATTTTTAAAATGTTATTTTATGAAATTTATATACTTTAATTTGAAAATATTTCAATAAATAGTCAATTATTTTCTTTGTATTTATTATATTTATACTTATTCAAATACTTAATATATTTAAAGTTTGAATAAAAATTTTAATTTTGGTTACATACAAGAAAAAATGCATATATAATATAATATTATATAATATTAAATTTTGAAAAGAATTTTTTTCAATAGTATTGTTAAACTTTTTCTGTAGTATATTTTTTTGGTGGATAAATAACCTATAGCCAAAACTTATATATGTTTTTCTTCTAGAAATTAATTTATTTAATATAGCCAAAATATTTCAAAATCTCTTGAATGGTTCACTTTTTGAGGGAGAAAACTCAAAAAATGAAAGCAATTCAGAAATTTACAAATTCATTTTTTTTCTTTGAGAACTTCTCAATTAGAAGAAATTTTTATCAATCATAAGCATATATTCAACTTTTATATGGGGAATGTTATTAAGAGAAGCTTTTAAAGATCACAACTCTGAAAATTATAAATTTAAAAAAAAAAGATAGAAAATTGGCCATAAATTAATTGACCTAAAATTTTATTCAATTAAAGATGAGTAAAAAAATTTTAAAGATCATTTTGATAGGTGATTCTAATGTTGGAAAGACTTGTCTTGTAAGAAGATATTTAGAAAATCAATATAGAGAAACTGGAAATACAATTGGTCTCGAATATGCTACAAAAGTGATAGAAATTAATTCAGAATCAGTAACTGTACGAATTTGGGATACAGCTGGTCAAGAAAAATATCAATCTCTAGTGGAAACTTATTTTACGGGTACAGATGGCGCTTTAGTTGTTTTTGATATTTGTTCCAAAGAATCGTTTTCTAATACGCAAATGTGGATAAGCAAACTTCATGAAAAATGCCCTGATTTACCAGCAATTTTACTTGTTGGAAGCAAATATGATCTTGAAGAAAATCGTGTAGTAACAAAGGAGGAAGTAGCACAATATGCTCATGAAAAACAAATGGATTATATCGACACATCTGCAAAAACAGGTGAAAATGTACAAGAAGCATTTTATCAAATTGTTTATCAAGCCTACAATCACTTTGTGACAGTTAGATTGAAGTCTTTAAATGATAGAGTAATACAATCGAAAAATCTTCGAACAAACAAAAAATGTTCATGTTAAAAGAAGTAAGCAGATACATGAAGAGGAAGAAAAAAAATAATGTTTATTTTTGAAAGGTTAAAAAGCAGACTGAATTCAAAAAGTTATGTTGTGTAAATATATTATATCTCTTTTATAGAAGCAAATTATGTTTTTATGTTTTTATATATGTATAATTTTTGTTTTAAGGCAGGGATGGTTATCGATAAAAGAAATTTTTTTGATAAAACCTTCGATAAATGGTCGGCGTAAAATTACAACTTTTTGCATCAAATCGTTAAAATTTCATAAAATTTTCCAACAAAAAGTCGATTTTTACATCAACCATTTATCGGAGGTTTTATCGATTAAAATTTCTTTTATCGATAACCATCCCTGTACACCCCGAGCTAAAGTCTATTTTAAACGGCTCTTATTACATCAAAATATCATTTATTCAAAAAGCCAAAAAAGAGCATATTTCATGAAAATAAAAACGTTTTTTTTTTTTAGTTTTTTGGTTAACAAATTTTTCTTTATATTTATATATATATATTAAAATTTGGTTAACAAAATTAATAAAAAAAACTTAACGTTTTCCAAAAATAACGAGCTGTAATAAGGACCTTTCAATTTGTTTTATATGGCTGAAATTTCAATAGTCTCTTGTAATAAGAATTCAATACTCCTGCTTTAAGGAGTATTGAAATTATTTTATTTGTCAAATAATTGAATACTTTTTGCTTTAAGGTTTGAGTACTTTGCTTTAAGGATTCAATACTTTAAATATATTTTCAGAGTATTTTATATAGTATTTTTTACAAAAATATTGGATATATTGCATTATCTTTTTGTCCTCACGACAATTAAATTGCACAATATACTTATATATTTAAGATTATATATAAAAACATTTATTATTAATATCAAGATACAAAATAAGACAAATTTCGTTTTAATTCAACCGAACATTTTGCTTTAGATAATCATAATATCTATAATTATAATACAATATTATTATTAATTTCATAAAAAAAATCTTATATATCTATAAATAACCAAAATATTTATATATTTATAATAATAAATTTCTTTCAATTTTTAAAGTAATAAAAAAGTCCATTTATTCCTATCATAAAATGGTTTAATATAATATTTTATATTTATTTTGATATATATAAATGTTTGAATATTCTAAATAATAAATATATTATTTTTAATCGTTTAAAAACCAAAAAATTAATGTTCTTACATTTTGGGCTTTTTCAATTTATGTAATAAGATTTGAGAAATACTGTAATAAGGAAAAAATCTTTGATTTTTCGAACAAAAATTATAAATATATGATAAGTATAAGATTATAAATTTAAATAATTTTTTTATTTATATATATATTTGTAATTAAACAAGATACTCTTATTTATAATTTTTTTAATTAGGGTCATAAGTTCGTTTGGCAGCTCGTCTTTTTTTTTTTAAAAAAAATTCTTATTACATTTTTATTTTTGAAAATGTAATAAGCTCGGGGTGTACATCCCTGTTTTAAGGATAAGTTTAAATTTCATGAACAAAAATTTGGATAAAAATATAATAAAAATAATATTTTATGTACAACTATCTTTTTTCATTAATTATATTTGAAATAGGGCTTCTTTATAATGATTCATAGTATTAGATACGTATACGAAATAAAAATATAATGATTTCTATGAAAAAAATTATTCACTGGAGTCTTCTCCTTTATTTCTATTAATGGCTAAACAGTAATCATTAGGTCTCATAGGATAATTAAAGCCATCAGTTGGCAATGGAATTGATATTGGAAAGAACCATAATGGAAAAAGATATATGGAGCCAAATACTTCTTCCAAATTTCTAATAATACCTCGATCATGGAAATTAGATTTCAAAGCAAGCATTTCAACTGTTGTTAAATTTATGCATATTCTACGCAATGATCCTATAAAATTAAATATATGCACATAAATAAAATAGCATAACAATAGAAATAAGAAAATAAAAAAAAAGTTTTTTCTGATTTTCTTGTCTTCTGAATTTTTGAATACTTTACACATTACATACAATAAATTGAATATAAAACAAAGGCAATAAAACATAGATTGAATGTAAAATTTGTTATTTCTTAAGCCAATCCAATGATTAATCCAATAGCAATAATGATCAGCCCTTAAAATAATAGCGCCATAATCTCCTGAAAAAAATGATCTGGAAGGCCAGTCATGCGTTTTCCCCCATTTTTTTTGCTCATGATTTATGGCAAAACCGTCTCGAAGTTCATCATTGCTGTAAAACCTTTGTCTAGTATTTGACCAATAATAAGGTAAAATACCAGGATTTGTAAAATGAGTAACTAAATATGACAAATGAGTCATAATGAAAAAAAAAGTAATGGTTATAAACACAATATTTTGATGATGGATGTCCTTTGGGCATACTTTGCTTGAGAGATACATGTAATAATATATATAAGCAAGAGTTAATGATATATGACAAAAATAATACGGTGATGGTTTTTCTCGAGTAAAGTTTATACGGATAAATGATTGTTCATCAAATTTCCAAATTGGAATATGAGATGAAAAAATAAAATGCCAAGGAGAACAAGGAGGAGTATTATCTTCGTCTATATTATTGATTGAAATTTCTTCATTTTTTATTTCATTTGGTGAAGTTGGTAATGAGTTTTCTTTTTCATCTTGTAAACCTATTGGTATTTGTGGGTTTTCTACTCTATTTGAAAAATCCATTTTTCCTTATTCAATAATGCATAGAAATTTTGAATATTTTACATAAAATGAATTGAATTAAAATATAAAATAAATAAAAATATATTTATATTGTGTATATATCAATATATTTAAAACTTTAACAATCAATAAGAGTAAATGAATATTAATATTAATTTTTTCTATTTTGAAATCATTAATTCAAAAATATTTCTTATCATATGGTTCTTTATTTTGAAGTATTTCTTAAAATCAATTTTAATATCACAAACTTATAAAAATTGTAAACGGTTTTGGTGGTGGTAGTGGGGTTCTATTAACTTTTTAGCAAGAATGCTTTTTTTTTTATAAAATTTTAAGAATTATTTTATTGTCTAATCATTGCCTGTCGTTATTTTAAGCATTTTAAATTAACCTTTTCCAAAATAAACTAGGATCAAAAACGATAAGACACCCAAAGGTGAAATTTCATTCAATTTTGACCATAGGTGTCTTATCGTTTTTGATCCTAGTTTAGAGTTAAAACTCAATGTTATATTACATAAACAAACAATTGATAAGACACATTTTCCAAATCAAAATGCTTATTACAAAAAACATTGAATTATTTACTCCAATTGCACAAAATCTTATTCTTCATGAATAATACCATTTTCTTTTCGAATTTTATAACAATTGAATTGATCAATTCAATTATTTGAAACACTCATTCAATTTTTGAAAGCTTTTCAATAACATAAAACATAAACTTTTGCAAAAAAAAGTTTTTTATTCATAAGAACTCAGCTATATCGTAAACTTTTTAGATAATACTGCTATTTGCTGCTTTATCAACAATTTTGTGCGAAATTAAAAAGATGGTATTATTTTTCGTATGAGTCTTGGTCTAATGCAAGAATATTTTTATTCATTTTACATTTTTTTTTAGTAAAATTTGCCCATTTTAGTAAAAGATAATTATTTGGTTTAAACATGAGCAAAATGATTATTTTTATATACCTATATATGAATGTTGGATAATACAAGAATTTATCCTTTAAAAATTAATGGTTATAATTGCTAGATTTCAAGAGAGAATTCATTAAAAATCCATTTCAAATTGTAAGATTTGAATCTATTGAATTTTTTGAATAAAAATACTATGTCAATAATTCCTACCTTCAGCCGAATTTGGTATTTCACTTCTAATTTCAGAATAAAAATGTTAAAAATAAATAAAATAAAATGCATTCAATTTTATTTGAAAATAAAACGGTTGATAAAATTTTATTTAATTTTTATGCAGCGCAAGAAAAGAAATCTTAGAATGCAAAGAATCACTTTTCAAATCGGCAATGAAATCGAAATTTTCGAATTAGATTCGGATGAAGAACTAAAAACTTCCAAAGAAAAAACTGAAGAGAAAATAGATCATATCAAATCATTAATTTATAAGGATCCCATTAATAATGAAATTCAAAAGGGGAAAGAAAACCTGGTGAATACGAATTTGATTTCAAAAAATACTTTTAACGATCCAAAAAAAAAATCTCTCCCTCATATTGATTCAATATGGAAATTGAATGAAAAGGATCTTTTTTTTATTTTTGGTGAAAATTATTATTTTCTGCAGAAAAAAGAACCTTTATATTTAGATTCAAATACCTTAATTTAGATAATATTATCACTATTCAAAATTTTAATTCTGGTGGTGCATATTTTTCTACATGTTAAGTTTTAATAAAATTAAAATTGTATTAATTTCTTTAATAAAAACACACCTTAGAAGTATATTATAAAACCTTTTTTCAAAATCTGGAAATTACATTTAATTTGTCTCATTGAGTATTTCAATGTTATAATTAAACAGCTCCGCTTGAGGTAGAGCCTAAAAAATTGTAAAAATTTTGGAGCATACAAAAAAAAAATTTTAAAAGAAAATATTTGAGAGTATTTCTAAAGTCAAAGAAATAATTGAGAAATTCTTCAGAATATATTTGTATTCAATTGGAATTAAAAGTAAACAAATCTGTATACTTTTAATTTAACTTTTAATTTAAATTAAATTGAAAAAACAATATGAATAATTAGAAACAAAAAATTTATATTGTTATTAAATGGATTAAATAGCGTAATCTCTGACGTCTTAATTCGTTTTCAACCATCATTGATATATGATTTATAATTGAGAATCATATTTTCATACTTATTTACTTCATATATTATATAAAGATTAAACATTTTTTCAAGTATCAGAAGTGCCACTGGCCCAATGGATAAGGCGTGTGCCTACGGAGCATGAGATTCTAGGTTCGAGTCCTGGGTGGCACGTTTTTTTTGGATAAAAGACAATTGAAGTAAATTTTTATAATCAAATTGGTTTTTTAATATAATTAGTAGCATCCTCTGATCTATTATCACATATTGCATCTTTTCCTTTAGTAAATATATTTATCACACCTTCAACTATTCTTATAAACCACATTATATGACAAAACATAAGGATGAATAAAATGCCTCCTTCTATGCAATAAAAAGTGAGATGCTCTGGGATTTGTTTTAAACCATTCTTGATTCCATTATAAATAACTCCAGGAAAACATATCATTCTGAACCATGTGCAAAGCAGGCCAAATAATAAAAGTGAAAAATCCTGGGCATTTTTCAAACCAAGATAAGTAAAAATTTTACCGAAATATAATGGAACATCAACTACGTCATGAAGCAGCATCACATTTACACCAATAACATGTGTTCTGATATAGATACTTATTAAAATCAATGAAATTGTAGTAAAATGATGTAAAGTTAGCAGTTTTTTATCACTCTTGTTTGTCCATATGAAAAATAGATCAATAATATAATACGCTGTAAAAAACATATAATAAATTTTTTCTATGTTGCTCATTATGCATCTATCTCTTGGTTCAGTTTGTTGCATGAATTCATCTCCACAATCAAATGAAAAATAAAAACAATGACGATACGGGCGTTGTTGAATTGCGACCGAACCTATTAACGCAGAAATACTGTAATGAACAAGATCATATCCTCGATGTGTAAATTTAAATCGAATATAATCAGTCTTGAATTTTATTAATTTTGATATTTTTGAAATTAAAAAATATGAAACAAATAGCCTAAAAGTGGCAGATAAAAGGCAAACTTCAAAAAACAAAGGGAAATCATCAAATCCTAAAGTTGTTAATTGATGAAGTTTATTGAATATCATGTTATATGATTTGTGTATATATAGAAAATATTGAATACTTAAATTGAAATTTGAATGATTATGATATCATAAAAAAATATTAAAATTTAACAATAAATAAAAGTATTATGCTGAAACTTTTTATATAAATGCATTTAATTTATCAAATTCTTTCTAAAGAACACTACTATCTGCTATTTTATTATTGACATTATTTTTGATCAATTTTTAATTCTGTAATCATCTTTCTGGAATGTTATTAAACTATATTACTCAATAAAAAGTGAAATGAAAGTAAGAAAATTTCTTACAATCTTAAAGAATTTCAAAATCTTCAATATTTCACGAAAACAGAAATGTGATATAAAATTTTTATAATAAAATTTTCATAAACTTTTTAAAAAGTTTCGTTATTAAAAGCCATAATGGATTCTGAACCAGAAAATCTACGATTTTTCAAAATCAAAATAAAAGATTTGTGCACATTTAAAGGATTAATTATTTCTGATTTTCATTTAGGAAAATTTAATGATTTATTGGTTGAAGAAAATATATTAATTAATGATTTAAAACAACTTGTTAAAGAAGTCAATCCTACCCATATTTTTATACTCGGAGATATTATTAATTTCACAGAATCGTGCGTTGATGAATGGTATTTTAATTTTTTTAAAATGCTTGAAAACAATTTTAATTTACCTATTTATATAATTCCTGGAAACCATGATCGCCTATCCAAACCAAATTGTTGTTTTAACCGATACAAAAGCGACAAACTTTTGAAATGTATTGATACTGAATTTCTCGAAATTCAATTTAATGATAATTTCTCGGTATTTTTTGTTCATGATGCAAAATATGATTCAAATATTTATGGAATGATGCCACTCAAAGAATGGATGAATAAAATCAGAAGTTGGGACCATGGCAAAAATATTAAAAAAGATGACGTTTTAATTTTCGGACACACTCATTCAAACTTCGATGATGATGAAGATAAAAACTATGCAATTGGTCCTTTTTCAGTTAGTTTAAAAGGATCAAGCTATGGTGTCATTTTTTATACTGATAAGTTTCATTTTCAACATTTTACTAGTTTCTTGCCAGAAAAAGCTTGAAACAAATCTCTCTATTACTATTATCTTGTATTTTAGAACGTATCATTCATCTTTTTATAAAAATATATATATATATTGTAAACCGTCATTTTATTCTCAAAAAGTTGTTATTTTTTTTTTATAAAAAGCTTTGATATAAATATGATTATATGCAACAAAATTATTGGATTGGATGTTTTTTGTATACAACAAATTTTGTTGTTGTTGAAGTGAGATGTCAACAAAGAGAAAAGTGACTTGATCCATTCAACTGAATTCTTTAAAATTAAACAAAAAAAGTTGATCTATAAAAAAAGGAAGTGTGTTTTTGTCACCCAACTCAAAAATTGACTTCTTTTCAATTTGAATGCTACCTGCATTTAAAAAGAAGAAAAGAAGTCATTAAAAAATATAATGAAATATCATTTCAAATTCATGAATGTTTTGAAAAAATGAACAAAACAATATTATATATTCCTATCATTGATTCAATAAATATTGATAATATTCAAAATTTTTTAAATAATCCGGAAAATATAATTAATCAAATCAAACCACCAAAACCAACTTTAAGTAATTTTTGTCAAAAATTAAATTCAAAAGTTTTTACGTTTAATTTAATTGACAAAAATCTAAAACATCATTCACAGCTAACTTTTTTGGGTGTTCTTTTTTTTTCAAAGCGTATTCAAAATTCAATTGAATATTTCATAGAAATTGAAGTAAATGACGCACTGTGTTATAAGAATGTTAAGCTATTTTTATAACAACAATGATGTCAAATATTTGGATTACTCTTTTATTACTGGAAAATATAGGTGATCCAAATTGTGTACCAATTTCAAAAAGAACTAGAATTATGTTCTAAAAATCAAAATGAAATGATGCGACCATTTATAAATTCAAAAAAAAAATATTAAATGAGTAAGAAAGCATTTACAATTTCAGCATCTGGTTTGAAAAACTTTGTTTTCACTTCCTGGAATGATACACCAATTTCAATCTCGAATTCGAATAATTTAAATGAAATTAAATTGAACGATGACGAATTTTTATTTCTCTTAGGACAATATGAAATAAAAATGCATCGATTTTTAGCCGATTTTATTTCACCTCGTGTTTCATCCCTTCATTATTCAGATCCAACAATCAACATACTTCGATTAGACGAAGTGACTAACGTTCGAATAAGCTTTAACACCGAAATCAACAGTGAAATTCTTGAAAAACTTAAATCAATAATTATTGGAGAAAGTGTTGATATTAATTTTGAGGAGAGCCGAAAACTTCAAATCTTATCATTTTATCTTGGGAATCAAGAAATCTTCGACAAAACTAATGAATTGTTCCCCATTTTGTTAGAAGAACCGAATATTGATGATTTTGTCCAACCTCTTCATTACATTCAATATTACCAAAATTTTAATTTAACATATTCAGGTCCATTCGGAATTTCATATGACAACGATCAACTAATTAAACTCATTTCGAGTCACTTTTGCATGATTGAACCAAAAAAACTTCATCGACTTCCTCTTCCAATTATTTGCGCAATTTTAAACAATGAGTCACTAAAATTGCGAAATGAAGATTCACTTTTTGATTTTGTTGAAGAACTTTTTCAAGCAAAAGAAAAAGTCAATACTTCAGAAAAAGTCAATACATCAGAAAAAGTTGATTTGTCAGAAAAAGTTTTATTTTATGAACTTGTTGAGTTTTGTTCGTTGAGCGAGAAGAAGTTCAACGAATTGATAGAGAGAATAGAAGAAGGTGATATGATTGGTGAAATGTGGAATAAACTGAAAAAGTGCTTCTTCACGAACAGAGATGTTGTTGCAGAATGTAAGACCGAGGAAGAGCGAAAATCTCTGAATTCAGACAGGTATTCATTCATTGACAAGCACAAGTGCACGGCCGCCGAATACGACAGCCATGCGAGCAACAGATTCAATGGAATAATCAGCAAACTCGGCAACGGAAACCCGGCAAGCGTCCTTGACAACGGAATCATCAACATCACATCATCACCAACCGTTAATAGTGGTTCTAACCGTCAGGCCAGAAATGTTGTCAATTATAGTGATAATAGAAGATGCTTTAGTTCCAGCGACGCAGCCGACTCGTTTCTCACTGTTGATTTCACGGACAGAAAAGTGAAGCTTTCTTCCTATTCAATTAGATCCAACAGCTGGGGCGGGTCTGGCTGGTACCACCCGAAGAGCTGGCGCATTGATGGCTCAAATGACGGACAAAGCTGGACAAACAGCAAGAGCCTCGATGGGAAGGGATGCTCGAATACGTTTGAAGTTCAAGAAGGTAAGTCATTGAATACTTCCAGTACATTCGGATCCAGCAAGCAGGCCAAAACACATTTGGTGACGATGAATTCATCTTTTCAGCGCTTGAATTTTTTGGGTCAATCCAAGAGCAATGAATATTTTTTTTTTTTTTACTTCATCTCTAAATAAACATTGACTGTTATTTCATTTTTTCTTCTCTTCAAATATGAATCACTTCCATTGAGAGCATAAACAGCTTTTTAATTTTGAAATGTAACTTTGTTTTATGAAATTAAGTGTTTTTCATAATTGGCATGATCAGTCTTGTTTTTTCATGCTATATGATTGCCACCGCACTCTATAATGAGCACTTAAAAAGGCCTCCGAATTATTGAATTTGAATTAAAAATTTTTTTTTATGATTTTTTGTTGTTTTTGATAGACCGGAAGTGACGATAATCTTTTTGTGAGCAAATTTCAAAGATTCTTTCATTAAAAACTAAATTTCCTTTTTTGATATTGATAAAAACCATTTCGAAACAACGCCTGATTATTTTCAAAAAATTAAAATACAATCAAATAAACTTCTGAAATATTTGAATTGCCCTTAAGAAAAAGTATCAAAGATAAATTTCAATAAATATATATTTTATTATACATAAATAAAAAGAAAATCAAGAAAAAGCGACAATTGCGTCAGCTATTGACTGGTAAGTAGCAATCACGCCAGTAACCAGTCCGAAAACGAAGAAAAGGCCAGACGAGATCATCCTCCAATTGCTCCACTTCAGTTCTTTTCTATATAAGACGATGAACTCCAACGAAGGGAAAGCGAAATCGACCAAGCAGCCGCCAAGCGCGCCGCCGATTGACAGTGCCGGCTTTGCGCTAGGCAGCAGCATTGCGATGATGAGCGGGATTGAATTTGTTAGCGCCAAAATCAGGAATCTTTTGCAATTAGGCAACTCAGCAGGCTGGTCCATTTTGAAGATAAGCTGGGACCACATTGCCTGCACTGTCTGCGCGATCATCGGGTATGCGCACGTCACGACGATGAAGAAGCAGGCGCGGCAAATGATCATTACAACGTCGTTTGACTTGAAATTTTTGAGAATGTTTCCGTTCGTCTCGTCGCCGAAGATCAAGTAGCCCGTGACGCCTGGAATTGCGTAGAAGAAGAGCGCGATTATTATTCCAATCATTGAGACAAACCACCTCCTTTTGACCTTCGTTGTGTACAATTTAACCGCCGGAAGAACAACAGAAGGAAGCGCAAACGAGAGGCCGTAAATCGAGACTGAAGAAAAGAGCGAAATGTCAAGTTTGGACATTTTGACGGTTGAATTGACCTTGTGATAGTCAATTGCTTTGTATAACATAACGACACAGAAAAAAATGACACAGATAACCGTGGCGGTTGAAAAATAACGGAGAAAACTGATGTCCCGTGGAATTGTCAAAGAAATTGGAATAATTCCGTAGATAAGCTCCATTATGGCATGGTAGGCAAGGGGGTTAAGGTCAATTCCGCCTAGGTCAAACCAGGAGGTGATCATATCGCCGGCTAGAACTAGATAGGCTACAAGTGCTGTTAATAAGAATAATAGATTTAGTATGGTAAGGATAAGGGCGCCCCAAAAGCCGAGGATCTTTTCTGTAAGTTGTGCTAGACCAACGGTTTGGGTTTTGAAAGCTAAGGAAATTACCATATCTGTCGCGATTAATGATAATATGGCCATAATAAGTATTAGTATAATAGAGGGTATAATACCACTGTTTACAAAAGTGTTCGGTATACTTAATATGCCTGCCCCTAGAATTGAATTCATTATATTCATTATTGTGGCAAATGTGCTTTGCTTTTTTTGCGTTTTTTCTTCTTTGTCTGTTTTATGTAATTCATGATTTTCTTCTTCTTCTACTTCTTCAACTAAATCTTCTTCATGATGTTTGTGTGTATTAGTTTCTTCAGAATTAATAACATTAAGAGGAAGACCATCAGGACCAATTTCGACCTTTTTCTTTTCATTTTCAAGTCTCTCTTGAGTTGATTGCATTGGATTTTCTTTGTCTACATCTGTTAAATAGATCTTGCTCATGTTGTTTTGAGATAATTATGAAAACTAAATCTTAAAAAAAATGTTTTTATATTTAAATATTTATTATTTTATTTGTAAATATTGCAATAATTAAATACAATTTCTAATATTTAATATATTCAGATATAAAAATTAAACAAAAAAAATTTAATTATTTGTATATATAAGCATAAAAAGATTCATTGATATTCAAAAAATTCTCCAATTTAATTGAATCTTTTTTTAAACGTGAATATCAAAAAGTTAGATTTGTGTGTTCATTCAAAAGTGAAATCTATCAAAAATTTAAAAAAATAAGTATTTTATTTAATAGAATTGATATTTTATAGATATTTTAAAATATTTGATTTAATGAAAATCTTTATGTTTTATTTTCATAAAAATAATTATAAAATTTATTTTATATCATTAGATAAAAGAAATTTTTATCAAATAATTGATGAAAAAAAAATATCGTCAAATTATTGTTGTAAAAAAAAAAAAAACTAAAAACTTGAATTATAAGCAATGATAATGATTTCATAAAAATCTCAAAGTACTGATTGAAATATTCATACTTATTTATCTTTATCATTATTTCAAAAAAAAACTATTAATCAAATGAACAATAAAAGATAGGCATAAATTCATGTGTTTATTTCCGTATATACCATATAAAAAGATGCCAATCATTATATTTCACTTTTATTGAAGAAATTGTGAATATATTAAATTACAAATTTCAAAGTTTGCAACTTAATCGGATGTAAAAACAAATCTGATATTAATTTTTTCTTAAAAATTATAAACCAAGTCTATCAAATACTAAAATAAGAATACTACATATTTATATTTGAATAACATTTTCCATCCCTATATAAGCAAAATTTTCTTTTTATTTATCTTAAAATACCAAATCAATATTGGATGACAAATAAATGAAATTTAATATTTCGAATTATCAAATTTCATGACATTTTTTATGAAACATGTAACTGATTGGTTCAATTTTTTTCAACATCCTTAAGCCTCGCATGTATCACAATGAAGGAAATTTAACAATGGGTCAGATTGGGCACAAATTTGGCTATTTCTGTTTATGATGCCTTAGATACAAAAAAGAAATGAAGAGAAAGAAGCAGAGCAGCCAATAGCAGTGGAGGTTCTTTTGTCAAAAGGACATTACTGATGGCAAAACGTAGAGAAATTTTTTATGTTTGTTTCTATAATAAATGGTGAAGAGAAAAAGTGCCAACTTTTGAATAAAAATGGACAACTGGATGCTTTTGTCGAAAATATTGGAAGAGAAAGCTATGGAAATGGCTTCTCTATGAACAAAAGATTGATTGAAAATTTGTTGCTAAATGATATCATAGATCTTCATCCTTTCAAACTTGATCGTGAATTTTTCATCCCAAAAATCACATAATGTGAGTTCTTTTTTTGATTAATGATATCAATGATGCATCATTGAATATAAAAGTTTGGAAAAGTAGTTATAAATTGACCAATATTGGACGTCATTGGGATGTAAAGCCTCAATTAAAACTTTACATCCAATGAATTTCCTCAAATCTGTGCAAAATCTGATTTATGTTTTCGATTATGAAAATAGATAAATTTTATGTTCTTTTGTCAATCAGATTGAAATCGTCTTACTTTTTGATAAAAAAGATATTATATCATTTATTTGATAATGTATCTTTATTATTATTTAATTTTGAAAAAGTTTTGGTTACAAATATTGCCTAATGACTTTTTTTAATCGTTTTGGTGAATTTTTGACCTTCATTGTTATTAAGTTGAAACCAAACCATTGGAATCAATAAATGTTTATATAAAGCCAATTGTAATGATTTTAAATGTTAGAATTTAATCAATTTGCCAATAAAAAAAAAAAAACAAATATTAGAATAAGAATGAAGAATAATTGGCAACAAGCACGTGGTATCACCAGTTTTATTGTTTAGATGCAAATATAAAATAAAGTTTATGTGAATCTTTGCATTTAAAAATAGGAAGCATTGAAATAAACACTTAAAAATCAAACTTTTGATTGGCTCCATTAGGCTTTCAATTTTCTGAGAATTGAGAAGAGAAATTAAAAATTATAGAAAACATTGAAAAAGAAAAGCGTGTCATTTTATTTATATTGTGACTTAAAGAAACATATTCAAATTTGTTGATAACCTTCGTTCATTCAATTTAAAATCATTTTTCATTTGTAATGATGGAGGAAAAAGTAATTCAAGAAATTCCAGCAATTCCAAATTCAATATTAATGAAGCCCTTTGTTGGAGAGCATCAAAAAAGGAGAACATTTTCCAAAGAAGAAGATGCAAGATTATTATATCTGGTGAAATATTATGGAGATGATTGGACAAAAATATCTATTTTAATGCCCTTTAGAAGTTCAAGACAATGCAAAGAAAGATATGAAGGCTATTTATCTCCTTCAATAAATCATGGAAAATTTTCCGAAGAAGAAGATTTGTTGTTAATTGAAAAATATGAAGAGTTTGGTTCAAAATGGACTAAAATTTCACAGTATTTTGAAGGAAGAAGTGGAAATCAATTAAAAAATCGTTGGAATACATATATAATTAAATTAACAGATGATCAGATTAACAAAATGAAACCAAATAAAATAAAGAATCAAAGCAATGATGTTAAGTCAATCGAAGATAAAAAATTTTTCGATTTGTTCAATCAAAAACAAAGAAAATCAGATGATAGAAATGATGAATTATTTTTCATTGAAGAAGAAGAAAGCTGTGATGATTTGTTTGTTGATGTTGAAGATATATTTGACTTGTTTCAATAATGATACATTTATTAAAATATTACTTGAATATGCCAAATTAGTGTAATTTTTTTTGTAATAAAATTCATTGGATGCAATTTTATCTTTAGCTCCATGCAGCCTAAATATTTTTGTAATAGTTATTTCATAAGGAAATAATAATACAAATATTAATAACAAAAAGTATTTATTTTGTTAAATTCCTATGGCTTTATTGGGATTTTGAGTAATTGCTAAATTAAAGAATTATATTAAAATTTGGTTTCTATGATATATAGATTAAATTCATTTTGTAATGATATTGGATCTATTTAAAACAAGAAATAAATGTTTATAAAAAATTCTTATTTTTATATAATTTCAATATTATTTCTTACTTTTTATTGATCGTTTTTTATATAATTGGTAAGCCTTTGATATAAATTAATTGCTAAATCTCGATATATTTTTATGATTTTGTTGTTTTGTCTTTAAAAAAAAAAAAAAAATGCGAATTGAGAATTTTAACTCTCTTTTTGAATGAAAATACTGACTTTTTGAAAAAAATAACGGGATTTTTGAGTGAATTTGTCACTTTACTGCAATTCAAATTAAGTAACAAATTCAGTTAGTTAGTTATAACAATCGAAATTTATTTGTTGTTTTCAATTTTAAAAATATTTATGAAAATTATATAACATTATATCATATTCATCTTTTTTAATTTAAATATGTTTATCGGAATCAAATACATCGAAAAGTTAATAAAAAATATAAAATAGCAAAATCCAGTATTATATAATGTAAATGCAACAATTTAATAATGAAATCAGCTGATGGATGCTCAACAAGAAAATGAAAGATTATTTTTGTTCTCCTTTGCCTTAATATGGATTGTATCAAACTTTTCAACTAGCTTTGACAATGATAATGATTTGATCTTTATATTTATGTATTTCACTGGCAAAAAAAAAATTATCACAAATGAATTCAATAAGTTTTCAAAAAAAAAATGATGCTCATTATTTCACTTTCACAAAAAAATAAGGTAGATAGCAAAATCGATTTGAATTAAGTAACTTATATATATAATGTCCAATCAAATGCAGTTGCTGAGATTGGTTGTTTTCGGCAATTCAAAAATATTGGAAAATGAAAGATTATTTGGTAACATTCAAATTTTATAAGATTCACAAATCTCAATAAAATTAGCAAGCGTTTGTTTTACCAACAAGTATAAATAAAATTATAAAAGTTGATTAATCAATCATTTTGAAATTTAATTTTCAAATTTCCAAAAGAAAAAAAAAAAAAAAAAAAAAAACTTTCTAAAGCCATGTGGTTAAATATCTTTCAGTATAAAAGAAAAAAATATATTCAATTCAAATATATCATACTTAATTATTCAATCATAACAATTTACCATAAATTTCAAATGAATCCATTGTGAGATAATTACCTCAGCACCAGTTTGGTTCAGCGCATCGTATTCGGATGTATTTATTCTCTTGAGTTCTCTTGGTTTATTTTGAATGTGAACAAAATTGCATTCATTCAGGTGAGAGAAGTTCTCTTGCTTATCAAATAGCTCTCATTCTGAGTGGTCTTTTGATCCTTCAATCACCCAGCTCCTCTTCTAGTTGCAATTCCGACCACCTGAATGTGGTTTCAATGTGTAACCGGTTGCAATCACTGGTTGATTCTTGAACTCAATGCACAGCCAGCTGAAGCGTTTCCAGAATAGAAGTAGTTGCTTAGGTTTTCAAACAAAGCAAAGTTTTCTGGCTGGTAGTATGATTCACTACTATCGAGCACAAAAGAAGCAGTGATGCAAACTTCATCATCAACTTGTCCGTTTGACTCTTCTAGGATGTGGTCGATGATTCCCTTGAATTCTTGACCACTAGACCATAAAATTTTCGTTACTCGTGGTTTCACTTTTTGGTATTCATCGTAACCACCCACTGAAACCGAAGAAGCTGCTTCACACTCAAGTCGTCACTTCGCAATCCTCTGTCAAGCTGATGATGTCACTTTATTTATGTCAAAAATTGAGGTAAATTCTTTAATCACTTCACTTGTGACATTTCCAAATAAAACGGTTTCATACAAAATTGAATACTTTACATTTTTGAATAGAATCTGTCACAAAATTTGGGAAGCTCATCTTCTGTCTCAAGTGTAAGGCATCTGCTCAAAATTTGCAATAATGTGTCAATTGAAAGATTTAAAAGTTCACTAAAGTGCGATGATATAAAATCAATTTTGGTATGAAAACGGTTATTGTCAAAATTTGAATATTATTCATGTAATTTAATTGGAATAAAAGCATTGTTCCGAGCTTTTTAGTGACTTTTATAATAAATGGAAACTCAATATCTGGAAGATCATTTAATTTGAAATTACAAAAATAATAATATGAGAAAAGTTGCCTTTGCTTTGCTAATTTATTATATATGCATCAAATGTAGGGTCATACTGAATGCATTCGACAATTACCTGAGGATAAAAGATCTGAAATAATTTAACTTGTTTTGAATTCTTTTATCCTCATATGAATGTAAAATCATTGTCATAAACATAAAGTGGTGCTGTTAAAAGGCATGTAGGGCTTAGTTGTATATTAACATATATATGAAACGATAGAATAGAAAAATAATTTGCCAAAACATTTTTTCAATACCAAAAAAAGGGATAGGAAACACTGGTCAGCTTATTTTGTATCTTAACAAGTTTTCTAGAGATCTATCAAAAGTATTTGTACGATGTTAATTATGAATCATTAAAGGCAAAGTTTTCATCATTAGATTGGAACATAATCTCTGTCAAAATTATTACAACTATAATCAATTTGTTTTAATGATTTCATTTGTGGAATACTGACTAAAAAGTCATTTATATCTTTCAAAGATATTATTTTATACTTTATATAATATTATATTATTTTTATTATATTTTATGATTAAAATATAATAAAAAATAAACTAATTATCAAATATTTAGAAATATATTTTAAGTCTTAATAAGTATATAAATTATTGAAAAAGTTGAAGATAAATAATTCAATATTCAATAGTTTATTCAATATCTTTCAATTTTTTAAATAATTTTCTTATCCGTAATGATTTCACTGCATTCGAAAATCGATCATGGAAGAAGTATTTTATTTATACGATTATGAAAATAAATTAATTTTTCAAGACAACAAATCAGTATATGCTCTAGATAAAACTACATTGCAAGAAACGGTTGCAAAGATTGATGAAACACAATCCAAAATTCCATTTTTGTTTATTCTTGGTCTTTATAAATTTGAATCGCAAAACAAAGAAATATATTATTTTTTAGTTTTAGTTACCAAAATCCAAAAATCTGATTTTTTCAATATAAGTCAAATTAAATCATATGAAATTATTTCATTATCAAATATTCAAAAAATAAAAGAAGCCAAGCATTTTAGAGATCTTTTAGAACTAGGTCTTAATCATTGTCCGATGTATTTCAGTGATAATTATAATCTTACATTAACTTTTCAGCAGCAATTCCAACATAAAAATTCAAGAACATTTTTTATATGGAATTATGAAGCAATTAATTGTCTTAAAGAAGTTTGGCCCAATGTAAAAATTTTCAAAGAAGTTATTGCCGGTTT